>OZ007571.1:19261003-19551003 GCA_963931925.1 Onchidella celtica
TGTGTAAAGCTCCCCGTGACAACTCGATTTTTATACCGGAAAAATTATGGACGACGTGATCCGGGCACTCAGGGATGTTTGTGCATTACATTAGGCAGAGTCTAAGTCGATCTGTATAACCGATGGAAATAAAAAAGGAAAAGGATAAGAGAACAAGCACGTTCGTAGGAATGAATTGATGATCAGCCTTTCACGCGAAAGGAAAAATAAAAATTTGTGGAAATGAATAGACGCAGAATTTTTTTTATTTTTTTTTTGCGGTTGCGTGTGAGTGTAGCAAACCAGTGAGGCCCATAGCGCACTGAATTAAGTCTTGTTTTTGTCTCAGGTTTGCGGACTGACCACTCTTGTCCACAGCATCCGCCCCGCTCCGCGTTTTTGCGGAAAATGGCGTATGAACAAGTAAAACACTTTGCCTCTAGCTCTGTATACTTGTCCACAGCATCCCGTAGAGGCAAAGAGTGTTTTACTTTTTCATACGTCATTTTAAAAAAACCGAGCGAGGTGGATGCTGTGGACAAAGCAGTTTGTCTAGGCGCTCACCAGTTGATTTTGATTGGCCGACTAGTTTGGTGATGACGTCACGACATTGAATTTCAATGCGAGACAAGTAGTTGGCTGGTGCATGGGTTTCATTGGAACTATAATGTCGTGCGTGACCTCACCGTCCAGCGAGTCGGCGATTGAGGTCAGCTGGTGCTCTTCTGGGCGTATGGAGTTGAAAGGGATATCAAACATTAGTGAGGCTGAAATAGGTCTCGTTAGTATTTCCAGTTCAAATCTGAGTAAAAACCGAGGGAAAACTGATTTGAGTCAGTGCGCAACTTGCCTAAGAACCAGCATAAGTTTGGGTAGTGGGCTAGAGAGAGAGAGAGAGAGAGAGAGACGGAGAAACAGAGAGAGAAAGGCGGAGAAGCAGGGAGAGAGAGAAAGAAAGAGAGAAAGCGAGAAAGAGAGAGAGAGAGAATTAGAGCGAGAAACAAAGAGAGCGAGAGCGAGAAAGAGAGATAAAAAGAGAGAGCGGGCGAGAAAGAGATAGAGAGAACGAGAAAGAGAGAGAGAGAGAAAGAAGAAGAAGAAGCAAGAAAGTGAACAGAAAAATGACACACAAATTCTGGCATGTTTTATAAATTCTGGAACAGTTTAATATACCATTGAGCTTAGAAATGTAGCGTGCTCTCCGACTAAGAACAGAAATTGGTCCTGTATTCACTGGAGATTGTCTCTGAGCAAAAACCGTCTACTGGTTTGTAAAATGGCCAAAGACCAGTGCCAGTAAAGAAGAAATTGGAATAAAAATATGGGGCGATGTGGACTGAACGTTTAGTAGAGATAGCTCTTGCCAATGGTTGGTGCAGAGTTTAAACCCACTTGTGTCTTAACATTATTATGATTTTCATCTGGGATTGTTAAGAGGATTATCATATTGTAAGATATCGAGGGGTATTTGCCATATTGTTGCATGCGATATTTTGCTGAACTTGAGGTTTTGTCATGAAAGTGGTTCTCTCACTCCTAATCTTGTCATGTATAAGTGTCATACAAGAGTATTTGTCGTGGGCATTTTTATTCAAGTTCTGATTTTGAAGCGTATTGAATAAAACGCTCAGTTTACACACCTCTTCAAACTTTCAATGCCCATTTTCTTGAAAAGGCAGAAATGCATATACAACGCTATGGAAAATACCGACGATATTTTTCTTTGCCATTATTTTCCATGCATTTAGATTTATCATCAGTTATTATTACTATCATTTTATTGTTATTGTTGTTGTTGCTGTTCTTGCTGTTGCTGTTAATGCTAGCGTGGGTGTCTAGGGACGGCAGAGGTGGTGACCCGGATCATTGTTTATCACTTATTTTTGTTAACGACATTGTAACTTGAACAACCCTACGATTGTCGAATACAATAGAGAGTTTGTTGTATGTTTGTTTGTATTTTTTATTCATAGACGCGGAATCTGTGTGACACAAACCTGATTGGCCATGCAAAAGAAGGCTTGTTAGTAGTCTGGCTGGCTGGCCAAGTGCACTCACGTAGGCTGCATTAAAGCACACACAATCTGGCTGCCACTAAGAGGGGTCGATGCTTTTACTGGCAAATATCATGCCGACAGTTCCAACCTTAGAAACAGACAAATTGGGAAAAATCGCTCTTGTGCAATAGCACAATGTCAATTTACATATCCGGGCTTACGTGTTATTTTCTTTTAATGCTCAGCCAAATGATACTTTTATTTTCTTTGTTTTGTTAATATGTACCCAAATTTTGTGGAATTATGGAATGCCTGAACACCAACACAGCCTCCTTTTCTTCCTCGTTTCTCTGCTTTTTTTCTTTCTGTTTAGCACTTTCCGTTTTACGTTTCAGAAACTGAGGACATTGTCACTTTCTGTCAATGCTCAGGCAATGATACTTTTTTTTTTTTTTTTGTTAATATTTGCCAAAATTTTGTTTCTCTGTTTTTTTCTTACTATTTGGAACTTTCCCTTTTATGTTTAGGAAAATGAGGACAGTGTCTGAACACTGAAAATGGTTAATGATCAGACAAACAAATCTCTTCATATATGATCTGCACCAGTGTTTCTCAAAGTGGGGCACACGCCCCACCGATAGGGCCTGGCAATGTTTTGGTAGGGCGTAGGACTCCAGAATAGGGTGTAGGGATTTTCCATAGAAACCTTAATGTCATGGTGTGTTTTACCTTAACTGTATAGTGATAAACTTTTTATATATACTACTTACTACATGCTAACTTTGTCCGATGTTGATGGGATGCACTGATATAAACTCTCTGTTTGTTGTACATGGTTACTAAAAATTATCTCGTCAATGCAGCTGAAATCTGGCTTCAGGAATTAACAATACCATCGAGGGAGGCAGTGACAGCAGTAGAATAAACAACCGATTTTTGCATCCTTACATTTACGTTCTTGAATCAATAACATGCTCGTGTCTATTCTCGGTTTAAAAACTTTTCTATCACAATCGATTCCTTTCTATTCCACTCATTTTTGTGTCTGTTGTTTCACTTTGCTCTGATTCAAACTCACCATTTGAACCTTTCCCCTCCCCCCGTCCATTCAGCGCTCTTCAAGATTGGTGGTTTCCGTACACCGTTAAACTTTGAAATTTTCCTATTCTTTTCTTCTCTTCATTCACGTCCTGCTCACTCGTATTGTTTGTGCTATGTCAATATCTAGCAGCTTGTCATCACGATGAGGGAAGTCACGCGAGTTAAATGCTTTTTTTGCAATCATCCGTCAATTACGCTTTTACCTAGTAGCGGTTTTTAAAAATTTCCTCGGTTAAATCACTCCAGCACGAACCGTCGCTAATGGAAGGGCCAGAGAAGCATTGGTAAATTGACAAAATGTTTTAATATTTGCTCATCCTAATGGCCGACCGCGCATGACCTCCAACAAAGCCAATGACAAGAGCCGAAATTTTGGATAAGGCTGAATTTCCCTGACATCACTGGACGCTAGAAAACATTTAACAAAATGGCTGTGATTTCCACTGTCCAGGCAGGGGGGGGGGGTTTATTATTGTGCACTATAACTGTAACTGGATGTGTGCCAATGCCATGTTACATTCCTATTTCATGTGTTATGCCTGTAATTGAGTTTATGATATGTTTTTGTAATGATGAGTGAAACGTATGTATTACGCGTGTGTGCTTTTAAATGCTCCGTGGAAGTGAATTTTCCTCACAGTGCAATAAGGTGATTCTTATCTTATCTTATAAATGTGACCCACCTGGCCACGTCGGCAGTTAAGTCGAATTTGGTTGATGTAGTCATATTTAACTCATTTGAACATTTTAGTCATGAAACCATTTCGTACACGCACTAAATAGAGATAGATCTACTGCTGAATCTAATCAACCAAAACCTCAGTTTCCCGTGAATTCACCTTTGGCCAATGAAAGTGCCGTTTTCCCATCTCGCCCTTTTTCTCCCTGCGACGTAATTACCAGTTTCAGAAACCGTGTCACAAATTATGAAATAGTTTGACCATGACCTGATGTCATAACGATCTGTTGGGTTTATCCTTGAGTGGAAAGATAGACTGGTGGCTAGATAAAGAAGAGATAGTAGGGAGATGTGCATTGATGGATAACATGTACGGTTGAATGATGAACGCCTGGACAGACGGGTGGACCAATGAACATTCAGTGTCACTTCAGTGTTATTCTGACGTGATAAGAATCACATTGATTTGTAGTTTGTCGCACAGTTTAACATGCTTAGATAGCTTGTCATGGGTATTTGGAAGGCGTGAGCTAATCATCATTTTTTCATGTTGATGAACTCAGAATAAAGTCATTGGCTTCTCTCGTCTATGTGTCTGTGTCTGTGTATGTGTGTGTGTGTGTGTGGGTGTAAAAGAGATAGGGAGGAGAGAGAGAGAGATGGTGAGAAGGAGAGAGAGTGGAGAGGGGAGAGAGAGAGAGAAGGAAAGAGAAAGTATGAGTTTGTTCACGGGTATAATATACCATCATATTACGTGTAAACCTATGTATTATCTGTGTGCATGGAAGTGAATATTCCTATTCACTATTCTTTTGTCACAACATAAGTATGAGCAGGGAACTTAAAGCCAACAGTTAAATTGTCTGACATATTGCAGTGTATTGCAGTGTTTAGGAAACCCAAGTGCTACCTTTTCATCTGCAAGCAGACCTGACTGCTGATATGTCGCTCTGTAAATTGATGAACTTATCACTCTGACCCATCAGAGTGCTGGATTTCCTAAATGAATTACCTTTCCAACTTCAAGAGTTCTGGAAATTGACGTAAAATTACACGATAGTAATCTTTGGCTGGAACTCGAAAAAAAAAAAAAAAAGGTATGTGATCTAAGTGGGAAAGGGTCATGCAGCAACAACAAGAAAAAACAAATAACAATAACAAAGAAAATAAATAACAGGACCAATATCAACAATGAAAAGCTCTTTTTATATTATTGATTTAATTGTGTATACGCAAGAAGCTCAGAAACTTTACAAAATTGCTGTTATGGGATCTTCCCACGTTCCGAGAAGTAAAGGATAACCTACGTACAGAGCCGTGTTAACTCATGGGCACAATGGGCCCAGGGCCTCCAAGAATTTAGGGGACCCCATGCGTGCGTATTAAAAATTTATGATTAGTCGCCGGGGGTGGGGGGGCGCAGCCTACTGCTTTGCCCAGGCGCTCAAAATGATGTTTATACGGCCCTGCTTACGTAAGCCTTGCTTGTTTGCGACAATGAGACAACACTTTACGGAGCTGAACCGCAAACGCGGGGTAACATGGGGAGGAAAAATTGTATCTTTTTGGTCCGGTTTGATCTCCGGTTCATTAAAAACGCCAGACTCGACTTGACAGAGGTTGGAGACATCGCCAGATTTACTTGAAGGCTCCTGTATATGAAGGTGCATTGTGAAGACAGACTGGCGCGGAACGATGTTGACAGTTCCGCTTAACTCGAAGACCTCTGCCCAAACATAAATTACAAACGCAAGCGCATCCCCAGTCCGATGAGTGGCCGGGGCTTCATTTTTTGGTTTCTTTACGATTCTTTGATGACGTTTAATTTTGAATTATGTAGCCAAGATAATGTGTGAGAGCAGAGAATTACTTTCTGGGTGAATATTAAAAAACGAAGCCGTCATATGATGTCTGGGGAGGAGCAATAATATTTAGACTTCGTTTAACCGGTGTTTCTTCGTTTAGTTAATGTTTTTTGTACGACGAAAACAAACAGATTTGGTCTGATAACTTTGTTGATTGCTCAGTCTTTAATAACCTCATGCTAAAATAATACCATAAAATTAACATTGCAATTCGTTAATAGATTACGCAATTTCGGTCCCGGATAATGTGTGTGGCAGACAAGAAGAGAGTGTTTTGGGGGCGAGAGGGAGGAAGAATGATCTGAGATTCGACATGGAAACTTGGAACTTTGAACATGGAAACAATCCCTAGAAAATTTGCGAAGGAATGTTTTTTCTAATGATAATGTTGTGAGCAGTTGGATGTGCTTTTAAACATATGTATCGCTTGAGTATCACTATTTTACTGTCAGATTATTCAGTTTGTGACGAGCACTCTCTAAAATTCGGTTTTCATGTGCACGGAAAGGTAAACGTCGAAAGCCCTTCAAGTAGTGAAATAGGAAGAATGTCTTCATATGTCTGGAAACGCCTTTTCCGTGCATATGGAAACATTCTTTCTTTGTACTACTTGATGGATCACGACGTTTCAGTTGCCGTTTTCGTTTCCGTGCATATGAAAACACGGCTTTATCCTGAAGAAAGGGCCTAACACAGAGAATTTTTACCAAAGACCAAAAATATTGTGCCCTCGGGATTCCTTCGGAGTCTTCACTGATCATGCACTTGTCGTCGTGTGAACGGACATTTTCTCCACGGCAACTGCATCAGATAACTCCGCTTGAGGCAGGATTAAAGGAACTGGTGCATCACGAATTTTATTGACACCCTACTCGGCCAAAGGATGCAAGATGAATGTGTTGGACCTAACCAAGCTTGACAAACCGAAATTTATTTCATCTGGAGCGTTGAAAAATATATGAACGATTTCAGTCAAACGTCATGCTGCTGAAAGGGGAAATCCAGTTTCTTTTGTTTGCTGTAGACAGCGTAACAGATAAAAAAAAATTAAGAAAGGAAGGAGTTATTAGAGATTTGGTCATGCGTGGCGGCAGGGAAGGCAAGAGGACGCAAAAATGATGGAAGAAACTGTAAGGGCGAAGGCTGATTGGTACAGGGCGTAGAGAGGTTATGGAGTAAGCCGGTGGAATAGCAGGAAAGAGCAAACAAAAGAAAGAAAGAAAGAAAGAAAGAAGGAGGAGGGAATAAAGCAAGAAGTCGGGGATTGAGATGGATGGATGAGAAGAAATGAATCGAAGACCCAGGTGGAAAACGGCCATAGTCACACATTCAGGAAACTGGGGAAAAAATGATTTTTTTTTTACTTTGAAAGTCTCCAAGTGCATTGTTCATGGAGATAAAGAAAAAATTTCATCGGAGGGAGGCTTTACTTACCTTGAAAAAACTGGACTTTGGGGCAAAATAGGCATTGTAATAATTTTTTTTAAATAACCAAAAAATCTTTAAAATTGGACTATGGTCGTTCTTCCATCTGGGTCTTCAGTTGGTTTTGTCATAGCCGTTGTATAGTTTATTATAATCAACTCCAAATGTCCACTGTGTTCTCATCCCAGTTCTGCATTTTCCTGCCTGCACTATGATTACGTAAGAACGTTGACTTCGCCGTCACGTGACGCACCCGCCTGTTCACTTTACCACCTATGTAATGTTCTACAGACAGTGTTTATCGGAAACTTGCAAGTGATTGTCTACTGAACTGAGTAATCTCTCCTTTCCTCTGACAGTTAATCTTTCGAGATAACTAGGAAATCAATCACAAAATTTACGTACTTTTTCTGTTGATTAGCTAATTACTTCTCGACAGGCAGAAGCAATCAAAGAATGGCTGACCTTTTAGCGTGTCTTAGTTTTCCTCAGAACAATAAAATTTGTAGAAACTCTTCTGGCACATTTTGGTGCATTCTGAACGGTTGCACAAAACGTAAATAAACATCTTTCTGTCAAGATATAACATAAACTTTATGTGATTTGATCGGTGAATTAAGTGATCAGTTGCCAAGAATTTGAGTAGATGAGGGTATAAACGTATGTTTGTATAGATGGATGGGTGCATGGATGGATGGATGGGTGGATGCATGGGTGGATGGATGGATGAGTGGATGGATGGATGGATAGATGGCTGGATGAGTCGATAGATGGATGGATGGGTGGATGGATGGACAGATGGATGGATGAGTCGATAGATGGATGGATTGGTGGATGGACGCATGGATGGATTGACGAACGGACGGACGGACGAATGGATGGATGGACACAGACGGTCGGATGAATGTATGGATGTGCCAGCGAACACGAGTTGTTCGGTGACAATTTCGTCAGATTACTGACATATTTCATTTTATGATGTGGTTCTCTGTATTCGCTAGGTTTAACAAAAATATCCGCCCTATATTAATTGTGTGTCTTTTCCTCCTTTCTGACTAAACTTTCCCCACAAACTCATTCTGTCTTACTTCAATCCTCTTACAGTTTATTATTGTTCTTTTTAAAGAAATGACGTCATGTTTTTTTCCTACCGATCTAAACCCAGTGACATTCTTAATCGGAAGAAAGGAAGATTCCAGAAAGTGGAGTCAGGCCCAGTACTAATTGAGTACCTCTAACCATGGCAATCAATATATGCGCTTCTCACGTGCGACAATGCAATCCTCCCCTCGGTTCATGAATACCCAAAAGCTGTCCCTCTAGACACCCCTGACCCGTTACCTCTTAGACATGACGGCCTCTTTATCACTTGTCCTCGTTCACTTTACTTCCCAGATCTACGACGTTCTGACTGGAACCGAAAGCTTGTGAGAATAAATATTTGGGGTGGTGGGTGTGGAGTATTGCAGGCCCTACACGAAATCGCACTAGTACAATGGGCTTAGTTTCACAAGAGAAGGAAAACACAAACTGTGTCATTGAAAAGCTATTTGTTCTTATACAGTATTAAGTACATGTTCAGTTACAAACATTATTTGAAATATTGTACTCCAATTTAATCCATACCAAAAAACAAAAGAAAATTCTTCAAGAGTTTCGTAGAATATTTGGCCAAAGTGACTTAAATGTGTGAATTCTCTTTTGAAAAGTATTCATCATGTGAAGTACATTTTTAGTAATAAAAGCATTTGAAATAGTGTACTTCCAACTTAATCACTTTTAAAAAAATTATTCAAGAGGCCCATAGAATATTTGGCAAAAAGGACTTATCATCTGCAGTTGTGCGAATACACCTTTTCACATGACATGTATTCCTTATCCTAAGTACAATAATTTTTTTGTTTTATAAACACCTGAAACAGTGTTCTTGCACTTCAACAAGAGAAAAAAAAAATTCCTTCGAGCGCCCATAGAATAGTTGGCGAAATGGACTCGCCATCTACAGTTAACTTGTACAAATACACCTGTGCGGGTTCATGATAGGGCCAGAGATTAAGCAGGAATGGATCGCCATTTCCAGTAAATATTTTGTCATACGTTTACTCTGTAATATAGGAATAGCCTATTTCCTCAGGTCGTTGTGACTTAGCATAAAGATAGCAACCAGATATAAAACCGATGTTTTGAGAAAAATTTTGCCCAGAAGCACAAAATTGCCGTTATTCATGCAACACGGCCGAATGTTACAATATGCTCTTGAATAAGGACAGGTCTTGCTCAGAATGAATGTTTTCCACAATTGTGTCGTGTTCAGAAACGCCTTTCGAAATGTGCTCTGCTCAGCAGTGTCTAGCAAATAAGCCATTAAGAGGATTTTGTAGTGACAAGTCTGAATTCATGGTTGAGCTGTCCCCGATTTATCTGCTGGGAATGAAGGAAACGAAGTATTGTAGGCAAGTAAGGTTTTACCAATCAATATGACTTTCAGGAACTCCACTGGGAACCTGAACTTTTGTATTACAATTGACTACTCTTATCTGGACTGAAGCAAAACTGAATCCTTTCGCATCCGCTTACATCTCTGAAGTGCCACATTTAAAAGAGGGTAAAGTTTTAAGGAAATAGTGTGTAAATTGAAATATAATTCAAGTTGTCATTTTTTTTTTCTGTCACTTTCAACATTTTCTTATATTGAATGATAAACAGATGTTATAATGGTATAAATAAAAGGAGTCACCAACCCAGCAACGTAAAAAAAAAACTAACTTGGGAAAGAAAGAATGGTAGTAATAAAAAGGAGGAAGACATAAATTTAGATATTGGCAAAAGAAATGAGAAGTGCAAAACATCAACACAAGACCGACAAAAAAAAAAAAAAAACAAGGACGAAAAATGAAATTTGGCAGCAGATGAATGTAAGTGATAAAAGCAGTTATAAGATGATACAGTAGATGAAAAGAAAAAGACAATAGCGCAAAAGTCAGAAGATTTATGGAAAGTAAAAGAGCTGAAGATGTTATTGAGACGTCAAGAGAACAATAATAATTATATTAAACAGGAAGAAGCAAAATGGTAAGGGGTAAAGAGAAACTAAGAAAAAGTTGGGGGTGGGGGGGAGGGTGGGGGGAGGTGGATGTAGGTGAGAATTTTAGCTGAACGAAGCAAACATTTAGGTACAAAACTGATCGGTAGGTCAGTAGGAAATGCTTGCTTGTTAGCTCTCTAAACCTATTTTATAAATTCTTCACCACACTCCACGGAACTGGAATTCAGTATGCAGCCTCGTTTTGGACAATACCGCATGCAGTTGAAGGCGTTAGTTCCATCCTGGGCTTAACAACTGACTCCAGAACAAGTTGTATACTATCTTCTGGGAAAACCACGTTAACACACGACTATTATCATTAGAGTGAGCCACAGTCATATCATGCATGAAAAAGACATGCTTGCTTAATGTCTCTAGGTGTATGTATGTGTGTGTGTGAGAGGGAGAGAGAGAGAGGAGAGAGAGAGAGAGAGAGAGAGAGAGAGAGAGAGAGAGAGAGAGAGAGAGAGAGAGAGAGAGAGGTGTAGCCTCGACATAAAGCTAAACTCTTGAATATTCTGGGCAGGAAAATACGGTACGTTGACAGTGAACATCCCCAAGCGTTTCCCTCCACAGCTTGAACAGACGGGACAACAGGAACCTAACTGTCGAGGGTGACAAGGCAGTTCGGTAGGGGTGCTAACAGTGTAATACCCTTCTCGTATAAGGTCTTAAAATATGTATTTCTCTGATTATGTAGCTATGGAACTAAGACTTTGCACAACAGAAAGCCTACAAAAACAGAAACCTTTACAAAGCCATTGGCTCACTGGGTAAGGTCTGTATTGTGGGGTTACGCGGGACCTCGCGCCTTGGCGAAACTGAAACGAGTCTTTCTCACAAGTTTAGGACCGTTAAAGGGACATTCCACAGTAACTGACGGGACGTTCTGACAATACTTTTTAAGAAAGAAAAGGCCACTAAATAAATAACCAACCATTTATTTCAAGATGGATTGATCAGTCCTCCAGAAAAATTGGTACAGAAAAAAATGATTAAAAAAAAGTGTTTTTAAATAATAAAAATTAAGATGAGTCCATTTAA
Organism: Onchidella celtica; assembly: GCA_963931925.1. Taxonomy (NCBI): domain Eukaryota; kingdom Metazoa; phylum Mollusca; class Gastropoda; order Systellommatophora; family Onchidiidae; genus Onchidella; species Onchidella celtica. Next base: position 19,272,179 of record OZ007571.1, read on the forward strand.
TTGTCTTCACTTTAGTTGGTAACTGATGAGACAGAAAAAAATACAATGTTTTTTACATAGCAAAATGAAACTGCAAACTTTGTGAAACGAAACCAACAGGATTAGTGAACAAAGTTTTTTTTCTACATTCAAAAATTGCCCTTGGGCATGCAGAAAGAACATATATAATCAATTTTTACTTTTAAGCACACTGGGGCAATTAATATGAGTAACTGATTAGACATAATTTTGGTAACTGATGGGAGGTTGTAAACATATGCTCTCTTCCAAGATGGTCGTGAAGTCAAATGATCATGCAAGTAAGATAATGCTAACCATAAACGTCAATTTTATTACAACCCTTTACAACACAACCATTCATTTTTTCCCCATGCATGGTTTGAAAAATTACTCTGAGTAACATACGTGGAATGTCCCTAAACTGGCCCGAGTCAGCAGGCAGAAAGAGAGACTCGGCGCCTCGAGTCAAGAATGACTTGTGGCAGTGCACCATCAGCCTAAACCAGATACGGTCTTTCCCTTCCGCTCTTCCCCCCTTGTGACATGGAAGACCCATAGGGCTTGTAATACCTCCGTAGGGAATCTGACAAGCTGGAATGATACACCATTACTGGGTGAACAGGTTCAACAGTACAAATTAAAGGCTTGATCTAAAACCATGCTTAAGTCCACCCGGACTCCGGAGCACCCAGTGCATTTGTGCGTAAAGAATAGTTCAGCGAGTAGACTGTCTTCTGTACAAAGTACCTTAACTAAGGGTTGGTTGTATTCGAGTGAGGCATCTTGAAAGAACTGATTAGTTTTTTCGGTCATATCGTGCATGAAAAGCACACAGCTTAATAATTATCTCTATTGTAGCTTCTGGTGACTTGACCCGATGTAGAACCAAACCCTTCAGTTTTGGCTTCGAGTACCAAAAGTAGTGCAAGGATCAAAATGTAGGAAAAATACAGACATGGATTTGATTTTCATCGCTTAAGAAATTCTTTGGCATGATCCCCACCTATGTGTCAAGTGTATTTATAAGAACAACAACCTGGCAGATTTAATTTACTCATGGTAACGTATTCACGATTCACATGTCTGAGAAGTACTACTTAAGTGTAAAATTGAAAAGACGAATGGTTAATATTTAATAAACTTCCACGCGGGATATTCTTAAATATTAACGGAATATTAACGGAGAATCACTGTAAAGGATTCAAAATTTATTTTCACTCTAGCATGTCGCAATGAATATGATCAAATCATATTAATAGATCTTGAGGAGCCCTCAGAAGATTCTTTGACATCATTGTCCTTTCTTTGTTGGCAAGGCAATGCAGAGTTTCAGAACATGTTGTCAAACTGAGAGACAAAACACTAACAACAAGAAAACTATGTATAAAAATATAAAAAAAAGAAAACCAACTCTAAAATAGTAATTTCGATGTTGACGTTTAGTTACTACAACATTTGGTTTTCAGGGTCAACATGAAATCAAGTTTTATTCCATAATGATAAGAAATGTCTTCAAGCATAAATGATTATCACGATAACATCAACTTTCGTAAGCTTCAGCACGAGCAGACACACATACATAATATATACAAACACATACTCCTAACTCCATTCAAGCACAATTCTCAACTCACGTCAACAATTTCTGGCAGTTCCAAATTATTTTCACTTTCCAACGAAAGAGATTTGGATAAATACCCATCCCTCAAGCCTGAAAACGTCCACTTCCAAGTACTTTTCTATCATAGAAGTTTTTAAATTAAGATTTGTCTGCGTATTACACTGTCGACTACTCTGAAGTTGTAGAGCATTTTGGTCCAAGCCATTTTACTTTGCAACTCAAAGATAACTCCTATGTGGCCAATCTTCTCGGGGTTAACGTCTGAGTTCCCCTCCCCTGTCCTCGCCTGGGGAGATTACTTTGGATGAAAACGAATACTCTCCCGGGAAGCAATTCGATTTTCCCCATAGTATAAATACAGTCTGGGCGCGTGCTCTTGCATGCCCAGTTTACCTTATATAGATTATGAAACTCCAGAATTCAGGTCGTTTTTCCCCCAGAGATCGACTTTTCTGGTATCGTGAATTGCCAACAATTCTGCGTAACCCCACATATCCCTTCTTCTGAGCCATAAACATGACGGATGAGGGAGTTCCACTGACTACATTGAAAGCTTAAATATAGTGAAAGTGCTCGGTGCTGTTCTTCTGGGGAATGCAGTGAAGCAGTAATTACACTCGCATGGACAGTATGGAAAAGCAAGAAACTCTTAAGCTCAAGAAGATCGTCCCGTATTTTAACTATGCAAGTCGTTCTCAGGGGCTCGCCAATTATCATAAATGCTAACTGTTTTAACTGTGAAATTTGGAACCGTAGTCTTTCGTACTGTTAATATTTTATATTATTATGATGATGGCACAGTCGGAGTTTGACGATGGAACTTTCAAGGCACATTGAATATGAGGATGGAAAGGAGGGGAAGACTCACCATTTATGGATAATATCTCAACCACTCACTGTCTGATTGATAATGCTCAAAACTGATCCTTCGTAGTTATAATGAAATGATCGTAATAAGTTTTGTTTATCAATGTATGATACGCCCGAACAACCCCATTGTCCTTGTGAAGTTGGCAACAGAAATATTAATGTAGTGAGTGTGGTCACATAAATGTTACACAGTTTCGCAATTATTCCTCTAAATCAGTGTTTGCCCTCCCGGCCGGGCGTTTGATTGGTAACACTGTCAAAACTTGACAGCTTATTTTGCTATTATTTTTTCTTGTCTGGGCCAACCTTGATACGCCGTTATACGTTTGTATTGGAGTATTCTGTATGTGTAGTATCAGACAAGGAAACAGAAAAGATTGAAGCAACGGAAGGAGAGAAAGCTGGACAAATTGAATATAATAAAGAGAGAAATAAAGGATATCGCTACAAGGTCGGCATAGGAATAGACAAGTTTGAGAGGAGCAAATTAGAAGTACAGAAAGACGACGAAACAGTGTAATCTTGAGCCGAGCCAAAGACGAATTCAAAATAGATGATGTGGTGGAATGTGATGGCAGGACAAAAATCTGAACGATCACTTGAAAGAAAGCAGGGGGCGATGAGAAAGAGAAGAAGGAAGAAAATCCTTAATCCTATTGAGGTCCATGAGACTGACTTAATGGACATGGCCACAAGGAGCCAACTGAAGTCCAGGCACGTTTTTGGTCAGTCTTGAAGTGAGGCTGTTCTGTTGTGATAACCACGGCCCAGATGTCCGAGTGAGAAAACCTACTTTGTTGTATCAAGTACCGCCGCCAGCGTGTAATCCAGCGAAGGAGCTGGGTGAGCAGATCCCTGTAGGCCAGTGTGGTACAGTAGAATACCTTCAACAGTGGAAGTTTTATGCCTTGGCAAAGTTCATGGTGTCCATCTGTGCGAGGTGATTGATTCGCTACTTTAGACTAATTATAGGTTTGCATTGGGATGGACTGTTGCCGTTATACACTCTATGGGGTGGAGCAGACCAAAGCTGGTGTGGAGGCCAAACTGGCGGCCCGCTGCCCAATTATTTTTTATCACACTAAAACACTGGTCACTGCCCACACCGCCGCGCCTACACCAGCCGTGGTCGGTTTCACCCCTAATGAGCCTGGAAAATTTTTGGCAGTTTCTGTATCCTTTTCTGTTTACCAGTACAGGGTGATCGTCCAGTCTTTAATATTCAAATTTCAGTTGTTTTCTGATGTACATGTAATGTTCTTTTTGTCATGGAAAATAAAAGTATAATTTAATAGGCCCGTGGGTATTTCTGATTTCTGAATAATATAAAAATAAAAAATGTCCTACCCTCATCACGGGGGGGGGGGGGGGGGGCTTGGACTTTCAGTGAAAATGACATTAAATCTGCAGGTTAATCGATGACAGCTGCTTTTATTAAAAAAGAAAATGATGTGGTAAACACATGGACATAATCACTTTTCACAACCCACCATTGACCTAATATTTTATATACTATCTGTCTGTCTGTCTGTCTGTCTGTCGGTATTTCCTGTGTTCCAATTAGGTTTGCCCTAACTGTAATACCAGCAACTGACAAATTGGAATGTCAAGGAGCGGTGAGCATGGTCGCCATCCGAGATGGGTTAGGATATCCTTACTCAGAGATTCTCCGTCACGGAACACTTTATCATTATTTCAAAATTTCGTGTTCCGCCACACGGGCCCTGATTCCTAAATTTTTAATGATGTTGTTATCAAACACACAATCCGTGTTGTGTCATTGAGTCTCCTTTCATTACCGTAGACTGCATCAGGCAACAGGTCCGCGGTTTGCTTTACGTTATAAAGAAAAAACTACGAGAAATAGGCCCGGGCTGACCTTTGAGTTCAATAATCGATCCTTGGGGCCAGCAAAAACACTGTCAGGTACTGTAGTTAGTCAAGCCATGAGGGAACACGGAAACATTCGCCGGTAATTGGGTAGGACTCTCCCATTTATCCCATCTTGTTGGGGATGCCGCTGACGGGCCCGCTTTCTGTTCGGTCAACACTTTCATTTCGTTGTTGTTTTTTTTCTTGAAGGGAGGGTGGGGCTTCCCCTGGGGTGAGTTTAATTGGATGTTGATTATGACGGTGCATCTATATAATTATATTTGTGGACGAGATTTTTCGTTGCAAAAGGCTTCTGAACCACTCAACACTCAGACTTCAAATTTTATAGGGTGCATCAGAATAGATGTAAAGGTGCACAGTTTTTAATAGAAGTCTCAAATCGATGTAGTTTTTTTTTTATTGGAAATTTATTGTTTCCCCAATTTTCACTAAGCTCATTGACATACTGTAGGTTTTTATGACATCATCATTTCCTGAAACCTGTTTTGAAACCTGAACCTTCTTGTTTCTCTCCCGATTTCCTTCCTATGTCTCTCTGACATCTGTGGCTTAATCTTCTTGTTGTGCCCCCTCCTCTCTCTCTCTCTCTCTCTCTCTCTCTCTCTCTCTCTCTCTCTCTCTCTCTCTCTCTTTCTCTCTCTCTCTCTTTCTCTCTCTCTCTGTATTTCTCTGTCCTTCTTTCTCTCTTTCTCTCTTTATCTCTTTCTCTGTATTTCTCTGCCCTTCTCTCTCTCGTTTTTAATTTAATGTCAGTCAGTGGACTTAAGGGCAGTATTTTCTTGTCGTTGACCAATACTTGCGGCTTTCAGTTTCATTAAAAAAGTTACTTGTCAGTTTTACTTTACTGTTACACTGTTGTTGTTTTTTTAATTATTATTATTAGTTTGTATTGTTTTGCTCCTTTCTGTTATTTTCTCGTTAGGACTTCATGAAAGTATTGTTTAGCATTTAAATCGATCGATCTAAACTTTCTTTGGCTGTGGCTAAAAGTCTGTGTGTAATGTTGTTTCAAAGCTGGTTGGTCTTCGAGAACTAGTGACACAGATTTTGATGTTGTTCGTGATATTTCGCCCCGTGGCCGTGGATGGCTCTTCAGCTGCAGTTTCTGTTCAAAGACCACACTACTTTTAGTCCCAGAGACTGTGATAGGGAAAATAGAACGAGAGGGAGATAGAAAGTTGTAAATGTAATTATTTCCCATCATGCTTTTGCCCCAGGCCATGTCCTTGCAGTAATAAAATGTAGCTGGTAAAATCAGGCTGTCACTAGCTATGGACGTTCCAAAAATTACATTAGCCAAGTCCACCGACTGAAAGAGTCATTTTTTTTTAGTTATAGCTCTTGGTTTTCCTCCTCTTTCTCCAACTTTCTGTCTGTCTTTTATTTACTGTGTTGTGCCATAGGTATGAAAACGTCTCTCCCCCCCCCCCCCACCCCTCCTCCCCGTGGCTGCTGTTTGCTAATTTAATTTAATTTTCTATTTATATTTTAATTTTAAGAATACATTATTATAGACTATTATGAGTGTCTACTGTGATCGATGCCAGTTGTAACCCGAACATCCTTTAATTAATCACCGGCAGTTTCTGATCCAACACAACTTTATGATGATATAGATTTATTATTTATGTTGTATAGATGAATAAGAGAAAAGCACTACTGGGAGACAATGGAAATTACAGATAATCAGAGTGATTTATCTGGGGTATACAGTATGATTTGGTGACGTAACACACAGCCTGACCTTTTCTCTTCATAAATATTCTGAGCCAGGGGGCACTCGATACACAAGTTATAACTATGTCCAGATACATCACCTACAATGTTAAAGACAGTATTACAGTGTAATGTCTAATGATCACATTGGTTTTTACGCGACTCAGACGCCCTGCTTAAAAACCAGTTAATGGCGGCGTATTTTTAGACAGTAAACATGCTCCATTTGAAATCCTTGATTTGTCACGCACGATAAACGTCATTCGACCTGCATGAAGCGACCGTTTTCTCATTCTATTTCCCCAACTACTTGCTGACTTGAGTGAGCTGAGCAAATTGTCGGTCCGTGTTGAAAGTGTGAATTTGGACTACGTTGTCACTGTTAAAGTATTGACCACAATAAACGCATCTTTGTTATGATATCTGAAAAGCTATGAGTAGATTAAGACTGATAATTATGATAGAATCGAGGGATTTTTAGAGGGGGCGGTTAATTACCTCAATAAACAAGAAGCAGAGCCATGCACTCCAATTTCCATTCCAAGTACACGGCAATAAAATTGCCCTTGATTTGACAGAGAATTTTAAGCGTCAGAAACGGAGGGCCAGGCAGACTGTACGTTATTTCTTTACAGATTTCTGATTTCTGCATCCATAACTAGATGTTCGCGCAGGGGTGGGTGGGTGGCTGGAGGGGGGAGGGAGAGAAAGTTTGCGAATTGGCCTGAAAGAAAGTACAGCTGAAGCAGAACCTAACCAGAAGGTTTCAGAACCAAAGCACCGCAACAACTAATTCTGAAGAGCTGAAGCTAACCCAGGTTTTCCTCAGTCACAAGACACAGATTAAGTACTCTAATGACCAGCTCCGCTCTTATTTGCGCCTCACCCCGGGCGCACACTGGGCGGAAATAAAAGAAGGGAAAAGTCTCCCTCTCCCCCCCCCCCCCCCTTTCCCACTCCCCAAGCCACTCATCTCAAATTGATTCTGGGAAAACATCGGTGATCCTCAGAGTTTTTCCGGTGTAAAGAATAAGGATTGAGTATTCGGTTACCCTTCCACCTCCCCCCTCCCCTTTGTTTTTCTCTTTTCTGAACTCGAATGCTGGTTTTTTTGTGGTCACAACGACGTCCCTCAGATCAATGGGTTATTGTAGCAAATGGACAGGGCAATGGGCTTGACTGGACTTTACTGGGCTGTTCCCAAGAGGACCAAAAACAATCAGTAACAATACATTGAAGAGGACCATAGAATTTAGAGGCCATGAGAAGTGTTCATTTCTAAGCCACAACCATCTTTTACAAAGAATCTTCAGTAGCGGTTTCACAATGCAAGAAGTGAGTTAGAATCACAACTGACTGACAGTAAATGGTTTCATTCGATGGTAAACGACGTAGCTGATTTTCTGGACACATGGCCGAGAGACAGTTAAGATAACTATTCCAGGGGTGGGGATTGGACATTTTTATAAAACCGTGATACATTGACCGATATTTTTCCAGTGAGCAGAGCCCGGCAAAGAAGAACTAAGACCTATAATATTTCGCTCAGTTAGCAGTTTAAAATTCTAAAATGAGGTATGAATAGCTCCAAGCTTTGATAAATAAAAGATTTTGTTGGCTAAACTTACTGTCAGTGTCATTAAGTTCCTTCGTCTTGACTCCTGAGCAGAATAGTATAGTTCCTGTGCACCGTCTGTGTCAATGTTAGTTTTCGATTAGAACAGAGAAGTATCCACCACGATCAAGATTATTTTGAAATAACGCAACCATTGTGAAATAATCAAATATTTTTTTCTCCTCCCCGTATATGTTGTATTGCTGTAGTCAACTTCAATGCATTTTAGCCCCGTAATGAAAAGAATTTGTTTTTTTGTTTTGTTTTGTTTTCTAAAGAAATTAACTGTTCGCCTTTCTACACCAGATTGTTCTAGAACCAGCGTTCGCTGCAAGGTTTGTAACATTTTTAATTTTCTTCCGGATGTAACTATTCCAAATAAGGAGAACCGCTGTGTTAAACAAATGTGAGAACATTAGAGGAAGCAGATCTCTACATTAGGAAAGAAAAAAAAAAGCAGGATTAACAATGGCCTCAAGTCAGCGGCAACGTCTGCATTTTTTCCTCCCACTTTATTCTTATTTTGTTGGAGGCGAATGCTTTTTTTCTTCTTTTTAACCTCGTCTTCGTAGTTTCTTTGAAACGCAAAATTGTATCATGATAATCTGAGTCCCTCTAGGCGTTGCCATTCAAATACAAACACCGCAGCAAATTCAATTCATTTTCCAGCATTCTGAACAGGCAGGGAAAGAACAGGGTAAGGATTAATTGGAGAGAGAGAGAGAGAGAGAGAGAGAGAGAGAGAGCTTTCACTAATCATCAAAGAGGTTATTTCTAGCAGAAAACCAGACACCACTTCCTGCGTTGACAAGCTGCACACATCACGTGAGAGCTGTACACGGCGACACACAGTTCCCCTCAAATCTTCATAGTCATGCTCTTTAAAGGCACGGAGACGAAATTACTAAAATGCGGTCCCTTGTTTGAACTTCTATAATGTAGGTGGGCATACGAAATTTCCCTTGAACAGAAGGTCTTTGCACTTGAATTAATTGGGTGAATAGCCTATTAAGAAAATATAATTACCCACTTCTGTCTCGGGAATTCCAAGCATAAAACTTTTATCTAGTGACGCCTGTCTTTAGATGGAGATTGTGCATGTCTTTATGTCCCAATTGGTCTAATTTTCAAAATGCACTCAAATCACTATGTGCATTTTAACATCAAGACTAACTGAAAAGTATTAGGCCATCGCTCTGATGATTAAAGTGTAGCTATTGTGAGATAAAGTTTCTTTTCCTCCCTATTTAATATGGTCAGCAGTGTGACATTTTCTGAGGATTGCTTTGTGGGCCATTTCAAACGGGGGAAAAAGCTCTGTTCGCCAGAAATTCATAATTGCCATCCTTTGAACATAGTTGATGGCTCCAGACAAATTAACCGGTTCTGCTATCCCAATAAACTAACCTTTTTTTTTTACATTATTACGGCCGGGGTTCTGATGCGACTGCAGCTGAAAAAAAAAAGGTAAATCACACCATAAAGAATAGACAAATTCTCTACATAGGTGAGGAAAAGAGTAAACAGAGCTGTAAGGATATAAATTTGACCATTTGCTACGAGTTTAAATTAGAGTTTGGAGAAAGCACGTGACGTAGACACAATAACGGCCAATTGACGAAATATTATAAAAACTACAGAGAATTTGTGGGGTGTCAGCAAGGCTTGAAGCAAAGTCAAAATATTATAGTCTCGTTTTGATGTTATTTCTTTGGCGAGGCTTTGCTACCTACAACGTTTCCTTCCTGCCATAGTTTGACAAGGGTCATGTTGTGCAAGTAAGAAGCAACAGGATAGACAGAACACAGCAGGATGGAAGGATAGAAAGTGCTATGTATCAGTTTTAATCTAGGTCCACGCTTTTTTTTTTTTTTTGCGAAATCAGACAGCCTGTAGTCAGCAAATTTGATTTTGCGCTGTGCATCACTATTAGTCCATGTGTCCGCGCTTTTTTGACAAAACAGTGGCAAACTCAGACCGGCTGTAGTCAGCAACTCTGATTTTGCTCAGCCAGCACAAGCACACTGGTTTGTTCCACTTCAAACTGTCTTCACTGCCAATGCCGACAATCGATTTTTTTTTCCTTTTTTTTTTTTTATCGTGACGGGTTTCCACAAAAAAAAGTCGCAGGAATAATTTAGAATAATCTCTCACTCTGGAGGTCTCAAACCAGATTTTTGTTCCTCTGGCCAGCGGAATAATCATACTACATAATCACCTCTGGTCTCTGTTAATTCTCACAGTCAATCGCTTTCTCTGATCCTCTCTCCTTTTCTTGGATGCATCGCTCGCGTTCACTTCTCTATCTCCTTCAACAGCTTCCCACTGTTTTCCCCATTCTTCATGCCTAATGCAGATTAACCTTTTTTTTGGGGGGGGGGGGGTGGATTTATCTAATTCTATGGGGAGTTAAACAATTGCTACGAGTGTATAAGAATGACAGAAGGGATATTAAGGGATGGGAACCGTCCGTTGTATTCCCAGGCTGTGGGCCAGGTTGAATGAAAACAGTTGACATCCCATCAATGTCCGAGATAGAGAGACAATACATGGGTTAGAATGACATTTGAAGTCAAATTTGCTCACGGCATTGATGGATTGGCGTTATTTTTGGTTAGAATGATTGTTTTGGGCCACTGATAAAGTAATTATTATTATTACCTGTTGTTATTATTATTGTTTGTTATTTATTTTTATTTTTTCTTAATATTATCACGATTGTCAACGTGTCTGTTTACCTTCACTGTGCCACTTTGCAAGCTCTTTTTAACTTTATTTACATAGCCAACATGCTGATGGATCTTACGTCCGAGGCTCTGTCAGAAATATTTTCGCCTTTCACTCCAGGCTGCCTCATCCTCCCACAATCCTATTTAAGCTCCTCTTTGTCCTTGTCTATCTTTATTCCTCCATCCATCTTCCACTTGTTTAACACTATCTATCAGTCGGTTCGTCTTGCTTATTCCGTCCTTTCTGTCCTCCCCCCCCCCCCCACACGAGCAGTTCTGTGCCGCGTATACCCATCTCACGGGGGTGCCGACAGAGAATCAATTCAGGATGCCGCAATCGATTGGAGGGGAGGGCCACTTGAGAGGATTTTGATGACATCCACATCGGAACAAAACATCCCTACACCCGGGCCTATGTCTCCCTTGCATTTACGGCCAGCCCTGCTTCTTGTATAATACACAGATGAAAATCCTACATGTATGTTGTGTTACGGGCTGCGAAAGAGGGCTGACTGACCCGAGCGTTGGCCTGGAGCCTTAGGCTATAGACCTTCATTCGGCCGTGGTACTGCAAAAACCCGTATGTGCCTATCTAGGTCAAAGTCACGTTTAATCATTACTGTATAGTATGAAATGTGCTCTGTCTCTCGTCATACTATGTTATAATTTTCTGCCACTAACAGTTTCATTTGAATTTTGCGAAATGGAAATTGGACAAAGGATAAATTGAAAAGGGCTTCTGATTCTCCTGTACTATTTTGATTTTTGGTACATACGTTATTTTTTCATAAAACAGCAGCATTCTATGGACAAAGTTGAGTAACGGTGGTGTAGGGGCAAAGGTGGTGGATGTTTTGTCTGGCATTCATGGGTTGTGTGTGTGTGTGTGTGTGTGTGTGAGTGTGTGTGTGTGTGTGTGTGTGTGTGTGTGTGTGTGTGTGTGTGTGTGTGTGTGTGTGTGTGTGTGTGTGTGTGTGTGTTCTTTTTCTCATCCTGATGTTGTTACTTCTTTGACAAGCATTGTTCTGCCACAGTTTTGTTGTTAAAAGTGACAAAATAAAATATTTCGATCTCTTTACTGTCAGTGTCTCCAGTTTAAAAAAAAAACAAAAAAACCAGTGCGTGGAAATCGTCAGCTCCTGAATATTGCCGTATTTCATTATTATAATTTTTTTCATCTAAATTATTTCCGAGAAAGCGCTAAATAAGTAGTGAGATCCGAGTGTGGGCAAGTTCATTAGGAGTACGGCCAGTGCTATTTCCGTGTCCATTTATACACAAGACTGGAGTATCTGGTCTGTCTCATCCAAGTTGATCGAGTGTGCTTGTGGAAAAACATTAGGTGCTACAAAGAGGTTATGGTGTTCCGAATGTTTCATATGATTCAATTTCTTCCCAGAGGCACACGCGCAAATTCTTTTCATGAAAGAAACAAATTAATCTACAGTGCACATGGTTGTTAAATGCACTGCGGTCCTGGAGTCTTGAAAGGGGGGATTTCTATAAAAGCTATTAAATAATAGAACAAATAGTTAATATGGACAGTGTCCACCTTGATTTTGCTTGGCGCTATGCACTGTAGGCGAAGACATGAAGAGAATGCCTGGAACTTACATGTTGTCCAGTACAGTGATTCCGCATTGATGTTTGCCTAAATGGCTCACCACTTGTAGTTGTCAAGAAATTAAGGTATAGAAACAAATGTCATTCGATGTTTGCTGTCGGTAGTAATGTTTACTTTAAAGATGATAATGACGGACAGAAAGATGATGGTGCTCAAAGAGAAGAGAAGGATTACAGTGAGGAATGGGAGACACTAACCATACTATTGTGGTGCTAGAAGACGATCGTGCAAGTGCCTAAAACTTGGTGATTATGTGGTGATCAAAAATAACGAAACTTTGTGTACTGCCTCAATTTTTGACGATAAATTATTTGGACACATCCGTTTTGGGGCAAAATCCAATCTTTAATGTTATTAAGTGTGGTTTTTCTAGCCGCAAAAAAGAAACGAAATTTGGACCAGCAAAACAAAATCGGATGATCAGAAATTCCGTTTTTATGTGTAAACAGCCCTCAACGGGCGGTTATTTCGATTTTAGCTCTAACGTTACTGAATTGTTGGTAATAATGATACTTGTGTCAAAGATTACGCTGGCGATAATTATAATGTGATGGTGATGATAGTATTAAAGAGGATGGTGATGTAACTTAATACAAAACAATGTTGATACAACTGTAATTGTAAGACAGCTAACAATACAGTGGTTCGAATTGAATATTGAAAGTTGATAGAAAACGTTTAAAAGCATGAGAAACATGTCATTAGTGATGTTTAATATGGCATTATTGCATTTTACTGGCAAGTGTTTTGCAGGTTTTTTTAGTTGTTGTTGTTTTTTGCGAGCTTGCGAATGAACGTGCGCAGCAAACACAAGTGCATAAATATTTGTCAGTAAAATGCAATAATCTTTTATTCTACCCCGCAGTTTGATAGTAAACATTACTTTGAATTTAAAACAAATAAATTATAAACGGTTTTATTAAAGAATAAGTTAAAAACAACCTTGACTGGATTGAGAAAACTTCAACAAAGCTTTCTAGGCACCCTACTTAATGATTCGTCGTCTTACACAGTGAAGCAGCACATAAGCGTGCAAAAAGAGAGTGTGCAGTACGGAAAAATTATTGTACGATCGTATTTCTAAAGAAAATATATGGAAGTTCGATCTAAGTTTGGAATAATAGCAGTTAGTGTTATGATAACATTTTAAACAGTGAGACTGTGCATGAAAGAATGCGAAAAGTGACTGTGTATGGGTGTGGGTGTGTGTGACGAAGTGGGCGGTAAACTATTGTCAAGAGTAAACGTGTTGGGAGGAATTTGTCCTGAAAATGGACAGGCTCAAAAGTGCGACATTTCTCAAAGGACATTCTGAATTAATGAATCAGAATATTTTTGTTTTGGGGACCGTGCAAGTCCCATGAACTTTGGAACAGCAAAGCAAGACAGAGAAAATTTTCAGGGAATTATGTCAGGAGGAACTTGAATATTAATTTGATATCCATTTTCTCGGCCAGTCCAATATTTCAGCGGCCACAGAATTAAACAAAACATTAAATTCATTTCGTCTTGTGGTTAATTATTTTGAGAATCGATAATCAGCATTACTGTTTTAAGGAGCGACAGAATACAATCTGGGGGGACCCCTTGCCGTTGTCCAAGGTTCAAGAAATTCCCTCTGCTTTTATGAAGAAATCTAATAATTTTTTATCATTTTTTTTTTTATAGTTCTATTGTTAATAACACCAGATTCGTTCGTGAAATGGCTCTGCGCTTTCTGTACTTATTTTCAACATCACCGGTCGAGCTACGCAAGTTTTATTATCGTAGCCTGCCCCTATAACATTTAACTATTCAAACTTGAATAGCCCGCGATAGCACTAAATTTTGTGTCCGGGGCCCTCGTCCAAACAGGCTGGACATCGCTGCCATAAAACGAAGCAAGGAAGCGCGCGCACACACGCACGCACACACACGATAAATGCTACAAAAATACTGTTAGTGCCACGATGGAATCTCGTATACATAAGACTACGTCATGACTCGACCTCAAATATTATTTGTCGTTATTGTCAGGCACTGTAGAGAAAGCCTTCGTTGGGTGTAACAATGTAAGATTGAGAATAGACAGACTCGAAAAGCACTTGAATCTTGACATGCAACGGCCACAGCGAGAGAAAGAGAGAGAGAGAGAGAAGGAGGGGGAATAAAAGGTTTTTTGCTTGTATAGATGATCTGTCAGCGCTAATCAAGGAAGAAAAGCTGCGCTGTCAAGTGCTTTGTAGAAACACACTTGCCTTCAAGACAAGGACTTTCGACGCTAGCTTGTAGTCACAGTGAGTGCGGATGTGGAAGCTGCTCATCACCGTGTATTGTGTTAGCTGAATATGGTCCTCGACGCTGTTGTAGAATCTGTCTTTATTTCCTGTAATCTGACATTTGAGTTGGTGTTCTGGGGTCGATTAAAGGTGGCTGGTATTTGTAAATGCCGGAGGTCTTGTTGTTCTTGTTGTCACTGTTGCTCTCGCTTGGCTGGTTTTGTTTGTTTGTATATTTGTTTTTATTACATAATGTAATTACAAGCAGAATAGCCTAGGTTAGGAGGGTATCATAGATATACAGTAATTACTTAACCTGAAAGAAAAAGAAAATCAGACGCACGGATACACTGCTAGTCCAGGTAAATTCAGAGTATATTTATTTATTTTTTAAAAGTATAAATTCGCAACGTAATAATAATGCTGCAGAAGTAATGAAATTACAGCGTATCTGCCATAAAACCTCAAGACCCGGGAAATACTTGAAAACTGCAGGTTCGTGATCACAGATAGTTGGACAAGATTCTTCTGTCTGTCTACTTTTAAAAAAAGGTTCCCACAAGAATAATGGCCAGAAGACAAACGTCTCGTGTGTGCACCTTTCCTCTGAGGAATTACGATTCAGACAGTGTTTTCCAGTCGTAATAGAATGCAGTTCCATCTTTGTATGAATAATTCTCACTACCTCTACTGACAATTCCCAATATCTCAGTTCATGGGCCCGGCTCCAGCCCATCCTATCCATAATGCTCTAGGTGACTGTCTTTTACTTTTAGATCTAGTCTTTCCAAGACACCTTTGCCGTGGATTCTTCATAAGTTAGGACTTGTGAAATCGCAAAAACGTTTTATTTCCATTCTAGTACTATGTCTCACCCTGAACTCTACAGTAGACTTCTGAGCCAGTCTGATGTCTCTGTAAATGAAGAGTCCTCGGGTAAATACTAAGAACATGTAATACAGACATATTTTCCCCATTTCATCTCAGGAAAAACAAAGATACAATGTCCATCTTCCCAATCCTCTCACGTTCACACCCACGGTACGTTCAGTGATGTTGTGCAACCTACCCTCTTACTCAACAATCTCAACCTCACGTAAATGTTTCAACATCTTCTACACCCTTATCCTCGTCTTTTCCATCTACACTCAATTTATCTTGCAACATTCCATTTACACATTTTACATTATCTCGCCTCCCGTTTTTTTTTTCTCTCGCCCACTCCTCCCAATTTATCCCTTACTCTTCGTATCCCCAACTCATGGCCAGTCTAGACTACCGAAATTACTGCGTGTTGCCCATTTACGGTTCCAAGGACCGGTTAGCTGCTACTGCGTTATTTCCCTATCATTCTGCAGAGGAAGGGCGGACTAATGCCATTGGGAACTGACATAGTAGAACTGTTTTGGAGATTGGTTTAGGTTCATGTTTTCTGGCTGTATTCGTTTTCATGGGCTACTTACGCAAACCAGACAAGTTTGCTGATGTATTTGACTCAGCAAGGGTTCTCCAGTCGTGTGGCTTGAAATCATTAGTGTTGCGGAGGACAGGGAGAAAATTATATGGAACGAGGGAGATCGAGAGATGAGGTTGGGATAAGGGGGGTATCACATCAAAGATACTAGAAACGATAAGAGGAGACACTCCCTTCTTCGCACCTCTAAAAATAACGGTGCACACAATTTGCGTGCTGATCGGGGCGGGGCCAGTGGCGCACAGCATGAAAAGAATGCTTGATATAATGATAAATTAATTATGCTGATTTATTACAGTGCTATTGCGACTGTAAAAAAAAAAAACAGTGTTTTCCCACCGCGGTTGAAGTTCAACTTACACAATAAGTGACGTCAATCAATGCCTACAGCGATAGCTGAACAGTGAACAAAATTCAGTATTTTGGCTATTTTGCTTCGTAAATTACTGCGCTGTTCACGACTTCCGCGCAATGGCCGTTGGGTGGCGGTGCGAAATCTGTGCACGCTAAACGCGATAGTAAATCAGGAAAGACCCTATCACACTAAGTCCGGTCAGACAGTCAGACTCTGCCACTATTTCTGAGGTGTACATTTTGCTGGCAGCATCTGACCGTGCCTTACCGGACTTAGTACGATGCGTTTCTAAGCACAAGAATGAAAACTGCTGTCTGCATTGGTTATGATTCCAAATAAACCTTTCCCATGAGTGCCATTCTAAATTTAGACCACTGCATGAAATGAGATAGGCCGTGTGAGTTGAAGCCAATCTATTTAGCAGTGTACCCCAGCGTCACGCATTATACTGATTTGTTTTCACGTGACCATGGTGACAAAGGCTGGAGTGAAAGTCAAGTATGGTTGCAATAATAATAATAATAATAATAGAGATCATTTATATAGCACCTTATCCCTGATTCGGCTCAAGGCGCTGTACATTTTATAAACACATATATGCACAATCAGTCTTATAAGCACAGGAAAAACACAAAGCATGTTACATCAAATGAACAAATGTATACCGTCATACAATCAGAAGATCATTTTGTCGATATTAGATGGATGGGGATTGGTGGGCCAGTTTAAACAAGTGTGTCTTTAAGGCTGCCTTAAACTCTGATTCTGACTCGATGTTTCTGATTTCTTGGGGTAGGTTGTTCCATATTTTAGGACCTGAATGGTTAAAAGATCTCTCCCCTACTTTCTTCAATGGTCTGGTGAGAGTTAACAAATTTTGATCACCCGATCTAAGGGAACGTGGTGGGACATATTTTGGAATCAGGCTGGACAGGTATGATGGTGCATTATTATGAAGAGATTTATGGCACAATACAGCAATTTTATAGGCTATTCTTGATCTTATCGGCAGCCAGTGGAGATGGGCTAGCATTGGTGTTACATGGTCACGTTTTTTCTTCTTCAAGTGCTGGCCAAGAGCTGGCGCTCTTCGATTTATTGGCGAAGTAATCAGCTTTAAAGAGGTCGTGTCAACTTTTGTGTCATTTTAAACTGTCCATTTTAACCTGGCTATTCACCTTGGAAATCGAAGCAGGACAGTCCTACAGTGGATACCATCACATTGTGGTGTGCCAGGCAATGAGAAAGCAGACCAACTGGCCAGGTAGAGTTCCGCCTTGGAGCAGCCACAGTGCCTTTTAAACTATTATGAGAAGAGAAACCTCATAAAAAAACAACAGACGGCAGCACATAAATCAACAGGATAAATAGCATCTCCTGAACAGAGAGGATGAAGTGATATTGTTCAGACTAAACTGGTCACAATAGGCTCCACCACCATTATGTTCACCAAATTTAAAACAGGAACATCTACCATATATGTCAGTGCAGCCAGTCTCCTCAAAACACGGAGCATGTATTGCAGAATTGCACACTCTTCTCAGCACTACGAGAAACATATTGGCCCAAACCCACCGGCCTGAATGTCAAACTCTATGGAGCTCTGCCAGAACTGCAGAAAACCGTAGATTTTCTTAAAAGAACAATTCTGCAGATTTAGAATGGTGAACGAAAGAAGAAGAAGAAGAACATGGATATTGTTAGGGGACCGCAGTAGTTTACACTGTGATTTACAGATAAGCAGTCAACAGAACTCAATACTTTCTCAATTCGCCTATGAATAGACTACGACCCCCTTAATAACAGCTTTTTACCCTGCATCACTATTTAAACCTTTAAAATATCAAGTAAAATTTACGCGCAGTTGCTGTTTTCTTGACATTTTCACCATAGTTTCCATGTCATAGATGATGATGTCGCTCGTAATATTGTCGGCACAGTTACAAGACACCAATTATTAGGATGGAATCCGGTATCACACGTCCAGTGGGGATTTACCCATTTCAAATTCAAGTAATTTAAAAATTTAAAGTGACCTATTCGGAAAGGTGACACGGAAAATTTTTCGTTACCCTGGATAAAAACTAGAATATTCATAAATCGGGTATTACTTCGTGTAAATAGCATAGTACGTAACCTCTGGCATAGATGAAATATTTATGTGGTTGTTTTAAACATTGCAGCTCATACTGCGTCAAACTCCACATATCACCATTATATAATACCCAGGCCAGGGTAAGGGTGAAATAAGAGTTTTAAAAAATAGTATACTTATATTTTTGTTGAAAATCAGTCTAGAAACAATGGTACTACAATACAGAAATTCCTCCGTACCTGCTCTAATGCGCAAAATCCAAAGAAAGTTAGCTTAAAATCGCAGTGTCATGAATAAATGATGTGATTTGAGATTCTCAAGTCTTACTGACAGATGGGTTAACAAAAAGTATAATGCCTATCCGATTAAGAGCCTTTTAATTATCATCAAGTTTTTCCAACTGATGAACTTCCCCCACAAAATTAATAAATCAATCAATCACTCAGTTAATAAAATTCTATTTAAAAACAAACAAACCGCATGGGCTGTTTGTTTTATCTGGAACGATGCAAAGCCAGAGACCTTTGAACTATGGGCTTAATTCGATACTCAGCATTTGATCTGCCTCGGTGCTCTCTTTATGTCTATACTTTTTTTATGCGTGCGCATGCATATGCCTTTGTGGATGCTTGTATGATGCCGTGCAGTGTATGCTTTGTGAGCGCTCTTAAGTATGTTAATTTATCACAGAAAATGGATAATAGTAACAGCAGCAGGTGAATCTTTCATGATCTTTTCAAAGAAAACTCGATCAAATATGAGCACATTTCATATTTTTATAGGCACTTGTCAAATTATGTTTTACAGTAATGCGAGTATGGCATCAGGCCACACTTCTGGCACTGCGATTCCATAGTACACGAACTCAAACAGATCATTAGGAGGCCCTTCCCTTGGCATCTCTGTCGAGGCCTGGTCGAGAGAAACTTTGATAAGACCACCACCGAGTTTGCCAAGACATCAGGCTACATAATGAAATTCGGGAAAACTGTCCAATTAATTTGGCGTTTCTGCGTACTTTAATGAGCCAAGAATTGATTGTTGGGCGTAGTGGCTTACATCATTTTTCTTTCTCTCTGGATAGTTCCATGAACATCGAACTGAGCCAAACTGTACTTAGGTAGTTACCACTCTCTGTAGTGCAAATTCTCTACCCACGTTTAATACCCTGAAACGTCCATGGTGCCAAAATGCTAATCCTCACCGTGCACTGGTCACTAAGAGCATGAGGATGTCTATTCGCTGCATCCAGTTTATGGAAAAAGCAGGACGTCTGAATTAAGTACATGTACCAGCCGTGTAATGAGATTTAAAGGCTGCAGTTCTTTGCGTCTGGTCTCTCATAATATTAAACGAAACATTTGAAGATGAAAAAGGTAACAATTTCTGGCAAAGACGTCCTAGTTATTTTCCTTCGTCTTGATCCACTTCATTGGGAAGGGGCAAAACGCGTGTAGAACGTTTTCTATACTTCTTTGTTGATTTGTGTCAACGGGAAACAATTGACTTTTGTTTTGTAACGTCCACATAAAAACTCCTGTGAGTTATTTAACCTTTTATTGCATTTCAGTAGCCGTTATTCCGGCCGGTGTCAGCTAGATGTATTTCTTTCCCCATTTTTTTATGTTCATTTTTTCTTCCATCTCTATTTTGACCACTGGCCTTCGTCTTCTTCAGTAACCCATCATTTATTTCGAGCTTCCTGGACTAGTGTCGGTCAGTGTCGTCTACTGGACAGCACTTGATCTTTATATTGAGCAATTATCCGTCTTGGATGTCGAATTTTCTCGCTATCTTTCACACTCTAATCACCTTTTACCCCTCTCCCCCTTTTTTTGCTTATCGTTTCCATTACCTCTGTGATCTTAACTCATTTCATTCAGCTCCTCAGTCCACCTTCATCTTTCACGTCGTCCTCTCTTTTTGATGTTCTGGTTTTTCTCGTTCCCTCTGTAGCCTACGTAGTGTGTCTGGCTGCCACGTCACCCGCCACATTTCCTTACTCACATCAGTGCCCCGTCTTTAATCATTTTCATTTCAGCTTTTCGGACCTCCCATCACCCTCTTGACTGTCTTTCACCGCCACCCTTTTATGTTTTGATCTGAGCCATTTCTCTGTACTTTTCGTCTCTGTTTTCTTCAGTCCTAGTAAGTTGTCCTATCTTGGCCACCCCAGTGCATTAGCTTTCTCTCGTTGATTCTAATGTTACTGTCTATCTGTCTTGAAGCCATTGACATAATGTGGTCACGGATTTCCCCTACTGTCTTCCACCCCGCCAGCGTTTTGAAAGCGTCCAGCGATTATCTCTGCGTTCTCTTTCTTACTTCCGCTTTTCTCTCTATTCTTTGCTTCGTCCAGTCTCGCACACTGTCCCTATGTCATTATTCAAAGAGTTTTAGCACTTCAAGTCTTCTCTAGCTGGTCTGTTTCCTAAGGGCTTTGGCTTTTGTGCACTGGTTTATATGCACACTGAAGGATCGAAAATAAAGTCGAGATGCACTGCTGGCGTAAACACGATATCTCAGAAATTCCAAGTAATACATTGACCTTTGGTCTAAGGCTGATTGGAAATGTCAAGTAATATAATAATCTTTGGCCGAGGGCTGATTTTTTTTTCTTTTTCTGTTTATTATAAGTTAAATTCCCCCTGGTCAGTGTATGATAGTTCTACTAGGCGCGTATCAGCCAAGTAGTTGGATCTCACAGAAACGCAATGTCGTGACGTCATTATCCAACTACTCGGCGAACAAAAATCGGCTATTTGCGCGCCTAGGCTAATCTTCCCGATCTTCATCTCACCGACCGCGCTGAATTGTGCTGATTGAACAGATTCTCGATCAGTGTTATTATAAAGTAGATGCCCTACCGGGCATTGCCCGGAATAAACAATCATGTGCCCTCCCCCTCTCTCTCTCCCTGTTTCATACAATAAAAGTAATAAACTACAGTCTTGCTTCAGAACTCATGCGCACCAAACTGAACGCTTGATACGGTTACTTTGTATGACGTGCACGATACTATATATTACGAAACAAACATGCAAAAATACAGATGTTACATAGCAATAAACATTGTTATTTTTTTAAAATACGTGCTTGAAGTAAATAACTTTTAATTATAGCCATCATCTTCCTTATCTCACTTGCCACTGCCAAATTTAAGGCCTGAAGAGTGTATAGTTTGGTCAGTTACTCGTGCCAAAGGTTGCAGGTTACTGAAATATATAATAGATTCATTTGCTAATTGCCATTCATAACATGCTACCTCTTTTTATGTACCTGTCATTTTGGTTGAGACTGTCTTGTCCAAAACGGCAATGATGATAGTGCTTTTCCCAATAATGATAGTGCTTTTTGCTTACGGCAAATACAACTTGGCCAGCTTTCTGGCTGTCTGGACGTTATATTATAAATTACATGGAAGACCGGAATCTTGTTTGTCAGTAAGGCTGTACAATAAGTGAATAACAGTAAGCAAATGCTTGGGGGAGACAGAACACTAAGAAAATAATTTAGAAATAAAAGCTGTGGCAGTTAAAAGTGTAGTGCCCACTTAGTGCTCAGAAAAGCGGGAATGAAAGAAAGAAGGAAAAAAATGAGTCATTAAAGCGGGACTCGAACCCGCGACCTTTGCTACGGCACCAACTCGCTTTTAAAGCACTCGGACGCTCCTGTCAGTAAAAAAAAAAAATAAATAAAGACCATTGGGGCGGCACTATCAAACGGTGTCTCTCTCCGTTTGAGTATTCGTGCGCTAGGCCCTAGACTGAACAGTTTGTTTTGTAGTGCAGATAACATGAAGCGCAAAACATTCTTTGGACACACAAGTGTTGGTATAGAATGTTACCTTTATGTCGCTTTAAAATCGAACCGCCAAACCTCCAGAATCATTTTTCCATCGTTAAACTTACTCTCATACAGCTCTTTTGAGGACTGGCAATCAGCCCTTTTGGGGGCTAAGAAGTCGAAGAAAGACGATAGAGAATTACAAGAAGAAACAGAAGAAAAAATAAAAACAACAAGAAGAAAATAGTGCAAATGCCAGGAACCGCGCGTCTCTACGAAGAAAGCTTCCATATTTTTTGTTGTTGTTGTAACGACATATCCACCAGATAGCGATGATAACGTGCCATGAACAACCATTTTCTACATCTTACTGTGTTTTTTTAACAAACATGATTTTTTTTTTTAATGCAAAAACTCTTGTGGCACTGTATTATTAAGAGCATTTTAACGAAGATTCCGGAAGTTTGTTATTGTTATGCTGCTGAGTTTTTTTGTTATTGGCGGCGACGTGTTCATCATCATTACCACGCAGTCAATGGTGTTGATGTTTTTTATCTTACCAGCATCGTCACTGTTTTTGTCGTTGCTGCAGCTGTTATTCTCATAGCTTGGACATGTCATGGTATCAGTTTAGTATCGAACTCGTCGTTGTTATCGTTGCGGTTGTCTCTTTTATTGTTGTTGTTATTGTTGTCGTTATTGATAATGATGATGGCTTCCCCTTCATCTCGAGCTATTGATAACTACATCAGGTACATTTTGCCCCGTTACACTTATCTCTCTATCGCAAACTGCTTTACTGCAACTTGATTTAAACCGATTGCCTTTCTTTCGGGCAAACTACATCACCCGTGTGCCGGGCGTTTTCAAACAGAATTTAAGTGTCACGGTGGCGTTTCCAATTATTTGGGTGTCTCTGTCACTTCATCCCAAGGCTTTCCTCTCCATTCTCCCACCGGCCGGCCTTCTGCCATCGCTGACCTGTTTAGGCTGGATTACATAAAGTAGTTTTCTCTCTACTGACAAACCCAACGAGATAGAGCATACAGCGAGCGATTGTTAGCCAGTGAACAGCATTGATTTTCTTGTTTCAGCCCCCTCTGCGTCTGCGGTGAACTACGAGCTACGGCTTGGGGCAATTCTATCACGGAAAGTGTCCATGTCCCCTGGAACTTCATAATAGTCAGTGTCTCCTGCCACCCTCTTCCTCGTCCAACCAGTAAATTTCCCGTCTCAGGACGTGCAGCAACGTCTTTTTCCCTCTTTCTCTCTCTCCTGTTCATGTTTATTTTCTTCTCTATAATTTATTCTCCTTGTTTTTATCTCGTTTCGCTTCTTTTCCAGGCATTAAACTTTTATGGATTCCTTAGGCGTAACCTCTAAAGCCAAAGAAAAATCACATTTTCGTAAAAAAAAAAAAAAAAAAAAAAAGAATGAATTTTATACATGACCTTGTTCCGTGAATTGAAAAAAAAAAGGGGGGGGGGGGAGGGGGAGGGGGAGGGGCCGTATTTTCTTCAGGTTCCAGAACACAGTAGTCTTACCCACACTCCTGTTCAAGAACAATGCCATTCATGTAGCATACAAAAGTAGTGCTCATAATGCGTTAAAAAGTGTAGATACCTCAAGGACATGGCTATTCAGCAGTGAGTCTATTGTACGCAAATTAACGTAACTTTTAAGGTCCAGTTTTTTATTATTTTTTTATTTTTTTTATAATAAAGCCAATAAACATGAATTGATCAGTAATCATAGTTTCGGAATGGTTGCTATTTTAATAGTTCGTATCTTTTTTAAATAATGGTTAAATCAATTGATGCATCAGTGTTACAGGATTAAGTCTCCATCTATCTATCTGCCTTCCTGTCTGTCTGTCCATCCGTCTGCCTGTCCGTCCATCCACCCATCTATCTATCTGTCTGTCTGTCTGTCTATATATCTATCTATCTATCTATCTATCTTTCTGTCTATCTATCTGTCTGTGTGTCTGTCTGTCTATCTATCTATCTGTCTGTCTGTGTGTCCATCCGTCTGCCTGTCCGCCCGTCCACCCATCTATCTATCTACCTATCTATCTGTCTGTCTGTCTATCTATATATCTATCTGTCTGTCTGTCTGTCTGTCTGTCCATCCGTCTGCCTGTCCGCCCGTCCACCCATCTATCTATCTATCTATCTATCTATCTATCTATCTATCTATCTATCTATCTATCTATATATCTGTCTGTCTGTCTGTCTGTCTGACTGTCTGTCTCTCTATCTATCTATCTATCTATCTATCTATCTATCTATCTATCTGTCTGTCTGTCTGCCCTACCGTTTGTTTGTCTTTTTGTCTGCCTGTCTACGCACAGACGTTTCTGTCCATCTGTCTATCTGCCCTGCACTATCCTCAATGATAAAGTCATCACATCAAGCCTTATATTATTATGTCTATCGTTCCTTATCAAGTTCAGGGAGAAATGTCTCTCTTGTGCCGTATGGCAGGATGAGTAGTGCCACTATGGCAATTTGCCGAACATTCGAGAGAGTTGATACCCACTCCAGGCCGCTGATGTCTCCTAATCTGGATCCCTAAATAATCCAGCACGGCCTCCTTCAGTCAGCTCAGAAAATGAAACGCGTCGGTGACCCCAACGGTCATTGCCGTTTCTTCAACGTCAGAATATAGGTCAAAACTTGAAGAACTATTCAGTAACGTGAAATACTGGAGTCTATAGTGACTGCCTAGAGGCGGACTTGCAGTCTATGCTTGGTTTCTGTAAGTCTTTTAGCTCGACAACCTTTGCAAAAATGCAAACTTTTTATCAAGATCAGTGGCAATAACACTAATTCACCCGTATTTGGCGCTACAAAGAGAGCTGTTTGTTTGTTACTATATCATAATGAAACAAACAGAGCAGCTACGTCGTCTATGTATAGTACAGGAATGCTATGTGTTTTTGTTTCGGTGTGTCCATTTTGCCTTATGTGTGATGGATGCAAACCCATGTTCGTATTTATTGTTTCAGTTGTCATGGTATCTCTATCTATCTATCTATCTATCTATCTATCTATCTATCTATCTATCTATCTATCTATCTATCTATCTATCTATCTATCTATCTATCTATCTGTCTAGCTACCTATCTTGCTATCTATTTATCTATCTATCTATATGTCTGTCTATTTGACTGTTTGCGTCTTTCTGTCTGCCTGTTTGTGTATCTATCTATCAGTTTGACAGTCTGAATTTTTATCTGTTTATCTGTTAGCCTGTTTATCTGTGTGTTTAGGCTGTCCATCGGTATGCCAGTGTAATTTAATATTTGATTTTTATTTTTTTTCCTTAGATTTGAATTGACGGCTCGAAAAAATTTGAAAGTAATAAGAAATTATGAAAATCATAACTTCGTGGCTCTGAAATGTAAGGACTTGAGCCTGGGTGTGATATCTGCATATCGATCACATCAGCCAAATACTGCTTACATTGTCTGTGATCGATCGGCTACAATGTCTGTTCTACTGGGAAGAAAACCACAATGTACGCGTGTGTAAACTACCTAATCATGACATCGAGGGTTTGACCAAAGCATGACAGCCTCTTCCCTTTCCCATTGTTTGCCGCAAACAGAAGCGCCAAAATATAACCCTAGGTGCCGATAGCGAGACAGGAAATAGCAACTAATCTATCAGTGACGTAAAAGGGGGGCTAGCATTTATAGTCAATGACGCGTGTGGTGATTACCATTCTTGGAACGTGGAAAATGCAGACATGTTTTTGTATGGGGTGATCTATTGTGATGTAGCGCCGTGTTCCGGTTGCTTGCCTGTGTAATATCTGTTGTTCCCGTGGCAAAAGATAAATCACTCACTTTTTCACAGCATTTTTTTTTTCAGATACATCAAATCTCACTTCAGTAGCACTGTCGGGGATTCTCTCTCATAGGCAGAATGAGCTCATCCATGAAGGCAATTGATTTTGTGCAATGCCGTATATTAATTCCAGCTTAATACTGTAAACGATACTGAATTGGATTGCTAATAAGTGTAAAATGAGGAATACAACCGCGGAACAAACTTTGGCTATGACAAAAGCTAATGAGGGTAATTTTCAAGTTATTCTGGGACAATTTTCTCAAAAGTTTCTTTGATTCTGGACCTTGGCTTCCAGCTCTTTTAGTTAATAGGCTAATAATTCATGTGCAAAAAAAGAGGGAGTGTAAGATGGGGAAAGTGAGCTTCAGTGTTGATATTTTTAGTTTTTCGTAATATTGCGTAGACAGAGTTGTTATTTCCGCCAAAAAAAAAACACCGCGGCAATTCATTGAGCCTGTGTAAATATAAAACAAATCCATAATTCGA
Source organism: Onchidella celtica (assembly GCA_963931925.1). Lineage (NCBI taxonomy): Eukaryota > Metazoa > Mollusca > Gastropoda > Systellommatophora > Onchidiidae > Onchidella > Onchidella celtica. The sequence continues at coordinate 19,298,558 of OZ007571.1, forward strand.
AGGAAAGAGGACTTGGCCCTTTCTTCATGTCTCTTTCCTGTCCAGTTAAGACAAAACACATGCCGAGGTGCTCAGTCTGTCTGTCAGTCTGTCTATTTATCTATCCGTCGGTACCCCCTTCTTCTCTCTCTATGGCGCATAGTTCACCGCATCTCCTTCACAGCCTTTTCTCTCGTCCAGTCCTTATCGCTGTTTCTCACGCAGATTACAGTACTTTGTTTCAGATCCTCTGCATCTAGGGCGTTCTTAAAGTTACATTAAATTAAGTGTGCGCTATCATAATTGATGCAATCAGACAACACTTGCTGTGACGATAACACCAAGCTCAATTCTTGCCTATATTCACATCATCATAATCCTTGTCCGAATGAATATTACATGTATAATGTCACACTGCTTTATTGATCTTTTATTCTAATGGCATTTCATGTTTTCATCGAAAAAAAACCAGTCTTGAACTTGAAAGATTCCAATTGTTTGTACGTCATTTAATTCACAATTATACATTATTTTCATCTCGGAGAGACAGACAATGATGTAATCTGCATATTTCTTGATTTTAGTTTAAAAGATCGGTACATACAGTAGAGTTTATGTAAAGTACGATCGCCCCGGGAAAAGCTGCCTTGCGTCACATGAAGCGTGCCGCATCAGTCAAGTAGAATACGTATCATGTACTCGTTGTTTCAATATCATAATAGAGGCCAGGTCCACATTATGAGCAATGGGTCGTTATGTTACACTTTTGCTCGCGTCATAACAATAGACTTTGCCACGCAGTGACGTGCCTTGTTATGTAGGTCAGTGGTGCCACGAAACCGACATGTTCACATTATAACTTTTTCGTATTATGTGAACACTAGTGGGGCTGCTGGCAGTTGAGTGGTCAAGTAACTTTTGTTGTTGAAGTTATTCAGTGTCCTCTGATGTACGTTGCGTTGTGTCTTGTGATAGGTCATGGAAGTTCCACACAAAAACAAATATATTTGTTGATTTAAAACTTAATTAATAGTTATATGGAAAGCCGAGGGGTAGTGTTAGATTTTCTGCAGACTAGCCTTTCCGCTATTTCTGCAATAGCATTCACGCCCACGTAACATGAATTCACTGGACAGTCTGCGTAAAAAGGGAAACAAAGTAATAAAACAAAAAAGCACAGTTTTCTTGAGATATTGAGACGGGTTATGGTAAATTAGATCCGCGTTACATGAAAGCACGCTGCGGTGTGTGCCTCACAGACGAACGAGGAATTATCCTCACAAGCTGAATTCTTTCTAGCATGTTCTGTGAAAGTTGCGATTCAGCGGCTACAGTATTTCTCTCCCATCAGCAACACCAGCAAGCTGGCTCCTAACGAGGCTCTCAGCCCGGGCTAGGCTTCAGAATTTTTCAGAGCGTTTAGCTCTGTCGTTGAGCTCACGGGAAGGAGGAAATTAAGTGAAGGGGGATTCAGTGCTGACATGGCAGTGGCTCCCTTTAGCTCATTCTTAGACATCACACGGAAAACCATACATATGTACATATTGACAGACAAGCTGAAAGGCCTTCTCAGAAAATAGAGAAGATAAACAGACTGACAGACGTTATGTAAAGAGCAAAAGATACGAGTACATGTACTAAAACCAGTATCTGAGATGTATTTCACATTAAAATTTCGTCTTTGCTTCCTTTCAACGGGCGGGTGTGTGGTGGACGCTTCTGGTTTGGCGTCCTTCTGTTCTGTCATTCTGTTATATTCTGTGTAATTAGATCTACGTGTTTTTCGTCTTGCCAGAGAGTATAGATGTATAGAGAGATCTCACTTCCGCCAAATCGCGAAACTAGGTCGCTGCAGTAAACAAGAAATGGAAGAATTGAAAGAGACCGCCTCCACCAAAGATAATGTGCATATCTCTTTACTGTGGATTGTTCATATTTTTGGGCTGATTGAAACTATTTAGAGCCGTTTGTAAGTTCTTACGCTCCGTGGAAATGCACAAACGGGTATTGTTTACCGCAGTGACCTACTTTCCGCTCCATGCTAACAGTGGTTTCACAAAGCCTCCTGTGTCTCGCAGTGCAAATGGACCAATAGTGAAACCTCTCTATACATGCTGACCCTCTGGTCTTGCTTCTTCCGAGCACAGTGTGACCGTTGTCGTGTCGACGTGCCTTCTCCAGACCCATATTCAAAACTCAAACTCTACCTTTCAAACAGACTCATTGTTCGCCCTGCGGGGGAAAAAAATGAAGTGAAGACCTTGACTGAGCAACAAGCCATTGAAATTGTCTCTGTACGCAGTATAATTCTGCTGGTCTCTGTGTATTTCTTCACCATAAATTGAATGTAGAATGCAAATGCTTTTGTCTGCGATATCCATATAATGTGAGTCCACATTTTTAAAACGTTTCCAGGGGGTATTGGCTGAACTGAGCGCTTGGAAAATAAAATTGGTCAGAGAGAGCCAGAACGACTCTGCTTACGTGGATATTTGAAATTCTAATCTCCATAATCGCGTGTTTAAAGTGAAGTGTTCGTAATGGTGTTGTTGGTCCCTCTCCTCTTACTTGGCGTCATTGACAACGTTTACAGCAACCAGGACGTAGTGTGGTCTTACTGGGTGAAGTTCTTTGGACGGAAGTGCGTTATTTCCGGGTCCGGCACGTCAGGCCATGAACTAGTTCCACCCCAAGCTCCTCTCACACTCAGATCACATACATTTTGACCTCACCATTAAAGAAAAGCGAGCAGTCTGCGTCTAAGAGACCATTCCACTTCACTAAATGTGCCTCCAGAATGACATTTTAACCCATTTGGTAAATTGCATGAGGTTGACAGGAGAACTGTGTAAGTTGATTTTCTCCACTTTCCGAGGCATCCAACGCTGATGGCTCGACTAATGGAAGTAGGGCTTAACCTTCAATCTTTATAAGATCCAGTATTTAGAAAATGGTCCCAGAATATTGGCTTAAATCACGACAAACGCTTCCTTGAAAATCTGTTGAATCATAATGCTTAGCATAAAACTAAGACAGCCGTTTTGCCGGGCTGGGAAAACAGAATTTCATCTCAGACGAAAAGCACCAGTGTAAAATACGCGAGCCTATTACTGGAGCGTTTTTAACAATGAGGGGTGGGAGTGGGGAAGAGACAGCAAAGCTATGCTTACACTCTTGTGCATACACACCCAAATAATTGTACGGAGTAAACCGACACAGTAATTAGTTGCCTGGATAATTTAAATTTCCACACAACACTAAAACAGAAGGTATGGTTTCATGATATACTACATGTATTGCCTTGCCGTGTATTTAAATTTCACGTTGCCTTTGACGTTTGTGGCATTTTATGTTGTAACCCCTGTTGTCCTTGCTCTTTACATTACGAAACTCTGGCCCAGTCGTGAAACTGCTCGTGCCAAGGGCCTCATGTTACAAGGCCCAAAAAAAAAAAAAAAAAGTTTTACGTGAAAGATATTCTAAATCTTTACTGCATTTCTATTTGTATAAATAAACTTTTGAATTATACTCCCCCTCCCCCTTTTTCCTCCCCCCCCCCCCTTTCTGTTCCTAAACAAAAATTCCTCCAGGGAATTCATAGGATATTTGGTAAAAAAGAGATGTCATCTGCTGTTGTGCGAATTCACTTTTGTTATGATCGGGCCAGCGAAGATGTCATCAATAGACTGACGTAAATTGTCTTTTTCACTTCGGTTCCCTCTGCTTTTCGAAAACTTCTGTCGTCTCCTTAAGAATAATAAAGCACACCAATGAATGACGTAGATGAAACTGCCGTGACAATTGACACACGACATATATTATCAGTAGCCACAAGAAACACCACGATTCTCAGCACCGAGGTAACTGGCACAGTCAGTGGACCCTATTTATGCTTTCCACCGATAGAAACTGGACCTTACGGAGATCAAGCAGTGAATTTGTCACAAAAACAAATATATTTTGTCACAAAGTGCAAGACGATTCATAAATTACCACTCCTAATGAACTGTGTGTTTACACATTTTCATGCAAAATTCATTGGAGTGCCATGCTTCAGATGGAAACTGAAATTCGGTGTTCAGGGGAACAAATCAAATGCTGTCTCGTTTACTCGTCCAAGTTCTTCTCTTTTCTCTGGTATTGTGAGTTGTTTTTTTTATAATTAATTTACACTAGCATCACTGGGAGCAGAATTCATTGACAATACATCTTGTCTGACACCATCTTTCACTTTTATCAGGAAAGACAAAAACAAAACAAAACGAACACAGCAATAAAGAAATAAAGAAAGAGAAAGAATCGTGCGTCATTGTTTTGTGTGTTCCCGAAGGCGGCTCCAAGGGCCGACTGGCGGTATTGACGCGACAGCTCCTGACAGTCACTGATTACCCAGCTTAAGCTTACCGAACAATGAAGCTTACAAAGTGTTCTAATCCCTTGAACACTGTGTACTCCTGTCTGCCAACATCGATATGCCATTTATTCTAAATACCTACTGTACGCGTACGTTGATTATTTAAGTAAGACTGTCACAGTAAAGTGCTCATTAAAAGCATAAATTAAAACTAAAATGACTCTACAATACTCCATCAAATTATCACATTTTCAGGAAAGATACATTAATACATGTAGAGCCTATATCCCAATGCATGACAGCAACAGACACACAAATAAATAACAGACATAATAACAAATGGACTGTTTAACATTACTGTTTAATGCTGAATAGTAGTGTGAAAATCACAATTTTATATTATGCATTTTTTGCATACACAGATGTATATGGTAAATAAACGTTGGGTTATTCTCCAACCATCACATCATACCATATTTTGCATTGCCATCAATGACAAACAAATGTATTACTCTTCTAAACTTGTATGTTTCATTCTATCCAATACAATAGGCAATACTGATTTCTGAATATGAAATAAGAATCCTTAATTTGCCCATTGAAATGAAAACAATATGGACAGTTTCAAACGATCACAATCCACGAGAGGTATTGAGGTTTTAAAAAAAAAAGGTTTTGGAAAAAGGTCATCTGATGACCACATGCTTTGCCCTGACAAAGCTACCAGTAGGTCCATCTGCGCAGTCATTCACACTGCACATCATGACTGGGCCGTACATATGATACCCTTATCAATACATGCTTATCTTTTAGCCACACCATGGTACACTACTATCTGGGCAAATATATAGGTGAGTTATCCTGAATGTACATGTACAGTTCATTACATGTAGTAGTATAACATTTCCAATGATCAAATATTTAGACAGAGCTCTCAAAACACACTTCATTGCAAGTTTATACATGTATGTAATATTAAGAAAGAGCTCTCAAACACACATTCATCTGCAAGTTTATATGTGTATATATGCTTTGTAAACAGTTTCTGAAAATGGTCTACAAGCTAAATTCAATATGGCTAAGCCTCATTCACACAACAATTTTTAATCAATTTAATTATCCCATGGCAAATTATCACAGTTTTCTATGCAGCTCTAAGCATCACTCAAGACATAAATACAGTCAGAATGAGAAATCCATAGGCTTTTAAATGGCTTTAAAACAAAAACAAAACAAGCAAATTGGCTATAAAGAAGGATAACTAATCACTACAAATCATCAGTTCATTACACAATTATTGTCCAATATAAGCAATGCCAGTAAATTAATGCCAGTGGCACTCTGAAAAACGTTATGATTAAAACATATTATTAGCCAATTGCTCAGTTAAAATGAAAACATCATTAATGGTCCTGACCATATTTAAAATATTTAAAAACAATGGACATACATACATCTAAACAATCAAAATGCTGAGGCCACAACATCATGGTCAATCCATGAAGGAAATCTGAATTCTGGTTCCTTCACTTAAACCCTGAGAAATTTGAAGTATTTTTAATGATTTTTTTTTTTCCACTGCCATGACATTTGGAAAATAGTGAATTTCTCTCCTTTACTGAATTCTGCCATGATGAGAAGATGAGCATGATCCCTTAATGTACTATTGTCATACCAGAGAAATGTTCGTTCTTTTTATTATTATTTTGATGACCGTGATGTTCGAAACATGTCTTATAAAAAATCTCATGAGTCACTGACTGCCTCATGCTTCCAAATTTTTACCCTGTCATTCAGATGTCTGTGAGAAATGCAAATTCCGTAAAATGACTCGCATTTTTTCTGACTGAAGAAACAACTCGTTTTATCTCAACTTCCAATTCCATCAAGCTCAGTCGAAGAAAGCATATAAAATCCACTTCCTTCTCATTTTTTGTTGTCCATTTTTCAAATTTCAATCGGGTTTTTATGGTTAAACCGAATGGTTTTAAGGGCAGACAGGTCAATACAGTCAGATCCAGACAGCTAAGAACACTGAGTAATTTCGCTGCATCAACCAAGAGAAATGGAAATGGTAGGAATTTCCAGTCTTATCACTGCTTTTCTGAGTAATTTCATGGCTACCCTAAATAAAAATAGTAACTTTCTTTGAAAAGAACAAAGACATAAACAAAACTGAAAGAAAACAGCAGGAATGAAACAGTAATAGCTTGGGTAATAACAAAATAATGACAGTAGAATTGGCCACAGCCCAAGACAGGCAAAATTTTGGTGACAAATTACAAAGGGACAGAAATGTAAGTCAGACTTGTAAATCTGATATTATACAAAACAAGTTGTATTTCTGTGTCTGATTTATGTTTTAAGTGTCCTTTTTCAGCCTGGGCAGGGGGAGACAGAACAACACATTTATTTATAAATAACAAAGATGATAATTTTGACTGCAGACATATTTCTAAAGGTCACATTTCCACAAACACAATAACAAGAAACGATTACAGTTGCATAAGTCAATATTTTTATCACCAGTACACCCCCACTCGAACTTACACACATCACATTAGCCCTCCATCCTATCTGTCAATGATAAAAGCCTAAGTTTGTGTATATGAAAGTATCATTTATGATGCTACGTCTGATGCAATGTACACATTGAAATGAACACATGACTTGAAAATATCCACCTTTGAGGCCATGCCTGAAGTACACAGGTTTTTCCTTAGAAAAATAGTATGGCATATGTGCAACCCACTGCCCACAACTATGTGCCTCACATTTTCATTTTTATATGTTTTAGATGATGAATTGAATGAAAGGTAGGCATATATTATACATGTATGTAAATCGCAGTCATAAACAACTCTGTCTATCCTGTCTAGCAAAACACTACCTGATGCTCATAAAGCAAATTGCAGCGCAAATCATTTCATCAGGCACTTTTGTTTCAATGCCCGCATTTGTTTGACTTGCAAATGTGTTGAATTTCCCAAGACACCCTAATTTCAGCATCTTAGAAATATTCTACACTTTTCCATATTTAATACATTTGAAGATAAAAATAAAAAAAAAGCAACAGCCCTGGGAAACATGAAGCTATTTATGCATTAACACCACAGCTCAATAATATGAGTGCAACATTGGGAGTGGACGAAAAATGAGTGTTAAATGTATGCTTTCACAAGAGCAAACAGTTTCAGTAAAACTGTTCACAGAGAAGACAAAATAAGACATCATGCAAAATAAAGTATCTAACAATATGGTCAGATGTATATTTCATGACAAAAAAAAAAAACTCTAATTAATGATATTTCTGTTTATGGCACTGAGTAGCAAGGGGTTTTTCCCACAAGAATTTGTGCAATATCACTCTTTAAAAGGACTCCTTTCACATGCAAAGTCATTTAATTCACAGTTCATACACCTTTCACAATTAAAATCATCGATGTTAAAGTATACATACTGAGCTAGTTATTCAAGCCACACTTTGTTTACCCGAGGCACGTGCACCATTTTTTGTACAAATTTAATCAATTTAATATGCTTCAGTATTAGAGATCTTACCTTTTACCATCCCAAACATCTGCACAACAAATTTCATGACATGCAAAAACTGCCAGATATGACTTAATAAATACAAACATTTCATCACTTATCTCGTTCTTGATTGACAGAAATTTTCATTTGGCCAAATCAATATACAACTACATGTATACCACTCTGTTGGACTTAGAAAGAAAAAAAAAGGTTTAAATAGTCATCAGTAAAGTCATTTGTGAAAGGTGTGAAATCAATGATCCACGCTTTCTCTTTCATTAATGGATGGGAAAAAAAAAATTACTGCTGCCAGATTTCATGCAGTAAATTATTTTGAAAGGCAAACCTCTTGTTCAGCTCAGTGTGTTAAGCTATAGTCTGTTTTAATTATATTTACTATACAATGCCCTAAGCTTTAACCATTAATTTTACAAAAATTTGATGCTGTGGAAGACACCTATAACAGCCAATATGGAGAGCTTTTTACAGCTAAAGCTTTGCTGCCAACCAAATCTTGTGCAAAATTTCCACATTTGGTCTTGCATGACCTGCTCGGGGTTGAATTGAATACTCAACAAACCAGGTAAGACCATTAAGATCTTCAGATTTTGCAGTTGTCCTATTATGATTTGGATATTTCTTGTTGAGTTCCGCCAGGGTCTCTTCAAAATATGGAAATTGTGACTTAGAATAAAGATCTGACTGTTTTGGGTACAAATCGTCACCTGAGGAAGGAAAAAAATAAAGAAATGAGGCAAACTCAAAAACTGCAGAACCAATACTTTAAAAGTAATTTAAAAAGAGGAGGACTGTACTGCGAGACACTAATTATAATTGCCATGGCAAATTATTCATTACCCCAATATCAACAAGCCAATGTGATATCATTGCTTTCAGAAACAACCATGATCATTTTCCTGCTTTTTCTTTCTTTTTACATATGTTTCATCTCAGACACTGACAGTCATAGTCTAAGCTATGATGACAGTGAAACCAAACAATGTTTAGTAATAAAAGTACTGAAAGTGCAATATAAATAATTATTCACATACTTCACTATGTAATACATTTCTAACCCCACAAAAGGAGGGTATGCTACACAGACAAGAGTCTAAATATTATAATGTAACTTTCTAGAATAAAAAATGCAACCAGCACAGAAACACTAAGGAATGAGTGGAATGTTAGTACACTGCAGTAGAGAAACTGTTAGCTCTCACGGTCAAACTCTGCTCTGCACTGTCTTTTCTCAGTCTCATGGTAGATCAGTTTTAGTTTCATTTGTTGGATCATCAGGAAAAATAATTGTATGGAACTAAAAGCTAAATGGAAATCTGAGACTGAACATCACATTTGGAACCACTGACTATTGCTACTGGCATTTTGACCTCTCATCATGGAATAAAAACTGAAAATAAATATGACCAAAAAACAAACAAACAAATTAAAAACAAAATCACACACAAAAGTCCCATCCCCCACCCACTAATCCCTCCTCATTTGCATGGCACGAGTTACAGCTAATATAATACATGTGCATGCATTCTTTTTACTCATATCTTGATAATTTTTTTTCATTCATCTTTCTTTTACTGATGAATCATATCTGAAAGTTGCATAAATCCTTCTCAGGAACTGGTGCAAAGACACAAAATGAAAATACCAGTTCAGAACAGTGAAGAAAGCAGATTTACATTGAATGTTCAAATTCACAGTCTTGGACAGATCAGCAGATAGGACCTTGTTATAATAAACTATAAAGTTGTGACCTGAACTTTATGCCATAAGAAAAGAAATGGACATAGAATATTTCTTGTCAACTGAGATTTCATCATGACTGATGCCAATAAATGAAGGCTATCGCAAGTCGTTACCTGGGAGAGGTGCTATCACATGATCTTTGCAACTTCCAGAAACAGGAAAATATCTCTCCACCCTTTCACGGCCAGGCTGTGAAATAAAATCTAAAAGATCTGGAGCAGTTTTGAAATTCAGCAGTCTGGACAGTTCATAGATCTGAGGAGGAGCCACACCACCTCTCTGTTTGTAATGCGCCGATAACACAGCACTTGGAGGTGCCCACTAGCATTGGGAATAGAAAATATATTTCAAATTAATCAGTTGAAAGACATGAAAATTTCATCAAATATATGCTACATAATGAGCAGTCACATGTTGAAAGTTCCAATGAACCTCTTATAAGTTTGACAACAGAGGAGACATACTAACGGACTTTCATCACTTATCAGCATACTGAAAGAAATGTCCAGTAGTCGTCTGGGTCTATGGATACAAATTTTGTAGTACATGTAGATATAATCAGACATTCCTCAGTGTAATGTACACAGGGCATCAAGAGATATGAATATATTAAATACAAGAAAACCCATTGGGATAACTCTCTAAACTGAAGCCCTTCAGAACACTTTCTGATTGATGAACAACTAAGATAAGATAAGATAAGATAAGATAAGATAAGATAAATTTTATTCGTATTTGTACAAGGAAATTTGTTTTGATCATTGAATACATAACAATACAGTTACAGAAGCAGAAAGTATGATACATAGCGCGCACACACACATATATACACACACACTGATAAATTAACTAAATTAACAAAATTAACAGTGCACACAATATGCTTCCCTAACTAAAACACATTGACCTGACACGCAGGACATAATTCAACTGTGCACAGATTACGATCAAGATGACGACATTATTGTAACATCCTAGTTGATGATGGAATAAACGATTTAAAGTAGCGCTCAGTTTTAGTTTTCTTTGACAACAGCCTTAAACTTCTTACAGATCTTATATATTCCTTGTTCAGGGGATGTTGGGGGTCATTTATAATGATATTAGCTTTTTTAATACAAGCACCAGTGTACAGCTCATCAAAATATGGCAGGTCACAGATACAAATTTTGGATGCTTTTTTAATTAAATTATTGATCTTATTTTTATCTTTTTGTAAGATGTTTCCTCCCCAACAGACAACTCCATACATCAAAACGCTCTGAATAGCCAATTCCAATTCACTTACTCATGGTGCAGAATGGTAGTCAACAACAATATATATATCTGTCACAGATTAATGGCTTGGCGGCCTAAAAAGTTGACAGCATAAGTTTGAACTTTTTCTTTACCAAAACTTAGTTTGAGATGAATTACATATCAATCCTGAAAATATATAGTTTCTAGATGCCCTACAGCAGTGGAGGGGTTCCATCATTATATGGTACATGTATTATAGAGATAAGTAAAACATCATAATGGTTAATCTTTAACATAGCTTGGATGAAGCAGGGCAGTTTTCATCTCAAAAATTGAAATATAGAAGTTAAAACAAAAACAAAAAACTTTACAATGTTGTAGCTAGAAACTCATGGGGGAGCCAGACAACAGAGAGTCTTCAGAGAAGAAACCCCCCTGTTCAAGTGTTTCGGCCCTGAACTCCTTACACTCTAAGGGGGCCGGGCCACACCTAGGTCATGACTCCCAGGTGCCTCTCTGCTGGAAAACAATTCACTTCACCAATTTACTTTATTTTAGTTTTTTGCTTTTCTTTCTGCCACTTAATCTTTGAAAAAGGCAGTTGTCTCGTAATGCTAGCGCTTCCATAAATTTTGGCAGGACTGATTTTTCACCTATTGGACATGATAGCCGGTGTTTTCACAAGAATTGCGTGTGGCTGTACCACAGTGAGAATTTTAATTTGGAGATGTGATTATTTTTCAACGTCTGTATGTGGACCATTGTGATGAATTTCCTGCTTTTGGTTTTCATCTTATTACTCTCTATTCCCACCTTACCTTTTACGCTGTGAAACGGAATTGTCAGATAAGGAAGAAAAGAATGATTGTGACATGTTCTGTTTTGTAGTCAAATGTTGGTTTTAAGAATGTGATTTTGATTGTAATTATGTATACAGGTATATAACCACTAAAGAAAATAAAATTTAATAATAATCATAATAAAAAAAGTGATCACTGATAGTCTTGTGTGTGAAAATGCAGAGCTGCAAGAAGTAAACTAGCTGATGTCAAACTGATAAATTTGATATCAAACTTTTAAAAAATAGTCACCACAGCATTCACAGTTTCCCCTGCATCATCTGTAGCTTCTGGCTTATGATCCACACAGCACACATAAAAAATTGTGTCAAAGCGCCGCATATTTTCTTCTGCTCTGGTTGGTGTAAGCCAGTTCGACCACTCATACAAAGACCACACTTCTGGAACAAGATCCAGTTCTTGGCACATATTAAGAAACTCATCAGGGTCACTATTTACACGTTCCCGCCAGTCTTTTATCACAGGGTCCTCACTGTATAGATGAGCTGGGCTTGACGCTTTGTTCTGTGAACTAAGAGCATCTACAGCAGTTTGAGCATGTTTGACTGGCTGTGCTAGTAGCACACCAGATTCTTCAAATGTTTCTCTTATTGCACATATGCGAAAAGCTATATCAGGTGGTATTGCAGAGAATACTGCATCTCGTTGTCTGGTGATCATTGGAGGGGCGCCACAGGCCCCTTCTGATAGGCGATCAAAGAGTCTCTGTTGGGCATTATGGCCCAATTTCCTGAAAACGCCGAGCCATTTATTTGAGAAATCACTATCCACAGCTACACCTCCGGGGAAGACATACAAATTTGGCATGAATTTACTTTTACTACTGCGCTTAAGCATTAGCACGTCAAAATCCTCGTGTGTAGTGGCATGATTGTGTATCGTTGAATTTGTGAGCTGAAATGTCACTCCCCTCACAACTTTTGAGGAAGTTGCAAGGATTAAAGTTGCTGCTTCTCGCCAATGTTTCAATACCGCTGCCATTGTTTTATTCACCTTCAGCTATTATTTAAACTGACAAATGTGTAACCAAGAAAGTATAGAACTGTTGCACAGCAGAGCAGCACTTGAATGAACTTTGGTTCACTGTTTACAAAGGGGATGTTACTCTGGGGAAATGAAGCAAACCACACCACCATCGTATGAAGAGCTGCAGGGGAGAATATCGTGGCAGAGACTACCAGACAATAAACACTGGATTATGGTACAAAACAGCAACAATAATGAATATAAATAGACCCTACACGAAAGCGAGTAAATTGGACAAAAATTTCGATACTTCAAAACCCGGCTGCTAAAATTTTAATGCAGATGATAACAACATAACAGTGTACAGCTCTAACTATAGTTTTGTGAGATACAAAATAAAAACAAACAAACTGACGTCTGTATCTCCTCAAATTACATGACTTATCCTCAGTATTTTATCATTACAGTCAGGTGGCCTATTTTTGTCACAGTAGCAACATCATTGTACTTTTGGGCAACATGTCATTTTATTATTTTTTTTTATGTAGACTTCTGAAAAAAATAGCTCCACGTGCCTTAAATTTTTGTTTACTATTAATCCGGTTCTGCAGATTACATGGTTAATTGGCATGTTATTTCTTTGCTTTTTGCTTTTGCAGGTGCACAACCCGTTATATCTGAGTCTGCAACCATCTAATAAACATCTGGCCCGAGGCCTGGTCAGTTTGCTGGCTGTCAACTTCTGGTACAGGCTGACCCTGATCACGCAGGAAGAACTTCGGCATGATGGTTTTTACAGAACATTTAGGTGGGTAGCCACTCGACATGCACCTGGCTGGATGGACTTGTTGAACTGAAAGTAGAAGAAATGAACCAATTTTTAAAAACCACAGAAAAGCTATGGGCTGCAGTGGGGTTTGATACAAAGTTAAAATGGGGCACGAAAATGAAATGTCAAAGTCCTACCTTAGCAAACAAATAATAGGGAACAAAATATTCATAAAAAGATAAAACAGAATAAATTTATTTTTTTTAAACGAAAAGGGGGGGGGGGGGAGGCAAAGGGGATTGAAAATAAAAATATAAAGTATAAAAATCTTTTCTCTCCAGGTTGGAATCGAAAAACCAGATGGTTAGGAAGGAGTTACTAGGTTAACAACGTTTTTTGTCAGGAAGATTTCCATATCGGTATTTAAACTTTCCCTTGCATTTTAACGAAACTTGATAGTAACATTTTATTGTGTTTCCGAGATCCCGGCACGTTGAGGCTGTGGAGGAAAAAAAAATCAGTATCGGGTCCTACATGCCCGTTTGTTAAAATAATATTTAGCATGATACTGTATAAAATTCTTGGATGCATTGAAAGTAAGAGATATCCATATCGTGACATCTCTCTATTTATTGTCCTGAAAACATAAGTTTTGCTGTCATTATCACAGTTATGATTATAAACTATTTTATTATCCTTTGATGAAATTTCGTTATCAATGATCATTATTGATATCATCATGGCCTTTCTACGCAAAGGGCTGACGTCAAAGGGTTTATAATAAACCGCTATATATATAACCTCTTTGGCTGACGTAAAAAAGGAATGACATAAATACATTTAAAAAAGAATGTGACCTAAGAAAAAAAAAACGGAACAATATAACAAAATGGTGATAGTTTTAAGGAGGGGCAGTTCAAACTTATATTATTGTTCTCGCATTCTCACAAACTCTTTTATTCGCGGCTTTAGTTCATATTTGTTCCAACTCCACTCTTTGCACAATTGAGAAATTCGATGTTAAATGTTTTGCGGCTTTAGTATTACGATAAGGAGTTCGAATAAATCGAACTGTGAAACAGTTTGATTAGTGCCACAACAACTTTTATACAAATGTCAAAGTGCGCATTTATTATACTTTTTCTGCACACTAAAAGACCTTCAGTTTTTACAGAAAATGGAGATAGGACAAACAAGAACTAAGATCGCGTATTGTTGTCCTGATATCTTCAGCATTTCGATTACTGTTTGACAACAAATTTTCTTCTTAATCACAACTTCATTGCAGTTCTGTTGTGTAACTTTTTCATTTTTTTTTTTTTTAAATTTTCAAGAGAGCTCACTCCAGCTGGGAAATGGTCCATTGAAGGAGAGGTTTTCATCTCACGTGGAATTTCTGATGGAGCTCTGAACGCAACATTGTCAGATCTCAGTGGCAACACATCACGGATATTCGTGCTACACGCCACAGCCTCCCTGACCCACCGGATATTTATCATGGCTAAACGAGTTTTGCCACGTCAGAACCGATTCGCTTGGATTATCACAGAAAATGCGTACAGCCGAAGGGAATATGCCCTGAAGGATTTTCCTTTGGGAACTAAGGCTTTTTTGGTCAACCATGATGTGAGATCCGGGGAGCTCTTAAGGGATGTGCTGGATTTTGTCATGGAAGCAATACAGGGAGATGGTTTAGGAAGATCAGCTTTAATATCTCGTCTCTCGTCATCATCATCGTCGTCATCGTCCTTATCGTCGCCCTCGTTATTTTCATCCACCGCATCGTCGTCTCTGTCATCTTCGTCTCTGTCTACAGCTTTATTATCATTAACATCATCGGGGAGTAGTAAGGCCAAAGGCTGCTGGTCGGCCACGGCAAGAACTCTTTACCCATATCAGGATCCTCTATATAGGTGAGTACAGTAACTTTACTCCTTTCATAAGTCTGTTTTGGTGGTACTTTTTGTTATTTTGAATTATTGTGCTGGTTATTGGCTCATGGTAATGATGGTTCTGGTTTTTCGGCCACTTTCCTAAATAACGTCTAACAGGATTACTTTGTTACCTTCATTTTATGGTCAAAGTTTGTCATAGGCGACCAGTTTCCTGGTGCCAGTAATAAAAGATGGCGACGCTAACAAGTCACAGTTTCACATGTTTTGTTTTGTTTACCGAGTGAACGGGTTATGAATTTAATTATCGATACTCATGAAGTCAGTGCAAGCCAGATCCTTCTGGGTTTTGCCATTCTTTTTCTCAAAAGGGCAAATCACGGTGATCAATAGAGCTGAAAGTTTATCAAATTAATATAAGATCTAGTGTCTCCTCACGAGATTACAGCAGTTTCAGAGACAATATTCCTCCACTTTCGCCACACGCCATGTTTCATCACAATATTGTCTACAGTACGAACAATGGCAGAAGACCCTCTTAAGTGTGCACACAAGCATTCTGATCGCATTATCTCTTCTCAAATCCATGCATCTTTATGAGAGTCATATTATTTAAGGAAGCCAAGAGCCGAAATACCGTTTGACAGAGACCCTACTCTTCTGAAGAGCTCCTGTAATCTGGCTCTCCCATGAATTTGTTCTTCTTGTTCTTGATTTTTAATGGTATACTAATTTAGTTTTTGATATACACTGTGATCCCACACATGTTGAGTAAGATGAAAGTGAATAATTTTTATTTTTTTTGTAACACTAACTTCAAGTGAACTTAATATAATAACTGCATTCCCAGCTAACATCTGTACGTAAACTCCAAGCGTGGGATTGAGGGCATGTTTGCTCATAAGAATGACACCATTCGTACTTAGATCTGCAGGTTACGACATTGCACCGACCGTAGTTTGATGTACGGAATCCGCACCTACGGCAGTCTTACCAAGCCTATACAGATCTATGCTGTATTAATGTAGGGATGCTGGCAGGGTTAAGGTTTGCTCAAACTGTGTTTTTACCGATGGCGACAAGCTGGAGACACACATTCAAGTTTAAAATCGCGCGAGATACAGGTTTATTCTGAGACCAGGGAGCACACCGAGCCAGTGTAATGCTCACCCTGAGATGTTGTTTACTGCCAGTCAATATAAAAATGTATATTATGGTCTTGTTGCGTGTCCTGCTGGTGGTCTCTGGAAGCTCGAGAAATTTCGTGTCTGCACAGAAACCTGTGCTGGAGGGAATGTTTGCAGCCATTTCACAAGAGCAATCCCACTCTCTTGGCCTAAGAAGTCGAGTTCCAATAATGCAGTAAGTCTTCAGGACTGTAAACTCCTTTGGCTCCAGTGGATGACCATGACTTCTATTGTGTCTGTGCTTTCCACAAAGCAGTTGCAGACCCGCTTACCTGACCACCGGATCCGTCTGTAGATTTGATTTTATCCGCCCAGTCCGCCGGGGCTATCCTAGCGAATCGCAACATAATGCACTAAAAGCCACGCATCCCTAAGAATACTTTTAAAAAACAAACCATTTTACAGTCATGCAAGAGAAATGAAGGCACAAGGTGATACAGAATTGGTTGTGAGGAAACTGTATTTTAAAGAAAGAAAGAAAAAAATTTTGTGGAATTCGTTTACACAGGCAAAATATCTCACACGTAGCCTAGATCGTAGTCATACTTTCTCAGCGAGGTATAAGAAATTACGAAAGTTCGATTCTTCAGCGGTTAAATGATTTATTATGTTGCCATCCATTTAAATAAGATCTATAATTATTAGGGATGCCAACAATAGCATATGTTAACTTTTATGAGGTTCAGTGCAAAACTGGCACAAAACCCGGAAGTTTAAAGAGATTAGTCAAAAAAATAAAATAATGTCACCATAACAGGTTTGATCGATTCGTAGCTTGCCTGTGCGTTATTTGTCTGCGTGATTTGTTTTGTTGGGTTATTGTTGATTATGTTGCTACTGCTGGTACAGCCTTGTGCTACTTGTATCAGGTTTTGTTGTTATTGCTTTTGGAATTGCTGTTGTTCTTTGTTATATTAACTGTTGTTATTGCTGCTCTTGAGAGAGTTACGGAACGACACGAAATAAATTATGAAAAACAACACTATTAATATTCTCTGCAGCTGCCAAATTTGTTGACGAATAGGGAAGATTTATGTTAGTTTGTACATATGACAATTTTGTTTCCTAACCTTTTCCGGTCGGGAACTCACTGATGCAATATCTCCGCTTTTTGCATCAAAGAACTAATGCAGACCGAAATGGAAACAGGAAAAATTATTTTCCTCAATATTTTGCGGGTAAAATTTCCAGTTTAATATAAAGTATTGATCTCCAACCAGGTGCTCAATCTTCCGAGTAAATTCACTCATGAAGTTGTTGGTTTGCTTTTTTTGTTTTTGTTTCTGTGTCTTTTTTGTTTCTTTGTTTTCGTTTGCAGGGAATGTCTAAGATTGGAGACGCCTGTCCAATTTTAACTTCAGAGCAATGTATATGGGGCGATGTGAAAGCGCAAAGGTCAGGTAAACAGAATGGATATTTCAGGTGGAACTCGGAATCTATATTGTAAAAGAAAAAAAGGTGGAATCGAGTGCTCGCGAACTGATTGGTTTATTCGATTTTTTTTTGTGGGGGGGGGGGGGGGGGGAGAGGATATTAATATTATACAATGTACAAACTTATCCAACACGCACGAATAGAGCAGATAAATTCACCGTGGAATTCAGACAAATTAAAAACATTTAAATATAAAAAAGTACATGCACATTCAACAGCAACAACAACAACAAACATTTCATACCTTTGTTACTCACGCTTCATCGCGGGAAAAAAAACAACAATACTTTTTTACAAGTACGGCAAGGACGTCGCTAATACCATGAACTTATGGTATTTAATGGATGGCCGAGGTTGCTTGAAATAATAACGGGTTCAGTGTTTACCATTGCTTTCATATTGCTATCACTTCTGTAATTATTCTAAAGGCAGTAGCAGCCCGCAGCGCTGATCAACATTAAAATCATTATTGTCCCGTTACATTGCATTTAGAAATTCATGCCTTCTGTCTCGACCAGTTTTCTCGAAAACGGATTGTTGTATTGCAATAATGTTTTCCCTGCAATCTCAGATTTTCCATGACCTTAAGATTTTTTGATCGGTAAAAATCCACAGGTAACGTGAATCTTTCAAACAGCAAAATCTTTTTGAACTATTACCAAAATATGCCCCATCAAAAACATTCTTTTCATGGTAAGCTCATCAGTACTAGTTTACATCACCTCCGTATTCAATATGCTGACGATTCAAAGAACGTCAATTTCTGTCCTTTTTAAGAAATGAATATCCTGTTGAAACGTAGGTTTTCTTGCCGGTGAGCAGAAGTGTGCACTTGTTTTTAACGGAATTGGTGATTTTCATATCCGTAAAATTTCTATCATGAAAGCTTGAACTTGAAGCATTTTTACGTAATCTAATGGAGCAAAATACAAAGTAAGATGGGTTTTCAAAGGGCAAAAAATATTTTATAAAGGTCATGTAGACCAGTAGTGCACGTACCAACTTTAACTACATTCAGTCAAAGGGCTGCAAAGTTATAGCTACTGGAAGAGGGACACAGCTTTCTGAACGGCATCTAACAGTTCCTCGTCTACTTTGCTGCTGGAAAATCTGACTGCAAAGCTGTAATCTGTAACCGCACTGTTACTTTTCAGCAAATGGAACATTCTTAAATCGATCTATCGACTTCTCTCTCTTGACAACTTCCGGCGCTGTCCTTTTGTCAACTATTTCTATTAATTATGCATGACTTCTAAACCCGGTCGCAGTACTAGTTCTGATGCCTTCCTTGTTTTCTGAAGCAATTAGATTTAAGCGGAAATGAAACCAATCGACTACCATGAGGTGTCATTCCCAATCAATAAACGTGTTCTTTCTAACCTTGAGAATTAAGGGAATAGAAACCAGGCAGAAAATGGGATGGGTGGGGGTTCTTTTAGGGTTAGTTTAATCCAGGCAGCTCATAAACCACCAATGCCGGCTGATTGATGGCCAAGTTGTCGCATCCAATCTTCTCCACACGCATCCTGTCTTTACCATCGGGCAAATACAGGAATATTTGTACTTTCGATTTTTGCGTCCAGTGTTTCTCAAACTTCTAGGATTCATGAGATTGTAATGGAAAAGTAATATAATCATATCCAAATGATTGTAAGAATATTCTGTAGAGACGATAAAATGATACCCAATGTTTTTTTGTGTAAAGATGAGAATGGCGAAAATTTACGAATAAAACCAAGATGAAAACAAAACATCTATGAAACATGAAAGTTCACAAATTTTTATAATGCGGGTCATTATTTTTAAATATACTGAAGTCCGTGTTCTGCATTGATAAGAGGGCCGGGTCGGCGGCAAACAGTTTGAGACTGTCTGGCCTAGATAAACAACCGAAGGGAGTTCAGACGCCGGTACAAGCGAGGCTTGTCCGGAGTTTATCATGTCCCTTGCATGACATTTTTTATTTTATCTCCAGGCATTACCAACCCACACGTCTCAGTCCCAGCGGCGACTCTCTTTGTTTTGTCTGGGTTGCTGGATTTTTGTGACAGAGCCAAGACAGATGAAAACAAAAAACAAGAACAAACAAAAAAAATGACAGAGACCACTGAAAAAATACGCGTACAAAATCCAGATGGGAATTTCTTCATGCAGAATGGTTTTCAAGGTTTACTTTTAATTGTCAAATCAGAGCACGTACCATACACCTAAGACCATAGTGTCTCGGGACAGACCCGTAGATTATTTCGAGATTTCATCAAACAGCTACAGTAAGAATTTATTTTCTTTAATGTCAAACGCTGTCTGGGTTGTCGAGGAACTCCAGAAGTCATCGTGTGCGGGATTCTGGTGAAGTTGGATTTGACTAGCATTCAGATTTGTGCCTCTTCCAAGTTTTGCGGGCACACATTGAATACGATAGCATTCTGATTCAAATTTATTCTCATTCCATTCTTTAACAACGTGGACAATTGTTGAAGGTCCCCTTGCATAGATATTTATTGAATGTTAAAAGGGATGGCATTTGGAGGTCAAAATCTTTATTGCTGATTTTACAGAGTTAACATTAAACCGTTGAGTAGTGTATATCTATGCATTAAACAGCAAATTTATGGATGCTGTTACTGAAAGCCATGAGAGGTCACACAGTTCGTCAAAATTGGCATTTTAAATGCACCATAAGAGAAGAAAGTACGTAAAATGTGCCACAACATTTCTTTGCGTGTTTATGAGGAAGAACTGTACCAAAGTGACATGCAAATCCATTTATATGTTCAGTTGTTTTTAAAAAAATATTGTCATATAAGATTCTGCTTGGCTTCCTCCACCGACCGTATTCGAGATTCCAACCTCACGATCTTTGGCAGCTGTAATATTGTCTTCTCATTTACTTTTCTTCTTACTGAAGACTACGATTATTTGCCTTCTGTTTCTATATACAGTCTCAGGGGTATAGACCGGTGGACATACATCGACGTGGACGGTATGCTCCCCCCCCCCCAAGGGCAATTTTGATGGGGGGGGGGCGAAAACGAAGAAAAGGGCCACAAAGGGGCGAAAACCGAGATTGGGACGATTGGGGAGGGGGAGGGGCGGAAACGTGAATGGGGACAAATACAGGACAGCCATTAACTTGTTCAACCGTACGAGTAGATGAGTTTTATGAACAGAAAGGGTCCATTTTTAAAAAGTACATTTGATAAAGAGTGCTTTCTATTTTATAATGAATCATCAACACGCATGTTGTAATTAATGAGGTTTCGAAAAATTTAACCACATATTTTTTTGTGCGTAATCAAAATTTTTTTTGTCTGGTCTGTTTTTCTGAAATGTGTATGCTAGGCTTGAGTAATGATTTTGTGTGTGTGTGGGGGGGGGGGTGAAGGAAAGGAAGATGAACGAAAATTTGGAGCCTGCAGTGGGGATGGCCTGGGTGAGAAATAATGTGTGAACATCAAGTAAAACCTGAATGCAGCTTGAGGATAATGTTATTCGGAGACGCTTTTGTGTGTGAAAATTTAAAAAAAAGTATGTTTTTGCATTGCAATCTGATGCTAAGTATTTGTAAGGTATCAAAGTATTTTGAAATGAAAAAGAAAAAGTGGCAATTTCGCTCAACTTAAAACATTTGTGCTTAATAAAATATGTATGTAACATGCACATCTTTTGTTTTTAGCACTGTTCAGTGCCTGTAAGAGAGCATCCAATTTTTCTTTAAAACAACATACTGCTGGTGGACGCGAAAGGATTTCCAGATCACGTGAATTAAACCATTCCATTCTGTTGTTGAAATTTCTATTTGAACAGACACTGCAAATTTATAATCAAAATTGTCACAGTGTTTATTAAGCAATTCTGCCTTTTAAATTAAAAAACTTCAAATTAAAAAGCATGCATGCCCCTGTTGTTAAAATAATTTACCATCGCTTTAAACCACTTATCTCCACTTGGCTTCTTATTTACTTCTGTAGCAACTGCGGTGTTTTTTGATGTTGATGCAGACCAAATACAATGGTCTTGACTTGACACACACACACAAAAAATGAAATTGAGTGTCTTGAATATGAAAAGATAAGACGAGATAAGAATCACTTTATTAACCCATGAACGAAATTCTCTTTCATAGAGCCGTTTAAGATCACACACATGGTACATATGCATCATTACATAAACAACTCAATAAACTCAATAACAGGCTTGCTAAGGAACCTGAGTGAAAGAGGACTCACATCTAGCTGTGCTTTGTTAGGCGAATTGTGGAGAGCAAACACAATCTTCTGCATTTTTCTGTTTGCTTTCATGTGCATTGTTCTGTTGCTCCTGGATGACTTAGAAATTTGATGAAACAGGGGATGGTGACTGGAGTGAGTATAGATTTATGGAGATATCTCACTTCCGCCAAATGGCGAAACTAGATCGCTGCGGTAAACAAGAAATTGAAGAATTGAAAGAGACCTCCTTCACCAATGATAGTGGACATATCTGTTTACTGTGGTGTGTTCATATTTTTGGGCTGATTGAAACTATTTACAACCGTGTGTAAGCTCCTATGCCCCGTGGAAATGCACAAACGGATATTGTTTACCGCAGCGACCTATTTTCCGCTCCATGCTAACAATGGTTTCGCAGAGCCTCCCGAGTCTCGCAGTGCAAATCGACCAATAGTGAAACCTCTCTATACATACATACTCTCTGGTGACTGTCATTTGAGATGGATAGGAATTCCTTTACACAAGCATTTGAGTACAGATGGCCAGAACTTAAAAATGCCGTGCTTGCCAACCCCTGATAATACATTATTATTCAACATGACGTCACCCCGTGCGTTTGCGCTTCCCCAAAGTTCCAACAATCCCACTGCTATTTCTTCCGCTAGGGGAAGGAAAACGTATGATTAATATCTGAGTCAGTAAATTCAGAAAGTTCCACAACGAAAATTGATTTTTTTTTTAAAGTTCCTTTTCAGAATTTAAATAGCCTCTCGATGTTGAGAGAGCCCTTCAGGCAGACGCCTTCTAATTCTGTAGGCCTGCAGGGAAAGGTTGTGCAGAGGCACGTTTGGCCTTTTAAATTGCCATCTCAGTGGTCTTCTGTTGGAGTTGAGTACCTCTGCGATCCTATCTCCAAATTTTAATCTTGGAAAGAATCATTTGTTAGAGAGGAAGGCTTGACATGGAAGCAGAATTTTGTTGTTTTAAAGTTCACTACCACGAAATTAATATTATGTAAAGTGAGGTTATTCGATTTTTTCTATCTTTCTTGGGCTCTGTTAATCTGTTCCAATTTGTTTTTAACCATCTTCTCACTCTCCTGGCATGCTTGATGTTGTTTTTACTGATTTCATTTCGGTCATATTTTCATTTTACCCATATTTTCAAACACTGACAGTCTCCCCATTTCTGTCTGTCTGCCTGTCTGTCTATTAGTCTCTCTCTCTCTCTCTCTCTCTCTCTCTCTCTCTCTCTCTCTCTCTCTCTCTCTCTCTCTCTCTCTCTCTCTCTCTCTCTCGCTCTCTCTCTCTCTCTCTCCTTCTCTATCTATGTTTGAGATGATAACCGTTAAACCTGGAAATGTTTGTGCACGACTGCGAACAGAATGGAAAGAACGGTCTCCTATACTCAGCAGCTTGCAGAAGGTCATACTGTATTTTGCTTTAAGCTGTCGACATATCAGATATGTTTGCACGTGGTATATTGTTGCCAGGCCCACTCTACATAAAACAAAGATTCAACGAAACCCAAATAATGATGAAAAAAAAAAAAAACTTTAAAAAAGGGGGAGGGCATCACAGGTACAGGGAATGGGGCGTCAATACGATTCCACCAGAGTCCTCCCTACACGGAGATAAAGTCCTTATTGAGCACTAATGTAAGTCTGGTACGCACAGCTTAGTCCCTTTTCATGTGTATTCATTAGACTGGGAAGTTTTATTGGGATGTACCAAGAGCAGTGGCAATCCATGAGAAGGTTTCAGCGCCTTCAAACTAGTAAGCTGCTGCCCACAGCTACTACAGTGCTGCCGCTTTGCGGACAAAGGAACGTATAGTATCAATCTAGGTTAATTTCACATTTAAACGACATTTTTATAGAATGAAATATGAAATATCTAGATCTATATACTAGACTAGCCGACCCGCGCAAGATATATCTTGCAAATTTTCCATGTACTAAGCGCAACCGTATATCTAGATCTAGGCTACATTAAAACGGCATTTGGATTCCATGCTATGACTAATAGAATTTACTGTTACACCACAATTTCACACAGAATTATTTTATTTAATTACCCGTTCTACGAACGGTTTCGTTTCTTGGTGCGGAACCAAACTTCCGCTTTCAGTGGGCGCGTCAAAATGGTATCATTCTTCCGGTTCACTCAAAATGGTGAATTAAAATAGAATGACCGAAAAAATCTTATTTTGAGAAATTCCTGGACAGTAGTTTTCGTATGTTTCATTTGACTAAAACCTGGATATGTAGATACTGTCGACGTGTGTAAAATTTGAAGCGTGTGGGCTAAGTATTAAGGGAGGAGTAGGCTAACATAGCCTCCAAAGTTTACTTTTATAATAATATACTAGCTGAGGATAAATCGGTTTGAATATTAGTTTCAGTTCTGGGTGGTTATTATGGACCTGCTTCATCTTGCCTGTTCCTATTTGTTTATTTTATTTTATTTTTGTTTGTTTGTTTTTAATTAAGTCTTACTGCTCTGCCTTTGTGAGTTGACATCCTGCGCGTCCCGTACAGTAGCATGATTTGCGCACGGGTTAGTGTGTTTGATAGTGAACACATCGCAGGAAGTGATAACGAAACCTTAAAATATCGAACCATGGCTCGAAATAGATCTAAATGATGCCGAAACAATGAAAAATGAAACGTAGAAGGCTGAACATTTCATAATTTCTAATATAGCCCATGTTAATTATCGCATTGATAATATGCTGTTGTGCAAAGTTTGAAGCCTGAGTGTGATGCGATTCCTGAGCCTTAGGTGACCAAAGTTTCGAGTTACCAAAATATCTTACTACACTCGGCCCTGTCCAAGCTGTAAAAATGGCGAATCGGAAAGCCTCGAACGGCCCATTTTGTTTTCTATTTTTCTAAATTTTTAAGGTTGTTGCATCCTTAAAATGAATTGATACAAACCTTGCTCAGTCTTTGAACTACTTTCAGTAATTTTTTCATGGCTCTACGTTCGGTAATTTTTTCAGCTATAGAGTACAACCGTCCAATTTTACCCAATTATATATATAGAAGATAGATGACCTACCGGGCATTGCCCGGGATAAACAATCATGTGCTTCCCCCTCCCTCTCTCTCTCTCTCTCTCGCTCTCTCTTTCTCTCTCTCTCTCTCTCTCTCGCTCTCTCGCTCTCTCTCTCTCTCTCTCTCTCTCTCTCTCTCTCTCTCTCTCTCTCTCTCTCTCTCTCTCTCTCTCTCTCTCTCTCTCTCGCTCCCTCTCTCTCATATAACAAAATTAAAAATTAAAAGAGCATAATTATTTGTCCAGTACGAAACTGTGTGAAACACTTAATTGTGTGTTCACTTTGAACGGGAAAATGATATACATGTACACGTATACTCATAGTACAATACTCCACGCAATAAAGTACACATAATTATGTTGAACACATTATTATTATCAGTGTTCCGCATTGTTTACTTCTAAAGAAATATTAAATTCAGTCTACTTATTATTATTTGTTTTTACTTTTGTTTACAAAGCGCACAGACGCAAACTCAGAATCAAGCCACAACCCAAGAAATAAAAAAATCAGTTTTGGTGTAAAAAGAATGAGTCCATGAAAAAATTCAAATACATCCAATGGACAGTTTTCGGGAGAATCGTCCCGCTCATTCTAAAAAGATGCACTGTACTTGATGTCTAGTATCTTTGCTATAATGTGTCAATTTTTTCATGGCTTCTGTGCTTTGCTTTTGGAAACTGGACCTTCTCACTAGATGTCACACTTACCAGACTAGTTTCAGGCAGCTTGCTACCATCAAGGACAGCGGCACCGTTGTCAACCTCATTGATATCATTCCATTTGCTGACATGGGAAGTACATCGAGAATGGATCACAGTGCTGTCTAACGAAGGACAATACATGATTTGAGGGAAGCTTTATTACGTTATAACGATTTTATTGTTTGTTTTTCCGTACTTTTCCCCTCTCAGAGCTCTACAAGCATTAATTTATAGAGTGCCACACACAGGGTGACCTTAATTTTTGTTTGTTCTGTCTCCAGTTTCTGACAAACTGGATACCTCAGGCTAATAAATTAACCAGACTGGAAACACGAGCTTCGGGCTGTGTCGTTTTTTACGGAATTTCCCGAGCGACGACTGTATAACCAACATGGCCGCCGCTCGGGAAATTCCGATTCTAGTTCTATCTGCCGTAGAAATTTCTTTTCATTTGTCAAGATTGGTTGTACATGTATTAATTTCTTGGTGCGGAACCAAACTTCCGCGTTCAGTAGGCGCGTCAAAATGGTGTCATTCAAAATTGTAGCTATGCTGAAGCGTCGGTCGCTACCTTAAACCTAATATGGCGGATGGTTCATGACCTTTCACTGTTTTGTGACGTCACACAATGGGATCATCCAGTCTGGTTAATTTATTAGTCTGTGCTGGATACCTTTTAACTTTTACATTATGTAGAAAAGTTATAAAAGATACACACTTTGACGTTTGCTTAAATTGCGTTGTGGCACTTATTAAGCTGTTTCACAATTCCGATTTATCCTAACGACTTACTTATCATTATATAAAGCCGCAAAACGCTTAACATCGAATTTCTCAGTTGTGGAAAAAAGTGGGAACAAACAAGAAGTAATTTCGCGACATGGCTATAATTTTAAACGAAGAAATTATTTCATAATGTATATTTTTTGTGCCGGTTCTTAAGAATGTTTTTGTTTTTAAAATTCTAATACAATCCTCTCAAATTCATGATCTAAATTTACTGATTACGATGGCAGTAAACAAATCGCTGCTTTCATCCAAGTTTATTACAATACTTTTGGAAATGCTACTTTCATGGATTTTTTTCTCCCTTCTCTTAGCATTTTTTTTTTCCGTTTTTCTTTTTTTCGATTTTTTGATTAGTAGAAACAGTATTTGGTTCCCCAAGCCCTCTCTGACTTGTTCCTGTCAATCAGAGAATAGTTTTTCCCGTGCAGGTTGTAACTGGGTTTGCTTCCCTTCCTTCCGTCCGCTTTCCCCAACAACGTCAATTTCTAATTACTGTGGTGGCACCCTAGGACGAACTCACGGAGCGTCTGGCCACCCCATTCACATGGTCCTCACTCCGCCTTCTCCCATCCTTGCCATCCTGTCCTCTCCCTGCCCCCCCCCCTTTCCCCCCTGCACAATAGTTAAGTTATATTCGGTATTGTGAAGAGGTAAAGATAGAGAATGTAACAGCGAGAGATATCCATGGATGTGGAAATCACATCCAATCAGCCGCCCAATAGAAAGAAAGAAAAACAGTAGCTAACACTGCCAAATTATTGTGATATTTGTTGAGAATGCAGTCTTTTTCCCCTTTGAGCTACAGATAAGAGTACTATTTATCTATCTATCTATCTGCCTGTGTATCTAGCTATCTATCTATCTATCTATCTATCTATCTATCTATCTATCTATCTTTCTATCTATCTATCTATCTATCTACTTACCTACCTACCTACCTACCTACCTACCTACGTATCTGTCTATCTGCCTGTTTGCCTGTCTGTCTGTCTGTCTGTCTGTCTGTATGTCTTTGATGTCTCTCTGTCTGTGTGTTCACAGAACGTTCGTATTTTTAACTGTACTCTCTCTTACAACAGATTAGCTTAAACGACAAAATGTATAGCAGTTCACACATGCCGTCATAGGTTGGTAAAACAATAGTTTCCTTTTAGAGGAGCAATCATCAGTCTCTGGAACGAACAATACACAAACCCAAGAACTATTTCTGTTTCCTGCGTGCACTCACACCATCCATATATCCAGGGGAAAAAAGCATATCATTTGACGAATACCACACCATGCCCGGTGGGAGGTACAACAGACCCCATAATTTTGCTGGGTGGCTGTACCTTTTAATGAATAACAGGACGCCATAATCAAATAGTAAGACATCTGTTTACCCAGTTACGTTATTCATGCCAACAATATAGGTT
This sequence comes from Onchidella celtica, assembly GCA_963931925.1. NCBI lineage: Eukaryota > Metazoa > Mollusca > Gastropoda > Systellommatophora > Onchidiidae > Onchidella > Onchidella celtica. Next base: position 19,326,709 of record OZ007571.1, read on the forward strand.
TGCTGTGCTAATAAACTTGTGTTGGAGACTCGATACCACGGGTTCTTAGTCTTTGGGGCCATCTGTGCAATACATAACAATAATTATGCTTGTTTGAAGTCAAGCGTACGAATTGGTGAAAATCGCCCAAACCGAGCGTATTCACCCTACAGATAACCCTTTCGAAACGTCACTTTTAAAGAACAGCATACCCCCAGGGGGAACCCCTGTGCTCACTGTGCCCTCACCCCTACGAATCTGCATCGCACCTCCTTTTTGACTGCCCATCAATTCGTGATTTACCAACTACACTGCTACCAACCAGCCCAGACTTTGAAAACACTCTATACTGTGGAACAAACCAACTCAACCAAACCTACAAATTTTATGTCATGGCAACAAGTCGAAGGGGCACAAGCCCAGAAGATTGCTGGATCGGAAAAGTAAAGTAAAGGAAGTAAAGAACAGCATTTAGAGCAATAAGGGCTGGACTGTGGCAAAACTGAATTTCTGATTTCCGAACTCGCTGTTCCCTTGTGGGGCGTGCGGTTTTGTGGCGCTTATATTAGGGTCTCGTCCTTCTGTCCTATCCTTCTGGCATATTCTATCTATCGTCACGCATTTTCCAGGCAGGATGTGGCTGTTATCAGTCGACGTGCTTTCCAACTCAGACTTCCATTATGACCCACACTACATAACAATATTATAAACCACACTACATAATGCAGGCATTCTTACCACAAGCCACAGACTTATGCTCTGAAACATTCTTATTCTAATCTGTAACCCGACTCATATTCCGATCAACTTTCTTTTTAATACTCCAAGGCACCACAGGAAGGCTCCCACATGATTACAAAGTCGATTTTTCTTCGTGAGGAGCTAGACTAGAAGTTTTCACCACACACAAGTTATCCAAACAGAAAATAGAGACGTTCTCCACAATTTTCTGTCTTATGTGTTAAATTGTGGCAACGAAACATATACAAAAGTGTGTGCCGCAGACCCTCCGCATTAGAAACAAACAATAATAACAATAAAAAAAATGTTGGCCTACAATGATTATATTCCGAAAGAGTTAAAAATTGGAGTGTGTGTGTGTTGGGGGGGTGGGGGGGGGGGATATAATTTGCTTTCGGGCCGTGGGTCCTTCGTCTGATAAAAATCATATACAGGGTGGGCCAAAAGTAGGGTTACAGTTTTAGTTATAAATTATAATGTTAACTGTAACCCTACTTTTGGCCCGCCCTGTATATTTCACGACAAAATAATTCATACTAAAAAGCGTATAAATTAACAAGAAAACTCACAGAAACGGGGAAATGTTTTGCCATGGGTGGAGGTGTAATTTTTCGATCGTTTACTTGTTTTCCGGTGATAAAAACATCACGTTTATAAGATTTTAGTTTCTGTTTCATACCAGATAGGTAAATAAAGACTGGTAAAAATTTTGCCAGGGCAACTGTACAGCTTTCTGGTGAATTTCATTTTCTTCCTATATAGTATACAACCGGAAGAGAGAGCGACGGGGAAGAATATTGAATGGTGTCGAGTATCCTATACTGGCTATAGATCTATTCAGTTCTCATGCACGAGTGTTCCCGAGTAATTTTGGATGAAAGACCTTTCAGCTTTCAACAGAATCTCTAAGGGGCTTCTTGATTTCACCCGGCCATAATACCAGCTCATTGGTCTGGTTCAAGAGCATTGACATGGGTTTCACGTCCTCAAGAGTCCAGTGCCTCAGTTTTGGCTTGGGCAAAGTTATCAGTTAGGATTTTAGGCTAATTCATTGTTGTACCGCGCCTTGAGAGGCGTGGCAAGGCGTCTTATTTTAACATGACGGTGTTTGGGAGTGAGATTGCATACGAATCTCCGATGTAAGCTTCACTAGATTCTGCGGGAGGGGCGCTATAACACTCTTTCTTCGCTGTGGACAGTCCTCTGCTCTAGTTTAGAAAATAATTATGCGTCCGCAGGATTCCCAACATTCGCTTTGGCCAAGAATAGCGATCTTTTATTTTCCAAGTTTTCCATTTCAATAATATATTATAAATTATTTATTTCCGAAGAAAAACACAATCTATATAATGGCTGTGAGCCAGGGGAAAAGTAATGGAGAGGGAGAAACATCAGAACGGTAAAACGCTGTAGCTGTAGGTCTTTGTTTTAGGAGGATCTCTAGCTCTACTCCAGGCATTTACACCTCACCATTAAATTTCTTGTTCTTGTTCTTTTCTTGTTTGTACTTTCTTGTTTCTTTGCTGTCGTCATCTCTGGCTTTCCTAGCCCTCAAAGGGGCTCCCTTTGTCCTGTTCTTGACTTGTTCCTTTTTCTTGCTTGTTTGCTTTCTTTCTTTCCTCCTATCTTTCCTTCTAGCCCTCAAAAGCTGTAGCTCTGATCCGCGACAGAGATTCTATTATGAATTTCTTATTTAAGTTTACTCTTTTCAATGCAGAACAAATTTTTTCTGTAAACTAGTCCTAGGTTACATTTAGCAGTCTTGTTATGCCGAGCTTCTCTTCCGGGGTGCAGGACGGATTTGAAACAAGAATATTTCACCGATTACCACTGAGATTACTTACTAATGTTTTCTGACCAATCCATTGGCAGACATGTAGAAAAGTTCATGAGATTCCATTATGTTGCTAAAGTTGTTCCTCCCCCCCCCCCCTTTATTCGTGCGACACGCTACTTATCATGTAACTCCCAGTCACAATTCTACACTCTTTCTCCTTCTCTCTCGTGGCTTGCATGTGCGCACATAAACATTACACAAAATTATACAGCATGCTGTAGAAACAGATACATCAGGCTTACCAAATATGAACAGCTCTAAAGCCATCCATTATGTTAAGCAAGGCACAATGCTGCTGTTTGTCTTCTTGTTACTGAAATCACCCCAGAACCTATAATTCCACCTCAGAGAAGGTTGCTGCTGTGTGGAGTCAGACGATGCCGGGTCTCCCAGTTTTTCATCGATTTACCACTAGAATGATTGATACCAACAAGTGGGTAGCTGATTACTGGGCCCTGTGTCATTGGGTATCGGTTGTTTGGGCCTGGGGTCATCCCAGTTAGGTTCACTGTAATTGGCGGTGTTATAAAGAATTTTATCCCATAGTTTGAGTCAACTCTTGGCTTCTCCCTTTGCAGACCTGTCATTATCAGTCTGCGGCAGCCGGAACTGGGAGCTTCCGTGCTACCACACACAGATGAGAGTTCAAAGACATTTGACCTTAGACCGTATTTCGTCTTCACTCAGATCGGGAAACCGAACACAAAACTGTGATCTCTGGTGTTTTCCTGACGTTTTACCCACTATTTCGACCGATTAAATTTCGTCTCCATTGGGAAAGAAGAAATCATTATTGAAATAGGTAGTTCAATTGATATTGCTGAGGGAAGGTTTCTTTTGAATAGCCACCCTCCTTCATATACAAAATGGAGCAATCTATCAAGCACTTGGTAGGACAGAAAAATGTAGTAAGCAGCATTTAATATGCTGGAATTTTAGAGGCCGAAAAAAATAATAAAAATTTAAAATTATATTTACACATCGGGCATGACCACATAAAGGTATATTACACAATAATCCCGCGGTTGTTATAAATATTTTATAAGTATTATAAATATTTTTATAATTATCTGACGCTCTTGAAAGTTTGTACATTTTGTGGCTGAGTTAATTCCGCTCATGATATTTTACCTATCACTCTTTTCCCTTAATGCCAAGTTGTTTGGTGAGCTTGATTCTTAGATTTATTGACGCCCTCACTGTTGCCAACAAAAATTGTCATGAATTGCAAAGAACTGCTTCTTCACCACAGCCGCTGAATACTGTATGTGACAGTACTGGTACAGGGAAATCACATGCCTAAAAGGCACTGAGCAGCCAAAATTAATGCGATGCGTACAGAGCCTACAAGGCGAGTATTTGTCAATCGTTGTTCCGGCACTTGTTTAGTGTTTCTCAGTCTTCTGTCATATCATGCGAATAAATAGACGAATGCAATTATATTTCAGTAACTGGCCCGTTTCACGTGTAGTAACAGACAAAAGGCAATATTTCAGACTGAAACGACTCCGCACGGAATTTTGACTGGTACGTGACGAGATGGTGGCGTAAAGTCATCCACAAAATTCAGGGAGTTATAAAAATATAATATAGAGTTGTCTTTTTTTTTAACATTTTTAATTTCTTAAGTTAACGTATAGTGGAATTTTTAATTTTTCATGTATCTTGACACCTTTGAAGTAACAGCGTTCGTTAAAAGTGCGAATCTCTTCTTTCTTGGTGTCTTTAATTTTTGCCACTGTAGTGGTGGATGCAAAGTAAGGGCCTGACTCCAGAAAATCTTCTTACTTGTCCACCAATTGGCGAGCCAACTCCTTCAAACGTAAGATTAAGAATATACTTTAACGAACCCACTGGCCTGGTCATCTACCTCGTGTCATAACACATCATACTGACGGGTGAAGAAAAAGAAAACAGTAAAAAAAAAATGCTTATTTCTTGAAAGTCTAATAACCTAAGGCTAGGTCGGGGGCGCGGGGGGGGGGGGGAGGGGGGAGCCTGGTAAAACTATCGTAACTCTGTGCTTACAAGCTTTTTTCTGAAGAAGCAAAAAACTGGATAACTTTCTTTACCAGACTTAATAGTTAGGAAACTTTAAGAAAACATTAATGAACCCTTAGGTTTCAGAATTTACCCCCACTTTATAACATAACCTGTGGGATGTCCAGGGGTACAAGCATGCTACACATCTCAGTTTATTGAAAAAAATAAGTCAAATTACGATAGTCTACGTGCTGGTGTAGTGTGGGGCGGGGCGGAACGGCGGTGGCCAGGGCGTGGAGCAATCTACTTAGTGCACTGGGAGGCGCCTCTGGCGGTTTAATGCCGGCGTTGCTTTGCGGAGGCGTTGATAATACACCTGACCAGGCACCATGGCACCTAGTGGATGGCTGCGATGGTGCTGGACGGTAAATGCCCTTAAATGCACCATTCCCCTCCCTCCCAAATCCGTCTCTTCCCAACTACAGGATCGGGTATCGGAACATAAAACCTGCCCTTCTGTTGTAGTTGAAGCCATTTAGTGCAGAAGTCCCTGAAGCCTAAACAAATAAAAGCCGTTTCTGTTGTCTCTGCGCTTTCCAACCCTTCTTTCTGAGGAAAGCAGAAAAGACCCAACTAAAGTATGCCCTATGTGACAGTTTCAAAAATTAAAAAATTATAAAGTTAATTTTCTTAAGTGTCAACTAATCCAGCCTAATGGCTTTTGTGTCGACCGATTGTGTTTATTAAAGTTTCAGGTGTTTTTAAATAAAGAGTTGTAAAATGTTATATTAATACGCGTTCAATTCGATGCGCGCAATTTCCCTCCCACATGTGAGTGTATAGTGCTCGGGTGCGCATGAAATCTGTAGTACTGAAGACAGTAGAATATTGGAAGCTTTCTGGACCAAAAAGTGATTGAGAGAGAGAGAGATAGAGAGAAAGAGAGAAAAGAGAGAGAGAGAAAAAAAAAGGTGGGTTCACAGGTTTATTTTATCCCGGATAATGCCGGGTACCTCATAAAATAGTGGCTGGAGCATTTCATTGTGGTGCATGTTTGGTGCCTTTCTTTTTGCTCAACGCTACAGCCCAAACAACAGTCTCAAAAGTTATAACAGTAATTTTCTCACGTGTCAATTAATCTAATCCAAGGGCTTTTGTATCGACCGATTGTATTTATTCACATTTTGAGTATTTTTATTTGAACAGTTGTAAAAATGTAAAATACAATCTCTTTTTGTGTTTTCTTTGATATAAAGCCTACCGCATGGGGAGACTGTATTTGACAAACGTTCGGCTGGTGCGTAGTGTCCTGCCACGCATGAGCTCTGGCGCAAGACCTTGGAATATTATGCAAAATTGTTAAGATCAGAGAGAGGAAGAGAGAAAAGTGGGAACACCCGTTTATCCCGGGCAATGCCGGGTACCTCATCTGGTACATTCAAAAGAAGTTTGAATTAAAATTTTATTTTCAAGTTTAATTCAATTGTTTCTTACTTCAATGTGAGCCTTGCCCTTGACGCTGGCTGCAGATTTGTTTGATTCGAGAGACTAATTTCGTCAAACCCCTATACCCTATTGTGGGGTTCTACCCTGAGTGCCCCACGCTAAAAAACACTAATCTAGTATATAATACTGGATATTGTTTTGTTTGGTCACAGTACATTGGTTAATGATGGAAGTTATGTGGTAGTGTTTTGCCGAATTTTTTTGTTTGTTCTGGTATCCCAACATTTTCCCATGCCTTCAGAGAAACGGGCGCGTTCCGGCAGATCCATATCAGCTGCCAGAAGAAAAGAGAGAGAGAGAGAGAGAGAGAGAGAACGAGAAAGAGAGAAGGTAGTCCGGAAACAGGTTTATACCCGGCACCACCGGGTAGGTCAGCCAGTCTATTCAATATATACAAGATTGCTCTGTCTGTCTGTCATTTAATCAGGGTCAGATCGTTTGATCTAGAGCAACCAAATTTGGCGGCGGGGACCTCAGCTGGGATGAGGAAGGTCATCGCCGAGTCGGCCAGCCGGTCTATTTGACTGTTTGTTTGGTTGGCTTTTTCCTGCAGGGGTAAACAATTTGCTCTAGTCTCTATAAATTACAGTACAATCCAGAGGTACTGTATGTTTTACAGATTGTGGAGCGCGGTAGTGCATTGAATATATTCGATTTGCCACACATTCAGGGAAACAGTTATTTTTTTAATCAATGGTAAATAGTCCTATTTTATTCAACAGCACACAGGCAATGAATTTATGTAGATCAGTTACTGGCGGTGGACTAAAATAATGAGAACGTTTTACTGGTTTGTGTTTTTATTTATTTTTTTTTATTTTTTTTGATCTTGCACTTTTGGAAAACTCTCAATATATTTACTTTTTCAACATGGAAACAGACCAATCTTGGCAGATTTATATCAACAGCCCCCCCCCCCCTTTTCCATATCTCCCCTCCGTCACCACCCCGATTCCCCCTCAAGTCTTGGAGACTGCTTGACCTCAAGTAACGTCGGATACCCTTACTTGTCATAATATTAAAAGGAAACAGAACTGCATCCCGGCTTTCCCGGGACAAACCTGCTTCCGCTCTTCTCTCTCTCTCTCTTTCTCTCTCTCTCTCTCTCTTTCTCTCTCTCTCTCTCTCTTTCTCTCTCTTTCTTTCTCTCTCTCTCTTTCTCGCCATAATCTCATTGTCGAAAATACTTTCTTGCTTTGCAAAATAGCCTCGAGTCGCGGCGTGCTTTCATAAAGTAATGTCTTACTCTCACCCCAGACCATCACTGTTTTCAGTCTATATCAAGCACGGGCTGGTTATCCAGAACTTACATGGCCAAAGTTGATGCGTTTTCATTCGAATGTTCGAATTTTGATTCGAGCTTTGATCCAGCTGGATCCTGATTGGATTCGAGGCCTTAACGACATCACGATCTATCTATCTATCTATCTATCTATCTATCTATCTATCTATCTATCTATCTATCTATCTATCTATCTATCTATCTATCTATCTATCTATCTATCTATCTATCTATCTATCTAGCCGTCCGTCTATCTATCTATCTGTCTATCTATCCATCTATCTATCTGCTTGCCTTTCTGTCTGTCTGTCTGTCTGTCAGTCAGCCAGACATTTATCTATCTATCTATTTATCTATCTATCTATCTATCTATCTATCTATCTATCTATCTATCTATCTATCTATCTATCTATCTATCTATCTATCTATCTATCTATCTAACTATCTATCTATCTAACTATCTATCTATCTATCTATCTATCTATCTATCTCTATTTGTCTGCCTGTCTATTATCTATAAAAGTCTGCCATCGTCCTTTGATCTGCTGAAATCCGTCACCACGGGAAGTTTTGTCAGTCAGACTTTAGTAATCTGGTAGCCTGTCAATCTTTCTGCTCATTTATCTCTATTCCTGCCTGCCAGTGATGATTTTCCTTATCTCTTGTCAATAAACTGAAGTGAGATTTTCTGTCTCGTCCATCACATTTCGACCTCAGAAAACGTAGGGTATGAAACAGTAAATCTCACTTCGCCGAAAAAAGAAAGTAATTTCTGGCTTTAAAGACGCAGACCATGACGTAAATGCACGGTCTTTACTGGCCCCTTAAAAGCAATTGGCCGTGAGCCCTTTCGTCAACAAGTCAAATGGAATGTCGGAATAATGCCTGGCCGTGAAAACTTTGACTTCGATACTGTCTGCTATTTCCTGCTCGCTGTGTGTGCTACTGGAAGGAGCCGGGAGTTGGGGGGGGGGGGTGAGGATTGGGGGAGGAGGTGGATAGGCTCTAAGGAGGATGAGAGTATAGTCGAATTGAAATTAATGTGCATGTGCATGACAGCAGTTATATATCTCTCTCCTCTCTCGCTCGCTCTCTCTCTCTCTCTCTCTCCTCTGCGTGTGTGTGTGTGTGTGTGTGTGTGTGTGTGTGCGTGTGTGTGTGTGCGTCTCACTCTCTGTCCGTGTCACCGGCTTTTCTGTCTCTGTCAGCCTGCCTGCCTGGTTCTTTTTTTTTTTTTTGCCGCTGTCTGTCTCTCTGTTCGTCTGTCTGTTTGAGTGCCTCTCTCTTTCTCTCTCTCTCTCTCTCTCTCTCTCTCTCTCTCTCTCTCTCTCTCTCTCTCTCTCTCTCTTTCTCTCCCTTCTCTCTCATATATCCCCCCTTTCTTTTATTCAGCACTTTTTCTATCATTCACCATCTCTACTCCGTCTCGAGCTTTTCTAATAATCCCAGCCATTGCCTCGTGCTTTAATCTGTCTCCCAAGAGAGAGTTTTATCTCTGCCGTCTTCCTCCCTTGTGTAGCTCTAGCCCTTGCCATCCAGTGACATGGTAGGCCTGAGTGCAGTCGTTCATGGCCCAAAGAATCACGAATGCAATAAGCTAATTGAAAGGCCGTGCTGACTGGTGGTTTAAATCACGCTTCAATCTTGTTCTTCCACCTGATTTGCTCACTCCTTCCCTATGTTTCTTGTTTATCTTTTCCTCTCCCTCATTCTTACTATCGTCTTGTTAGCCTTTTTTCTCTCCTCTGTAGTATTTCTCTGGTTCTGATATGAAACTGCGCAAAAGCATGCCCACGACTTTATTGCAGATGACGTTATTTTTGCCAAAATATATATGAACTCCTTACAAGGAAGAAAATATTTCAAGTGTATACTTAGGTAGCTAAAACAACATAATGAGTGCAGACGGAGAGCAGTTGTTTACTCAAACAACAAAATCAAAATTTATTGCAAACAAATGCATCGACTTGCGAAATTACACCATTTCGTATTCGGAGAAGCGAAACTACACTGTTTCGCATTGGGGGAAGAGAAACTATACTATTTCATAAAATTGGGTTAAGGAATACTAGTGTACTTTGGCAAAGTCACAATGTATCTGTGTGCAATACATCCGATTGACTTGTTAAAGGAAACAACTATTCTCAGATTGTTCTCCCTATCGTAAAAACGTTTTAAAATACGTTATGTTATGCCATTGCCAATAGACTTCCATAACCATTTTTATTTATATAATAATAGACATATGCACAATAATATAGAAATGCATCTCCTCACCCTTTTAAACACTAAGTTTAGCTGTGACACAACAGTGTGTGCATACACACAGTGTAGCGTGTTTTTTTAGCCGTTTTGCTAATACAATGTATTGTATTCTCGTGCTTTTCAGAAGAATTTCGGAAAAATCGATGGATGGCCTTTTATCAACAAACATTTCTTTCACGCAATGAAATTATTTTGAACAAAAGAAATTCCCTCTTTCTCACAACTGCAGGTAAAAATAGCAATTCCATTTTCATCCTGAGAAATATTTCCTTTTTAAGTCTGAACTTCTAAATTATTGTTTTCTTTCGTCTGCGTTTGTTTTCTCTTTCTTTTTCGATGTTGGTGTTTGTCTCGAAGAGAAGTTCTTGAGTGGGTAGAGCCTCTGGAAAATGTTTCTTCGACAGGAAGCGCATATGGAAACCTAATATTGTACAAGTGCAACAGTAATTTACATATTCCATGAATTTCTATAGGGGTATGCGGTGCAGGTTTGGGGGCTTTCAAGTGAACAGAGAAAGGAAAAACTTTAGTAATACAAAGGGAGATTCCTCTCTGTCTTTCTCGTCCTGGTTGTTTTCAAATTATCGAGACTCCAAAAATACCTGTTCAAATTTGGTTCAGCGGTTTATTGCATTTGCTTCCAAAGAGTCACAGATTTCCATTTCAGTAACTCTGTAAGCCTGTCACGTATTCTGGGTATTTCAATTTCATATTTAAGGTTTTGCATGAAAATCTCACTGCAAAGAATCCTGGCGTCGACAGAAGTTTCTTTTTGTTGCTGTTGTTGTTGTTTTTTTTTCCACTTCGATCTTGCTGAAATATCAGTGGAATAGACGTTATGCCAGACTGTACCTTCTCCCAGAGCCATGTGTATTCAATTCTTGATATTATTTTGCCCAGTGTCGAGTTAGTGAAGATGGACAGTAGGGCTGTAGTTGTATCTGAACAAAAATTCAAGCACCATTACAGACGTCCTACCCATCTTCCCCCCCCCCCCCAAGAACACCACATGAAAAAGAAAAACAGGTTATTCAGACACACACAAAAAACCATTGTTGTGATTGGATGTGGATATTACTTTTTTAGCCAATAGCATGCAGTTGTGATTCCGGGCCATTTTCAGCCGCGCTACTTCCAATCCCAACCCTGCAGTCACTCATTTCAGAGACGCCACAACACAATGCAAATATCAGTGGGTCTCCTTTGCCCTAATCCACCACTGATCTGATGACTTCTAATCTTTCCAGTCCATTTCTCTGTCTTCCCCGAGAAGCATCTTTGTGCGTCGTTTCTCTCCCTTATTCGATTCCATTCGCGTTTTCATCTGCTGTTCCTTCCCATATTTGTCTTCATCTCATGCGGTCTCCTTGTCCTTCACCATGTCGCTACTCGTGTCTTTGTGTGCCGAGCTATTCCCTCCGACAATCTTCTCAAATTTATCTCTTCAGACTGCGTACTTCTCTCTGTCTTCTCTCTACTGATTCTTTTCTCCTATGGTTTCTTTCTCCTTCATCGTCTTTCCCACATCTGTTGTCCTTCATTTCACTTCCACTGTCTGACCCCACAGAGAATGAATTTTGGCCTTTATTATTAATTGTGTGTGTTACCATATGAAATGAAGAAATGCTGGTGTCGGATACATTTTTGTTCCTTACGGAAAATGGGACTAACATACAAGCAAAATAGGACACATCTCTTTACGTGCTGTCTACCATACTTGCATGTAAAAAGGAATCCACATAGAAATATTACTGATAGTGTTGACCCTAGAGAAACTGGATTGGTAACAATGATGCGGTCAGATTTCCATAGGATGAAAGTCAAATATTGATATAGATCTATGTACTAGTTCGACCTTTCCATATTGCACTTTTTTTTTTTTTTTTTGTTTCTCTCCAGAGTAGGCTTTTCTGAAAAGAAAAAAAAAAAACATCATCTCCAAATTAAATCTATCACCAGTTCTCAGATAGCGCGAGATTGTAAGTGCAGGAAATTGAAAAATAATTCGGAATGAATAAGTGGAGTGACTGACAAGATATTTGCTAATGCATTTGTTGTGGGAATCCAAATACATCGAAACAAACCTTTTTTTGTTTGTTTGTTTTCCGAGCATCAGATGTTGCCGAATCCAGATTTTTCAGATCGGGAAAAGAAACACATGTGACAGCTGTCAGAAACGCCGTAATGTAGCGACCTTGCCCATCACATTATATCAGCTATACAAATACAACATGAGACATTATACATAGCATAACAAGAATGGTTGTTAGAACAAAGCACTGTAATGATAATGATGCAGCGTTATTATTACTTTCATAATATCCCTGTACAGCGACAATTAATTATTTATTTACTATACTGGTTCATACTTTTATTATCAGCAGAAATTCCTTTTCGAAAGTCTTTTATAGAACCTTGAGGTAAGATGCCAGTTCATGTGGTAAGCTTTCTCCTTATCACAACACCGTGAAAGTGCCAAGAATTTGATTCAAGAGGAGGAGGAGGTGGGAGGTTTGACGTGAATACCATTCCTTTTCCTAGTACATTTTTAGTTATAACTAAGCATTTGGATAAAAGTAGGCTCCTCCATAACCAACAGAAATAATAAAATTCTCTCAAGGATTTCACAGAATAATTTGCAAGAAAAAAAAGAATGATGTTATCTGCACTTCTCAGAATACTCTCGTGCGTGCGGTTTCGTGTTAGGGCCAGCGAGATGCAAGGGGTAAATTGTGGCAGGACAGTCAATAGGCGAGTATTTTATAAGCTGAAATATGAACCAAAAGAATCCCCCCCCCCCCAACCCCATTCTCCGGCCCCTTCCACCCACCCAGTGATTTCCATTCACTAGCCCCCGATTTGACCTTCTCCGATCAAATAAGTGGCAAACACAGGCTGCGTTCCTCAGAACGACCAAATCGAACAAGGAACTGCAATAAAAAAAAAAAAGATAATTCGATCCATCGGCTTGTATTTTTTTTTATGCTAGAGATAATCTTGTTATCGCTGTAATTACATTTCACATATTCTTTTTCCTGCGTCATTTCGGGCAAAATCTTGTTCCCGCAAACTGTCGCAATTTTGGAAGCGATGCTATTTCTTTCTCTGTGCTGATGAAAGGAATAATGTGTTTGTATCCATGCATTTGACATGGTGTTTTGGTCCATCTGTCTGTCTGTCTGTGTGTCTCCTTTTTCTCAATATTTCATCCTTTTACCCCTTCACTTTAAATTCTTCATCCTGAATTTCAAGCTGTCTGCATATTCACTGTTTTTCTCGGTCACCGTTCCTCTTTTCCAGACTTTCCGCCTCTCATTTATCTCTCGCATCTCCGATAAAATCTCCCTCAAGTTGTAGGAATTGTGGAAGCAAGGAAACCCCTTCTAAGATATGCTGCTGGAAAAAGAAAGCCAGGGAATCAATATCAAACAGACAGTGAGTTTTATGCAATCCAAGGCCAGATGAAGGGCTCCGGTTATTAATCTTCTAGATTTCAAAGAAATGCAAATTGATCGAATTCTCACCCACAACTGGTCAAAGATGATCTCTGCATAGACCATTTAATTCTGCCGGCCTGGACGAAATGTCTCACTCCGTGACGTTTGGTCTTACGTGGGAATGCCATAGAATACTGAGTGTCTGCTGAGTTCTTAAGCAACCTTCTTTCTCCAGCTTCTTCTCCCTACAAGACAACTTTCGAAATAACTATATTGCTTTTGCATGTGAAAATATGGGTGGTTAAAAAGTCCAACGGTCCTTTCACGTGAAAATAAAATGTATTATCGAAACCGGTTCGGAATTCAAATCACGCTTTTAGTAATCTCATTGTGGGGTCGCTTTCGTAGAACTGTATAAATCAATAGAAAGCTGAGATGTTTATAAAAGAAACTGATGAATGAACAAAAAACTCGGAATCTGATGAACAGAACTGTAAAGCGGAAAGTTTGTAGGAATCAGGCATAAGGGGTGGGTTTACTGTACGGAGCATTGATGAAAAGCTTTTGGTGTTTGGAGTAGGATCAGTCTCAAGAAGTTGCCGTATGTATGTAAATTCTGCTTTTCATTGAAGGCAAAATATACTGGACATTTTCAGAACCAATCAGTTACAATCAGAACACACTGCAGAAGACCGCAGCAGCTGTTCATTTCATTGGCCCTATCACGAAACCCTACAAGTGCAACATTCTCATTGCTATACATGACAACCTTTTTTTGCTAAGTATTCTTTGAACTCTTTGAAGAATTTTTTTTTTTTATTTAATAAGTCGAAGTACAATATTTCAAATTTTATTTGTATAAAATAATAAGATACGGTAAGATAAGAATCACTTTATTACCTCATGAAGAAAATTCTCTCTCACAGAGCGTTTAAGAGCACATACATGGTACACATATCTTACGCATCATTATATAAACATAATTACATCATACCTCAGTAACAGGCATGTGTGAAATGACATGGTAAAGACCCTTAGTGAAATGTGGCACACATCTAGCTAAAATGTTTTGTTGAGGCGAATTGGGAGGGCAAAAATGGTCTTCTTTGTATCTTTCTATGTTTGCTTTCATGTTTAATATTCGGTTGCTCCTGGGTGATCTCGAAATTTGATGAAACAGGGGATGGTGACTGTAATTTAAGATGGATATGAATTTCTTTACACGAGCATTTGAATACAGATGGTCAAAACTGAAAAATGCCGTGTTCGTCGTAATTCGTAATGTATTAAGGATAAGGAAAACAGTTCAAGCAAAACGTGTTTGTGGTTTGTTGTTTTTTTTCCTCTTCTGTGAAATTAAGTCATTTGCACAACGAATGCGGTTCCATGTTGGGCCATTGACTTGTAACCTTGTGTGATAAACAAAACCTCATTTTATCTATACATATAATTCACAAATTCTCCACCTTCGAACCCAAAAGGGTTTTTTATTAGGCCACTTACAATGACTGAATTTTGCATGTAGGTTTCAAATACCGTGGAGCACCGAACTTTGGATTTTTTTAATTGGTTTTGTTTTTCAATTATTTTGAGTTTTCTTTGTGTCTCCGACTACTCGCCTCCGATCCGCCCTTTTTTTTGTTTTTCAGGAGCACATGACCCATGACGTGAATATTTCGGGCTGGCTGATTTAAACTATTCGATATGCTCACGACCAAAATCAGAACACAGGAATACCTTGCTTTCGGTTTGCCGCGACAGATATAAGAGGGTAGAAAGTGACCGTCAGGGTAGTGGTTGGAGGGTCCGCGCGGAGCGGGGCTTTTAATCTTGTTATAAATAATTCATTATACACGTGTTTTCTGTTGTTGTTTCAGTGCCTTGTTGTCGACGAGTATCTACGGACTGACGGGTCGGTTAGCCTTTGATGAAGACGGCTTCATGAACATCAGCAAGTTTCGTGTCAGAAACCTGGTGTACGACGGCCGGCAGAGTGTATGGCAAGACATTGGCTGTGTCCAGGGCAAGGAGGTCAGACCTTTCGGTATCATCTGGCCAGGTGATGCTCAGAGTCTCAAGGTAAATGATCCCTCAGATTAAAGATGTAATAAGATAAGATAAAATATGATAAGGTAAGATATAACTTTATTATCCTGTTGTCAGGAAATTTGTTGTCAAAGCATCAGTAACAGTACAACAGTGAATACAATATGTAAGACACACAGGTTTTTAACGCATATGGGACACACACACACACATTGCTCACACAACATTACCAGCAAGTAAGAACGTTACTCACACACACACACACACACTGTCAGAGTAATCCATTAGGAAAACTAACAACAGCATACCACATCAGGAAACACTACCATATCGATGGCAAAGAAGATCTATAAACCGCTCTGTATTCTGCTGAATTGAGATACTATGTAAATCTGGGGAAAAAAAACAAAACAGGCATATCAGTGTCCTTGTATAGAGATTATGTACATCTGGGTTCACCCACAGCCATTCCAGGTTATACAAATCATAATTAAGGGGGGGGGGGGTCGTGAAATTCAGTTGTTGGTGACAGTTAAGTATGAAATAAACAGACCTGAAGCTTTCATATATCATGGGCTGAGGACTAAAAAAAACTTTTTTTTTTTTTTAGCAAGATCATGATGTTCTTCCCTATGTGTCAATAGAATTAGGGAATTTTGTGTGTGTGTTTGTGTGTTTGTTTTTTTGGTGTGGTTTTATTTTTCTAAAATACGTTCTGTTGTTGTTATCATTTATGAAACTTAAACGGAATATGGTCTGGTCTGGTAATCATATTAAATTCTTTGCGTTACCCGTTTTCAGTTCTCCGTGTCAGCACCTCTTGAGTTATGTAGTGTCAACGCCGGGCTGTCAGCCAATAATGACGAGCTCCCAAAATACACACCATGTAAATGACAACACAAGAGCTCTCCACTGCAGGGGGAACAACATCAAAATTCCCATCGACTCACTCCTCCCCGCAATTCCCCGAAATCTTGCGTTGTCCCATCCCACCTCATACCTAAACCCCGGGCGTTTAAAGAACCATGCCTGGAGATTACTGTGCTTCATTCAAATTTGATAATCCACTAAAAATGACTTTAAAGAATACTCCTGAAGTGTTCACCTAGAAAAACGTTTTTTGTTTTAGAAAACAGGCTCCATAGTATTATAATTAAAGTCTGTTTCTTACGATTACCTGGTTTTCGGTCCCCCGACGGTGTCAGCGATTTTTAATACATTGAAATTATTTTCACATAGGGCAAAAAAGAATAGGTAATGGATTTATTGGGCGTAATTTTTAAATATTTTTTGGTGGTATTTTGTTGTTGTTGTTGTTATTGTTGTATTTTTGAAAGATTAAATATTATCTGTATAGACTGTGATTTTCTTCTGTGAAAAAGGAGCCTAATATCAATAATAAACAGACATTTTCAAGAGAACACTTTGGTTTACACCAATTTCCTCGATTTACTACTTATACCAACAAAATGTTATTTCTTGCAAATTCTTGAAACTCTGGGGGGGAAAGGCGGGGGCGGGAGGGGGGGGTGCTGTTAGGTTTGTGGGTATTTTTTTTTTTTTTTGCATATTTGTCTATAAATGCGAGTGAGAACGTGTTTTGTACAGACATTGGGTTGACATGAACACACAAACGACATTTTCATCACTGTCCTGTCGTGGTATGGGACAACCGATAGAGTGTGTACATGCCAATAATGTCACTCACAGCCAATTTTCACTTCTTCCCTCTCTGTAGCATCGGCCGGGTCTCCCATCAGCTTTAGAATACCGGCAGTCAGGAAGCGTCTTGAGGGCTCCAGCGATCGTCTCAGCCTTTGCTTTGTTTTCGAGCATCCTTGAGGTCTATCAAAACGTCCAACTTGTCTGACCTCTCCCTTCCCTTGGTCGGTGCATCCCCGGGTTGCCTGACATCCCTCTCATTTTCCCCCGCAAGCTGGCATGCCTGGGAGAGAAAACACGTCAATCTCCACTTCTAATCTACTTCATAATTGACTACAATTATCATGTTTTACGCCATGACTATAACCGTACGTGCGAATATTACGAATATGAATTTTTCGTGTGTCATGTAATCTCGGCCTCACGAATTGGATGGAATCTTGTATTTATTCTCCCTCCCACCCTTTCTCATTCCATTTACCCCGTTCCCCCCCTCCCCCCCCCCCCGTCACCATGTCGGTGTGATGCGCTTAAAAGGGCAGGTCGTATTATTTTTTAAAGTTTATCGTCTTTTTATCTTTTTATTTATTTGCTTATTTATTAATTGTGTTTGTTGTTTTTTACCCATTGCTGATACACTTTGGGTTTTGTTATTTGCATGTTTAACTCACACAGTTCTAACACCGTTTCTTGTTTCAGTCTCTTCCCATTCATCAAACAGAGGGTTGACTGAGGAGACCCACCCAGTGCTGGACAAATGTCGAATTATTGAAAAAGATAAATTCAAGGCGAGACAGCTGCTGCCATGTCTATCTTTTCCCCTCAAAACATGAGCACCCCCAATACCAATGTTGTCTCGTTTTGCCCCGGTAATTACGTACTGTAGTGTATCAGAAAATTCAGAATTAATTATTTCTTTTTTTTTTTTCTCTATTTAGTCGGAGACGGAAGGGAAGAAACGCTACACTGTAGTGACCAATCCTGTCCAGCCTTTTGTCATGACTGAAGCTCCACATTCTGACTACGGGGACTGTCTGAGCGACACGCCCTGCCTCAATCTGACCAATAAATTCAAATCAAAAGAGGTTGTCATGAAGGCCATCGCAGCTTATGAGAATGGGGAAGGAGCTGACAGTGGACTCTTCACCATCCAGTGCTGCCGCGGTCTTACCATTGATCTTCTCAACAAACTCTCCTCCGACCTGGAGTTTGAGTTCACCCTGTACATCGTGCAAGACGAAACCTACGGCCAGAAATCGGCCAACGGGACCTGGTCTGGCATGATGCGGGACCTTACGGATGACACCGCACACTTCGCAGTTGCTGCTTTCTCAATCACAAGCCAACGAGCAGTCGCCATAGACTTCACGGATCCTTATTTCTTCTCAGGATTTTCTATTCTGTATTCAGACAGGACTCGTGAAACGAGTATGCTAGCATTTCTGGAGCCTTTCTCCACCAAAGTGTGGTTTGCTATCCTGGTGTCGGCACACATCACCGCAGTATGCATGGCTTTGCTTGAGTGGAACTCCCCGTTTGGATTAAATCCCTGGGGTCGGAAGCGGACTAAGAATTACTCCCTGGCTTCCGGGTTGACTATGGTGTTTTCAGTGCTTTTCGGCCACACCGTTAGGACTAAGTCACCCAAAGCGTGGCCCTCAAAGTTTTTGCAAAACATATGGGCATTTGCTGCTATATTCATCATTGCTAGTTACACTGCAAACCTTGCTGCCTTCATTGCTGGCAAACACGCCGGCATCAATTACATCGATATACAAGATGCACGAGTAAGTATTCCTTATAACATGTCCTAGTTCCATTCTGAAAGTGTAAGTTTGTTTGTTTGTTTGCCTGTTAGTTTATTTTAACGTTCTTTTTTTTATACAATTTAGATGAAAGTCTTAAAATGTTCATTGTGCACGTTCATCTATATAATACATATTTTGCGAAATCCTGCAGGCCTTGAGATGGAATGATGGACGGATGGATGGATGGATGCATGGATGGATGGATAGATGGATGTATGGACGGATGGATGGATGTATGGATAGATGGATGGATGGATGGATGGATGGATGGATGGATGGATGGATGGATGGATGGATGGATGGATGGATGGATGAATGGACGGATGGATGGATGGATGGACGGATGGATGGATGGATGGATAGATGGATGGGTGGACGGAGGGACGGACAGACGGACAGATAGATGGATGGGTGGATAGATATGGATGTGTGGGTGAACGGTCGGATGGACGCTTAGGCGGATGGATGGTTGAATGGATGAATGGATGGACGAATTGTAATCAGACACTTACATAGCAACAATCCGATTGATGTAAGGAATGCTAAATAGAGACCCTTAGATGGCTGCACCTTTAAATAATTGATTGAAGTGATTGGCATTAACGTTTTCTGTTAGATATCCATGGTCAGCATACATCAGCAACAATCAATCATCATTTTTATCAGACATGAAATCCTAACATTATATCTCTCTGGCCATTGCAATAAAAATCTACATAAGCCTCAGCATTTCCCTATCACAGAATATCCTCTTAATCGTGTCTGTGTGGCCTGCGCGGAACATAATTCCAATCACTTAAGGATTGCATATATGCGTTTTGAAATAGTTCAAGACATCTCCGGAGTTGGCATTAGTTTGAACATGGCAGAGGCGGAATCTGTGGTTCACTGACTGAAATAATGTTGTCCAACCTGTGTAGTGCCTAGTGGTGATGGTGGTGGTCAAATATTCCAGGAATATATTGATCAGACAGTGAGCCCAAACATGAAATCCGAAGAAGGAATTGAGGCCTGAATAAGAGCGGCATGGAGCTGTTTTTGATAAAAAATAAAGAAATATTCATTATCGAAAAACTACCCTTCTCTCTCAAAAGACAGGTCTTCAGACAGTGCATCATCCCAACAGCTGCACATGGTCTCTAACAAAGCAGCAGATTAAAAGAATTCAGAACCATGCAAAGGCAATAGAAAAGAAGATTCTCAAAAGCTTAATGACAAAATCGCTAACCTTGATATTCGGAGACAGACCCAGGCTATAGACATTGTGAAATTTATACTAGACACAAATGGAAATGAAGAATATCGGAAGAATGAAAGAAAACAAATGGGCAAAGCGTTGCACTGCATGGAGGCCTAGAACAGGAAAAGAAAACAAGAGGACGCCCCGAGAGACAATGGGGGAAAAGATATTGTGCACACAGCTGGACAGGCATGGACAAGACGAAGGAAAGACAGAGAAGAATGGAGATCATTGATGGAGGGCTACATCCTGCAGTGGAGGATGAGGCCTAACAAGAACAAGAACAACATAATATATAAAACTTTTAAACGAAGATCCAGGGCAAATGTTTTTGCAGTGCATAATCTAAACCAAACGAGAATATCAAGAGACAGTATTTATTTTTGAAAACTACTTTTCGAGATGGCTCAGTCTCTAAAATGTCATTGTGATTTTCTAGTTATGTTCTGTTTATTCCCAAGCAGTCCTTCACTCTCCAAGCCTTTGCATTTCTCCGTTCTCAAAGCTTCCGTCAACTAGCAGTAACAGTACAATACTATCAGGAGTAAAAGGAAGTCAGTATCATCTATCATTTGGGAATTCGGAAACACATGCGTCACTTTTCCTGACAAACTACAACGGCTACAGACTTCAAATTTGGCATGGGGTTACAGCTGAAAGATAAATCGGTCGTCGTGACGGTCTTCGATTTTTGCATTTGAAATGGCTGTGGTTAGAATAAAACAATTTTGCAAGAAAACTCTGTCCTTCTGTGGCTGTTGGGAATCGCGGCCGGGAAATGAAACGAAATCTCGCCAACGGATGCCATCATCAAATCTGCGTAAGCGTCAGCGGATGTAGTTATAGGCGGCAATTACCGCTAGATCTAGATATTGTGAAGGCCGTGTTGGCGAATCTGTGGGAAATATTTCATTTTGGCTGGTAAAAAGGTTTGGAATTTTGAATTTAACACTGTTCAGTGTTGTAATGTGAAGGCCTAGGCAGGCCTGGGTTAAAGGCGCCGTGGATTTTAAGTAACGAGTGGGTGTCGTGGGTGTTTGGTATTTTTTTTTTTTTAGGGCTCAGATTCAAAATATGCGATTTGGAATGCATTCATTTTGTGCATGTCTCAGGGATTAGAGATCACTAAATTGGACTGGTATATTTATATAATTAAAAGAAATTGGAGAAACAAAACAAAACAAAACCAAAAAAAAAAAAAAACTAATTTAAAAAGAAAGTATATTTAGCTATGGAAAAAAAAACAAAAAAACTTTCTTTTCTTTGATGATCCCTTTTCATATCCTCGCTTTCCTTTGAATCCCAAATTGGCAATGCTGCCTCCCACCCTTTTCCCCCAAAACGAAGCTGAGTATCTGGTACCCGGTTGGTAGATTATGTGTTTCACATGATTTTATTGATTGCCTTCCTGGTAGGGATTGGTAGGGATGGAACTTTCCAAATTTTTCTTAATAATTTTCTCGGCAGTCGCTGTATTGACTTTTCCCATAGCAACCGAAACTTAAAATATTGTCCATGTCCAAACGACGCCTACTCATATAATGGCTCATGTGCGGTTTTTTTTTCGAGATTTGGATCTGACGGTTAAATCTGGAGACAGACAGAAAAGAGGAAAGAAAAAAAGGGCCAGACATGTCGAACAAGACCGAACGGTTCCAAGGACGGACCAGGAGTTAATTAAATGGGATAAACGCTAAATTGTAACAAGATGTAGCTCTTGAAAGGCTTTGGGAGTTGTGCCATGAAAAAAAAAAAAAAAAGACGATCTCGCAACGGAATAATAAAAATCAGAGTGTAGAGATAGCTCAGAAGCAAACATCTCGATTTCAGAAATTGGCACGTAACAAATCGCGCCAGTGTCTACTCGCAGCTGCTATAAAATCCAATTTCCTGAGAAGTGCGTTGTCAAGCAAAACGTTTTATCATGAGAGGAAAATGGCGGCAGAATGTGGTAGTCTTTGCTGTTTTCTACTGAAGCGTTGTTGGGACTGGGCAGAGAACGTTGAATAGCGTAGAAGGATATTTTAAAGACTGTTTGGGGAGGGGGTTGGCATTCTCCGACTACATAATTATAATTATCTTATAACTTACTATAACGAACCAGAACAACAAGAAAAAAATAGTGGCGGGACTATTATTTCGTTTGCGGTGCAATATTGGCCCATATTTCGCTCTAAATAACAGCTACAATAGTTATAAAATTAAATTTCGTAGGTGTCAGCTAATCTTACCCAATCTCGTTTGTTTCGACATATTATTCAAGTTTCAGACAATCTTTAGAAATGTTATGACGGTAAAATGCAATTTATTTATTTTTTTTTGGACGTTTTTAATTTGGTAAAATTTTCCCGCCTAGAAAGGCTTGCATGAGATCTGAAGCAAGGCTGTATTATGAGAGACAGAGACAGACAGATACGGAGAGAGAGAGACAGACAGAGAGAGACAGACAGACAGAGACGCACCCACAGAGAGAGAGAGAGAGACAGAGACGCACCCACAGAGAGAGAGAGACAGACAGAGAGAGAAGGGATGAGAGAGAGAGAGACAGAGAAGGGATGAAGTAAAGCTTTATCTCCGGGAATGCCGGACACCTCATTGAGTCTGTAATACATCAAGCACTGCGATGCATTACTTTCCTTGCCAGAAACAATACAACAGGGTCGGCCATCGTCGAACGTATTTACATTCTGCATCTCTTGCGTCATGCAATATTAACTTATTAGAGATTTGAGCATTTTATACATATAGGTAAGTTGAACAGATTTCGCGGTTTTTGTAGTCATGGAAAAGCTTTTTACTGGGACTGTGTGTACCATAATCATTGCGGAAATCAACAGAAAAATCAACATATCGACGCTAGAAGTTTCATTTTTGTCTGAAACGGTGGACCAAAGTGCTGACTTAGTGACTGACTGTCTGGCTGACTGGGGCGATGGTTTTGATGAATGTCCGATTCGAAAACTAGATGAACAGAGCAAAAAACTGGATTCATTACATAATTCTCTGTCTGTCTGTCTGTCAGTCTGTCTGTCTGTGTGTCTGTCTATCTATCTGTCTGTCTGTCTCTCTTGCTATTATCTTTCCTATCTTCTCTTTTTTTTTTGTCTGTCATTTGCTCTCCTCCTCATGGATCCTACCCATTTGTTTTCGTTCCATTCACGGGTGGTTGGTGGGCGCTTCTGGTAGGTTCTCATTCCGTCTGGGTCATCTTTCTGTTACATTCTGTCCATCGCCTTACTTCTTCCTTGCTCATTGTGGCCGTTATCTGGTCGACACGTGCCTTCTCCAAATTCAAACTCTCATTCCATTCGACCCCTCCGTCCCCCCCCCCTTCCCCTCCTCTCCCTCTCTTTATGCTATTATCTTTGTTTTTCCTCCCAGATTTTTTTTCTCCGCCATTTCCTGCCCATTGTGTCTAATTCCCTGTCTCCCTCCCTTCCTCCCTTCCTCCTTCCCTCCCTCCTTCTTCTTCTCTCTCTCTCTCTCTCTCTCTCTCTCTCTCTCTCTCGCTCTCTCTCTCTCTCTCTCTCTCTCTCTCTCTCTCTCTCTCTCTCTCTCTCTCTCTCTCTCTTTCGTGCTCACCCGCCTATAATATCACATCACAAGACAAAGGCTTCACACCCTTCCACACACTCCTTATATATTTATTACCCGACGGTCTAAGGTAATCTGAAGCAACAGTTACTTTGCCGAAGGGGATTAACCTTGGAATTCATTTTCACTCAGCCAGTATGAAGGCCGGGTTTTCTCAATAATGCCTGGAACCGAAAAATCAGATTTCTTAAGTTCAAATCATTGTTATTTAATGGCATTTCTTTAATCCCAACGTTGTTCTTTACAGACGCAAATATAACCAGGCGCTGAATTGCCAGACAGAAGTATCGGTCCTTTGAAGAGTGATATTAGTCTAGGTTTCGTTTCTTTTGAGGTTTCGTGCTTGCGTATGTGTGTATGTCTCCGGGTGTGTATTTGTTTATGTATTTGTGTGTGTGTGAGACAGACAGAGGCGGTTATTGATTGTTCTAGCAAGAATTAGTAATCTTTGCTGTGCAATTTCTTATTCTAGTCTGATTTCTGAATCTGTTATATGATAGTGCAATTTGTCGAAAATTTTCTGTCTCAGAGGATTTTTTTCACAATCGGTGCCGTTGTTTTTTTTTTCTTTAAACTAAAGAAAACATTTTTTTGGAATTTGAATGGCATTCTGTGGTAGTTTTTGTCCTCGTTTTTGCCTGGTTATGTTAGGAACAATTACATTTTGTTGGTGATTAAAGCTGCCATATTTTAGTTACGGTAAGACAAGTATCTCTCTATTATCCTGTGAGGGGAATTCGTTCTCACTGAGCACAAAAATGATACACACATCTTACCTGTCATTACATGAATATGTCATAACTCAATAACAGACTTAACACAGTTATGAAGTAACATGGCATCGAAACTTCATGTCTAGCTAAAATGCGCTGTTATGACAAGTTGCAGATGGTAAGGTTGTTTTTGTTGTTGTTTTTCAGTGATTATCATTACCAA
This sequence comes from Onchidella celtica, assembly GCA_963931925.1. Classification (NCBI taxonomy): domain Eukaryota; kingdom Metazoa; phylum Mollusca; class Gastropoda; order Systellommatophora; family Onchidiidae; genus Onchidella; species Onchidella celtica. The sequence continues at coordinate 19,351,025 of OZ007571.1, forward strand.
TGATGAACCCGCTAGAGCCCAGAAACAGAAAAAAAGACAAATTTTGTCATTTATTTGAAATGCAGTACAACTGATAGATCCTTCAAAAACAAAGACCTCAACACACACAGTTTATTTGAATTACATTTTAGTTGCAGTTTCAATGCCACGCCATGTCGTTCTTTACTATATTCTTATTTTTATGCACCGGAATAAAATCACATTGACACGGGTAAGTAAAGAGTGCATTTTTGTTTTGAAAAAAAAAAAAAGTCATATTTCTGTGAGTGAGTATTATTTCATTTATGGAACTTTGGGCTGTAGAGGATCAACTACATACATAGAGCCAGATTTTCTGGTACAGGATTTTTTAATAATATACCTGGAATATGTTTGCCTACGTTACAAAGAAGCAGACATATTAATTTTATGTAGGCTGGGTGGTGCCAAAGTAACTGGCCCGTCTCTGAATCCTGCATCCAATGACTGGGTGCAACAGTCTTATAACATATAACCTGTTCTTGCTGTGCCTTTGTCTTTTATTTCAATTTTGGTATAATTCCCTACTTTAAAAAATCGAGCTTTGAGCTAAAGATTCCTGTCCATGAAAACCAACCATGTTTGGTGTTGTAGCCTACACGTTATCCATTGATTTTAACTCTTTATGCACAGCATCTTAACCCTCCATCGCCCAGACCTGGATTACCTTATCAATAAACTGATGAAACACAAGAAACTGATGAAAAAATTGCAAACATATTAAAATTTCATGATGAAAAACTATTGTAAATTAACAAGTGTTTCAAAGAGTAGGGTACTGGACACTTGGTCATGCCTTTCAAATATAGGATGCCAGGTGCTAGAGTGCGTGTAGAAGGAGGAAGGATTTTAGTGGGAGATGTAAGCTATGGACTTAAGTGGGACATAGTGTGCTAGTGAGACTAAAACCTGTCTGTCTTGTTGGCTGATTCATAAGAAATTCAAGTCTGTGTCGGACCCGGCTAGCTGGCTGGTATTGTCTAAAATTCTTGACGGAAATGATATTTATGAAGACTCAACGTGGTGGCGTATTAAGCGATTCTCATATCTTACCATTTCTTGAAGATGTTTATGGGTTCCATCCGACACTCCCACTACGTGAGATAGCTACAGAAATGGTTGGATTTTCCCCTGCATGAACAGTAGTTGTGTGACACATTTTGATTTCCAAGGAGTGTGCATTTTGTTGGCCTCATCATGAAATCGCACAAGTGCACAGGAACTAGAAATAATCTTAAATGCAATTTTATTTAACCCGTCGTCCATCTCACGAGATGGGGTATTAACAGTTTTCTCATTTTTTGAATGTGGCTTATTTTTATATTTTTTTTATATTTTATGTGGCTTGTCCATTTTAATAATGGATACGTTATTTTGTGAACATGTGGATTTCACCACGAACAATGGTAAGGTACTCATAATCAAACTCACGAAAATCATTGATACGCCACTACGTGAGATGAACGACCAGTTATTGAATAAACATTCGAAATCTCTCCCCCCCCCCCCCTTCCAACCCAACCCCAACCCCCTTTACTATCAGTAGAAAGAGATACAATTCCTTCAAGGAGTTCGTAGAATATTTGGCAAAGAAGAATTGTCATTTTCAGATGTGTTAATACACTTATACTTGTGGGGGTTTCTGATAGGGCTAGCAGTTCGTGTGTTATGTTAAGGCATGTTCTAATATGAACCTCACTGATGAACAGTGAATCACTTTCATATCGTCAGTTAAAGTACATTGGGCTGGCTTTGTCAAGAAAAAAAAAAGCACTTTCAATATTTTGAAAGGAACGGACTAAAATAAATGTAAAACGGAATGGAAAAGCCCGGCTTCCCTGGCCAAAGCCTAGGTTTTTAAGATTTAACAGAAAGCCTGGAGTTTGGTCAAGAAATCGGGTTCCGCCTCTGTCAAACGAAATCAACATTTCATCTCAAATCATCATAATTATTTGATATCGGGGGAAACAAAAAAAAGGCGGGGGGGGGGGGGGGGGAAGGAGGCTGATGTTTGTTGTAATTGAGACGATTTCTATACGGAAATCACAAAATACAGTAGTTTCAATGGCATAGAATGCTCTTCATTTTCAGCAGCACAAAGCATTGGTTTGATGAAAGTATAATGTTCTTATCTTCCTTATAAAACATTGTATACATTCATTATTTACTGGGAATAAACGGGGCACGCACAAGATTTAACATCTATATTTACAGGACTTACCAGTTGTGAAGTTTGTTTGTTTGTTTTTGTTCAAACTTTTGTTTTCTTTTTGGTGTTGTTTTGCGTGCAGAACTTTAATTTTAAAAAAAATCCAAAATATTTTAGTCGACATTTCAAGTGCCATAGAAGTTTTTGTTGTAGGAAGTTGTCATTTACTGTTGACGGATTTTTAAAAAAAATGTTTTTTATGACTTCCCCTTTCCAGCTGCAGGATATACGAATAGGCGTGTTGCCCGGGTCAGCTGTTCATGAGGTGCTGAAGAATGGTGGCAGCAAGTTAGTGGCTGTGGCTGACCGATATCCAGTGCCCAAAACAGACGAGGGCATCGACTGGGTCATGTAAGTAACTACTTTTTGTTTTTCTCTGGACATCAACGCAAAAGATGCTCTTTTATGTACGACAGTAATACCCCAGTGGTCATTTCAGAAGTTTGCGTCGCTCGTCAGGTGATCTGACGCGACAACAAACATAATAATAATTATTATGATCATCACAAATGTTCATAAACATAACTATGTTCAGTAGAAATGATTTTCAGGTTCAGTTCTTTGATCCTGATGACCACCAGCTTATAATGAGTCCATCTTGAGGTCTTTTCTACTGGCGTTATGCTTTGTTAAGCAGTTCTATACTGTCATTCTGTATGTCATCATAATAAAAACAGTACCGGGAATATTTCATTGTGGTGCAATTTTCGCCCCCTTCCCCCCCTTTTTTTTTTCGCTCAATGCTACAGCTTAAATAACAGTTTTCAAAAATTACTTAATTAATTTTCTGGAGTGTCAAGTAATCTAACGCAATCGTTTTTGTACTGGCCTGTTGTGTTTATTCAAGTTTCAGGTACTTTTTTTAAAAATGAAGATGTAAAATTGTAAAATACAATGATAACGCTCTGTCCTCTCCTTAATAACCCTCCTCGCGGGAGACAATATTTAACACGCGTTCAAATTGGTGCGTAGTGCCCTGGCGCGCATGAGATCTGGCCCAAGAAACTGTATATTTATACTGTGGGGGACTTTCTAGATCAGCGAGAGAGAGAAGAGTGGACGCACAGTTTAGTCTCGGGTCGTGCCGAGTACCTCATCAAGTTACACAAAAGAATACAGTTTTATATAAGTATTTGCATATTTTCCAGACCGTTGCACACCGAGAACTTCCTTAAAAATGCTTGGTGAACGAAATTTGGAGAGTGAAAATTGTATGTTTTTCTGTTTGCACACACCAAACAGGTTTTGAAGGTCTCCACCGACTCCAAATCTAAGATAGATTGAAAAGATCTGTCTCTGACCCGAGACTTCTATCATCAACGGTTAGACATCAGCAATACCTGTGGCATTCTATGTTAGCTCAACATTTATCAGTTATGATATTGTTGTCAGTGTTTCTTAGAGATGTCTCGGACTGCCTGCTGCTGTGGATGTGTGATGCAGTTTTACTATCAAAATCAAAAAGATGCTTATCAGATGCGGCGAACATGCTTTAGATCTAAGCCCAATCCTTTGGCCGAAAATCGTCTTGCTTCCCCCCCCCCCTTTTTTTTTTCTTTCTGTGTTAACACTTTGGCTGCAAAGAATGTTATTTCTAGAAAACTGCTCGTCTCAGACTTCCAGAAAGGCATGTAGCGTTAGAGAACTGAACGAATAACAAAACATTTTTGTTCTGTCTCTTAATGGGTTTTTCCTGTGGAAATGATCCAACAAAGGAAAGACGTGTGGACGCTAGACCGTTTCATTTTCCAGATAGCTGGATAAGTTATCATGTGTGGCACTCTTGTCTGTCTGGTAGCTCACTAATGATGGGATACATGTCAATATTTATTTCTCGTTAGATACGGAGACAGCGACTGGGTCTAAAAGTACAGCGGTGGTCTTTTTGTTGTTATTATTTATTATTATTAGTATTAGTCTTAGAATTTTAAATCATGTCCATGAAGGGAAGGGAACTTTTTATCATTTTCTCCATCGTTGGCCCGTTCAGGTGTAGTCACACAACTATAGACGACAACCGTTCTTGCCCTGAAATTTATAAACTGATGGAAAGATTCTATTTTCTACAGATTAAGACGGTCGCAAACAGATGTTTTTAAAATATTTACTACTAAAAATACATTTAAGATAAGGAATACATTTCAAGTAGACATGTTTTTTTTTTCTTTTCGTTCTCCTGTCTCAAGTAGGGGACTTGAACAGCAATACCATAGGCTAGTGGCTTAGCGGCTTAGATGACATCAATCGTACACTTGCGGTCCCTGAAATAAATTAAAATACAAAACAACATAGATTAAACACTTTTCTTTACAAAAACCTAGCTTGAGATGAACTCCATCAATCCTGAAAATTTCGTTGCTTTACGACCCACGACATTGAAGAGTTAGCGGAGAACGCCCATATGTCCATCTTTGTATATTTGAATAAGATTCCCTACGCTCCCTTCAGAGTTAGTCTATTTCGAGTATCGCCCGGTGTATCGGAGTGGTGGGACTGTTCCAGAAATATTGCCGTTTTCCCTTCACTCCTGCCTCCCGAATGGTAGTGAATATCGGCATAGTGTAAATAAAGTTTCAGGGGAAAGAAAAATGTGTGTCCAACTAGTCAGAGATAGTTAACATATTAGTTAACCCTGTAATGGTCAGACATAGATGGCCCTTTAAAAAGTAAGTCTGAAACTCATGAACCTGATCTAAAATAGAAAAATGAAAGAATAAATATAAAGTATTTCTCATGAAGAACTGTTTTTTAGTCAGTTAATTGTCCAAATATAGTAGATTGAACCTCAAATGACAGAGTTCAAGTAATGGAACAGTGAGCACCAGAGGGTTAATGGAATTTTGGTGGCATTTGTGTCACGTTTGTTACAGTAATAGCAGCATAACACGCTTTTGAAATTGTTAAAACTAAAAATGGATGAGTAAGATGGAAAAGAAAAAACCCTAAATCAACAGCAAGCACATTAATGAATTCTTCAGTGGTTAAGTCTATTGTTGACCAAACGTAAATCCACACCTCAGCCGTAAACCCTTACCTCAGTGCTAATCTTTACCCCTAGCCTAACCCAGGCCCCAACTCTAAAAATATTCGAAAAAACATAACATTGATGACTGTCCGATTGCCATCTTGAGGCAGAGATGATGTTGGACGTACGAACTGCGGGCAATCTGACCGGTCACAAATCTCCCTACCCGGTCATAATATTCACTTTGTTTTCGATATTTTTATTTGCCTTTATCTGCCTTTATCTGTACAATCATATAGTACTAAGTTGAAACATGGAGGGAAAATTACAGAAAAAAAATATATGTTGCAGAGCCCTGCAGGAATATTACAATAAATCAGAAAGGAATTAGGGAGGAAAAACAACAACAACAAACAAACAAACGAAAAAACCTAGCTTTTGGACGTGATAGACCACCGTCCAAGCGTTGCTTTCACAAATCAGATTTTTCTCTGTTTTGTTCCTTTAAAAACATTTGGTCAATATCATATAATATTATCGCTGTCTGCCTTATCTTTATTGCTACAAGCTTGGCAGCCATTTTTATCTCTCAAGTCACAAGTCATTCTAAAAATGTCAGACGCACACGTGCGGTATCAGTCCCCATAAAACCATCGAACAAGTAGCATTAGAGTCTTCTTAAGAGGCAGGTCTAATTTCAACGCAGCATGGCCATTTCTGACCTCTCAGTTCAAGCCTGTAGCTAAGTTGGATTTGGTTTTATGGAACCACATTTAACCAGTTTAGGCAGTTTTACTCACGAATAGAATTTGGACATGCGTAGAAGGGATACTGAAGTAACATCATGAACCAAAACCTCAGTTTCCACTCAAATATTTCGTGGCCAATAAAAATGCAGTAATCCCCGCTCGGTCCTTGCCGACCGACTTAATTTCCGGTTCGAGAAACTGTATCATGTTTGTGTTCTGGTCAAGACGATGGCTGTCTCAGTGCTGCATTATTATACAAAATATTATTTTGAAAAAACACAGAAAATTCGTGGGGTCGCAACAAGACTTAGAGGAAAATGGAAATATGGCAAAAAGAGAAAGTTGTATGTAGCAAAGCGTTGCGTAAGAATAATACGGAAACAATACAATCAAAACCAAAGGAAAAGGGTTAGCCTGCGGAATATTAACCTTCTGCAGGAAAAAAATGTAATAGGATATAAAATGAAACAAGGACAAAAATCAAACAATAGATAGAAAAGGCTTAGAATGTTTAACAAAATGCGGTACTTATCGTCTGCGCGTCCCGAACTTCGATTCTCGGCGCGCAGGACGTCTGGCACTGTATCTCGTCATCTGATGGCGATGTGAACATTATTCTAATGTTCTCATCTACATCAGCATCAGCTCTGGCATCTACGGGTCACCTTGTCTTGGCCATGCTGGATTAGAATCGACGAAGAATGCATTATAAGACAATTATCGATCTTTTGTTTCTGGAAGATTACGCTTCAGATTGTCAGTGCAGTCTGAGTGACACAAGGAAGCTGATTGTCGTCTTGTAGTCTGTCCGATCATAAATTATCATAGAGAGATATCGCTGGGCAGACAATCTGCTTGTTTACTCATTTTTGTTTCTCTGCATGTGACTAATACCTCTGTTGTTTCTCTGCATGTGACTAATACCTCTGTTGTTTCTCTGCATGTGACTAATACCTCTGTTGTTTTTTTTCATCCTCTCCCTTTTGTTCAAGCTTTTCTTCTGGCGGTGGAACGAAAACCCTGGCTTTCTGTTTCGTTACGCGCCCCATGGGGAAAATCTAAACATGGTTGAACGAAAAATGAAACTTTGTCATTTGTAAATGTGCACGTTCCTGTTAATTAACTGGTTTGGGGATATTTTAATATAATTGCAGCACTACCATGTTTAGTTCTCCTAGGAATCTTTTTTTTTTTTTTTTGCTTTTACATGTAAAAACTATCAATTTTCATTGTCTAAACGAATCAAATATTCCGTCTCTCGCACTATTTACCATTATTTTGCTATAAACTTAAAACACAATTTTACACAGAAATGTGCCACATTTGAAAAGTCAACGTTGGTTATTTGTGATTGAAATCTATGTTAGAATTTGCATGCAAAAAAAAACAGCTTTTCCCTTGGAGGTGTGTAATGAAAGTTACAGCTTTGATCCCATGGCCTATTCAGTTCGTATATTTTGTTCATTCATTTTGTTCTCTGGTGTGTTTTTTGCCTCTTTTGTTGCCTTTGAAACCGTCCTGTTGTCAAGACACATAAAATTACATTCTAATTTCTTACCCCTGATTCTCCTTCCTATTCTTTGCTTTGCCTGTTCATCCTTCTTTCTTCTTCAGCATTTTTCACCTCTTCTACTGGCCAGTGTGTTTCAAGAATTCTTCGATTCTTTTTCTCTCAATTTTTTTTTTTTTAAATGGGCGGCATCTTTCTTCTTGTCTTCCGGAAAGGTTGTCATCATTTTCTTCCGTGCTCACTTCATCTTTCTTGGTTTATCAGCGCTTGAGATTGACAACTTTAGCATTGGTTATTACTTTTGCCAGACATGGACATCTCTCTGAAGAAATGATGCGTTGACGTTATTTAACTGCGCTAAAGAGGTCTTATTTTGATATATGATCTGCAGTCGCTGAGGGTGAAAGACACATGCTTGGAAATTGATTTGAGAGCTGACTCAATCCCAGGATATATATATGTTATATATATTTTTGAGGCCATGATTTATACCTTTTTCGAGACGGGCTTGGAAGGGTGAAATGCACCGTGACTTCAAATTCAGAACCAGAATATACGGGCTGGACAGGCCAGGAATAATATTAATTACGATAAATCTCGTCAGTGATCTCTGCCAGAACCCGTCGTTTAAGATGGACACCTGATAATATAATGATATCACATAGAACAAGATAGTCTTATGAAATAATTTTTTTTTTTTTTAAGTTTCACTATGGCACTGGACTTACCTAAACAAAGCACCAAGTCCCATGCCCTAACTTCCGGTCTATTTATTGTAATCTTCCTCATCTTGCGGACAGACACTTTGATATGTTTGCCAGTCCTTCGACCTAGTTCTAGCTTTTCGACATAATTCCCCATAATGCCCACCTACAATAATACTTGGCATTATAATCTTCACGCCCACCACCGAATCCTCACCATCAAGGGAAGCATTTGTCGTTACTGCAGTGTTCCACTTGTAAGTTTTATATTCGAATGGACCATAAGCCAAGGAAATAAATCCTGCCTGGGCGAATATAACGTACGTAGTCGAACTCGTCGGCAAAATTGATTTATCAATAAACTTGGTGGAAATCCGAGATAGCTTCATAGTATATGACGTCGATGTCAAATTTGATTAAGATCGGGATTGTTCTGGTAAAAGTTTTGCCCGTTTTGCTGTTGTTGTTTTTTTTGGACCAAGTCAAGATAATCCAATAACTGGATCACATCGACATTGCCTGATTGAGAGAATGTCCTGGTACTTTTAGTCAGGCTCTTTAAGGATGAAGTACTTGCCGGACTCCTCTCTGACTGGCATATTTTGTATTGATTTCGGTTTCAATTATTATGAGAGGGGACATGTTTTGCATGTATATTGGTGTGTCTGTGAGTGTGTCAGTGTGTATGTCAGAGTACGTCATGTTTAGTGTCGAGACGTTAAAAAAAAAAAAAGCCTCGACACTTTGTCAGGCAACCTTTCTAAATTCTGATTGCTGCATTGCGTCAGCTATAAATATTTAAAGAAAGCGTGGAAGTGAAAAGATAATTATTTAAAACAGCTGTTAGCTTTTTTCTTTGGGCCGGGGGGGGGGCGAGAGAGAGAGCATGGGGGAGAGAGAGAGAGGGAGAGAGAGAGAGAATATCTCTGTTAGTGCTGAAGTAGAATATCCAACTATCATTGGGGTATTTGCCATATTGTTGTATGCGACATTTTGCCTATTTTGAGGTTTTGTCCCCTCACGCATAAGTGCCATTCCAATCGGTTAAAAACTTTTTGAGAAATGTGTTTAGGATGTTTTGGCCCTGATTTTGCACAACTCTTCAAACTTTCAATCCTCGCTTTCTCGAAAAGGCAAAAATGCGCCTACAACAACGTGGAAAATACCCGTCGATTTTCTCACAAGAATGAAGAAGACTGATTAGTGATGAGAACGGCAAGACACGGGTGCCAACAGAAGATGAAAAGAAAAAAAAACGGAGGTGAATAAGTGGAGGGCTAGAATGAATGTCAACGTTTCGGAAAGCAGAGTTGTTAGCATCTCTACTGTGTCCAAGTCGATCAGAATGTGAATTCAGCGGAGACCTGACCGACATTGGCGCACGCTGGCACTGTCAGGCTGGCTCTAATCACAACAAACATTAAGAGCTTGTGCAGTTGACCAGAAACGGCTCAAGCTTCAGCATCCGGACCGTTGAACTTTTGCCCGGGAAGCTAGCAAAGAAAAGTACCAAGGCAAAGCGCGTTCGGTGAAAACATTTTCTACTCTGTTCTTACGCTTGTTATTATTCTTCGGGTTGATATTAAGAATAACTTTATTTTGGGATTTCCCCATTATTTCTTCTTATATATTTTTGTGAAAAGTTTAGAAAAAAATGTACAATTCATAGAAGCTGTCTTACGCTATTATTCCATCATTAGATGATATTAGTTCAATACTGAGAAATATTATATCGTAGTAACTCCCATGACGATTGTCATGGGGGAGAGTTTTAGTGTGGGACAGGGTGGTCTAGAGGCAAGGTGCTCGCCCCTCATGTCGAAGGTAACGGGTTCGATCCGCGGTCAGTGTAGGCATGTTGGAATTTTTCCTAGGGTAGGTAGGATCGAGCATCTAGTCTTCTTGGGTGAGGACGAAAACTTCGGAGGGCCAGTGTGCACGTTGGGCGCGCCAAAGATACTTGGCAGTTAAGAGACGAAAAGAGCAGACCGAACAAGACCCTACAATAATCCCTACCACAGAAACACACGGAAACTAGAACAAGAAAAGTCAGGTGCAAATGCCAATGGCAGCGATCCTCCTAAATAAAGACCTAATCACACAGAGAGTTTTAGTGACAGAACGATTAGCCAGACACGAGGAAATGCCGAAAAAAAAGTCGAGCTGAATACTAAAACGTTCGGTAGAAGCTAGGCATTAACTTGTAACTTTATATTTTTTGATTGCATTTGTCACAGAGATTATGTTTCACTGGCACCATGGACGTCTAGCCATCAGGACATTCCATTTTCTCTCATTCAAATTCTAGGATGTGTTGTTTTGTCGTTACTGTTGTTATTGTTGTTGTTGTTATTTTTGTTGTTGTTAAACTAAACAGTTAATTAAATGTACCGCATTTATAAAATATGTATCCAGTCAAACAAGACGATCACTTTCTAACATTGCAAATCCCAATAATTTCGCTGTGTCACTAATTTTTTATAAAGAGACCTCTTTACTTCTCTACATTTAGTAGCTACAGGGGGAAAAGCAGCCTGGCAGAGCAACACGGGATGCCTTAGCTACTTGGGTGTACGCATCAAGTCTGAGTTCAATATAGGCCGCTGAGCGTTTCTCCTCTGGAACTTGGCCCCCTAGTTTGATAGACAGAAATACTCTGACGTCGAATACAGGCTATCTTAGAGTTTATATTAGGAACAGAGAGACGTCGAATGAGACAAAGGAGGGGCGGTGGGAGGGAGAAAGAGAGACAGACAGAGAGAGAGAGAGAGAAAGAAAGAAAGAAACTGCTATAAAACTTGAGTCTGCCAACAGTAGGATGAAATCATGAAGATGGAACTGCGCTGCAGTATCAGTACTACAAAGCGTGCACAGGGTTCCTGGGGGCACGATGATGAATTATCAGTGTTACGTGAGTGAACAAACAAAATTCACGAAACATTGGAGAACCATTATGAGGTGAGCGACCCCTTCTCAAGCCAACCACGGGCAGCAAATTAGAACCAATGACACATCCAAAGTAAAGGCCTCATTTAACCCTTGTCAGCGCTCACTGCAGGAATATAGGAGAACGAATGGCCCTGGCCTAGCATTGTACAGTTTGACACCAGGGCTAAGCTCCACTATTTGAAACGAACGAGTGGTGAGAGGAATCAAGGAACTTGTGCACCAGGGTTCCCACACATCTTCCGCACTTAATAAATCAGCGTGTTTTGACTCTAGCGTTTGTAAAAGTATACAAAGAAATGTCACTTGTCATGATTATTTGCAGACTCGTTATGCAGTCGGGACAAAATTTGATCTTAGATTTTGACCCACTACTGACAGGGAAATTTTAAAACATATGTATCCATCAGTTGAACAAATTATTTAAAAACACACACACGCTTGGACGCGCCGAAAACCCGTGGGGACGCAGCAGAGCTTTATACAAAATTAAAATGCAGCGAAAGAAAACCATGTGTTGTTCAAAGCCTTGTGTTTGAAGCAATCAACATATAACGGTACAATGAATTTTAAAAAAAAAAGATGAAGGAGTCTTCCAAATTGCGTAATACAACGTTTCGTTGTTGTTGTTGTTGTTTTGCCACATTTTAACGTTGTTACCAGATGTAATGCTAATGAATATCAAAGACGTGTTTATGTAGGAGCGCCTCTGCAACCCAGAAAATGTATGTTTGTGTGTGTTTAAGGTATAAATGACAGAATGTTAATTTTTTGGCAGCAGCTGGACCTTTTCAGGTAACTAGGAAAAAATGATCATGGTTCAGTCAAGTCCTGTGTAATACAATTGGTAGTTGAATACCAAAATGTATAAAAATTTTAATGCAATTACTGGGTCTTCTTTCACTTGTTTTCAAATTCATCAGATATCGTGAACATTTCATACGGTGTACGGGTCTAATGCAACTTCATATTTAATCTGACAGCATTCTTCTATGCGGCAGAAAATCGTGCCAGTTAAAGAATTCGGAAAAGAATTATCAGCACAGTATTCATTTACCATTCAATTCGATGTTTTCTTTTCGATAATCCCCACGAGGGCATGTCATTCTGTGATGTCTTCATTTTGTTTTGGTGTCCAGACTAAGGTGTCTTTGATCTGGTGGAGATTATCTTATTACATTATTCATTGCTATTTTAATTCACATCCTTCACTGAATGCTACTCTATAATATTGTCAACCTTTTAGTCCAAAGGAAAAATTAACTGGAGTACCCGGGAAAAAGAAACATGCGAATAATACAATCGGCTCTGCTGCTGTGAAAATGAGGGGTTTATTAATTTTATTTCTAAAACGTATGCTCATTTCACGGAACTCCGCTTGTGAGAGGCTCTTAAATCTGCAAAGGTGGCAAGACTCACTCCTTGAAGTGCTCGGCTCAGCATTATATTATTCTAAGTTTACGAACAATGTCGAATCATTCTTTTAGACGAATGGCCTTTGTCAAGAGCCGCAGAATAAACTGGAATGGATATATCTGTCGAACACAACGGAGACATGAGGAGAAGTAAGCAGATACTTTGATAGGCCGATGCAGATTAATGAATAGACTGATAGATTGCGACCGCAGCTCTTGTTGCAACTCCACCTTTTGCACAACTGAGAAATACGAAGTTAAACGATTGCGGCTTTAGTATTTTGATAAAGAGTCAGAACAAACTGTAACTGTGAAACAGCTTGCTAAGTGCCATAACACATTTTAAACAGGTGCCAAAGCGTGCATTTGTTATACCTCTTCTACATTCTAAAAGATCTCGTTTGTTGTTTTTTTCTATCAGCAAATGGAGATAGAACAAACAAGAACCAAGCTTGTGATATAATTAATACAGAGATGATGTTGCAGTCTGTACTGTCGTCATGAATTTAATCAAGACACTTGCTCTCCCGAAGCCAATCTGTTCAGTGAATATCCTGAGGATCAGAGTTAGATTTTTGGCTACACAACATCCTTGGCTTGATTTGTTTTCATGAATAGCATACCGCCAGTCTCCGATTCATATACCCGGGGAGAATAATCTTTGTGCATAAAATAACAGTTTCGTATGAATAAACAAATAAATACAGTCGAATATGCCAAAATATTGGGAGAAAAAAACTGATTAAGTGACAGACTGGCATATAGAAAGCCCACAAACAGGCACCGAGACATAGTTATGTCGTTATGTTAAGAGATGGTGAAAAAGAGACATCCGAAGAGACGGCTCCGCGCATTCCCTGGCAGAAAGAATGTGCAAACGGAATAAGAAGCTACGTCTGTTGTAAAAGAAAAATTCACAAAAATTAATTAACCGAAGAAAAAGTTCAGGTATTCCATTGTGCCGGTCAAATCCGTCTTGCCAAAGATTATTGAGTCAATACCCTTCTTCGCGATTTGTATTCTGTAATTACAACATAACAGTTCCAGAAAATCTGCATTTCTAGCCTGTCCGGGGCTGATAGAGGTTACAGAAGACCGTTTGTCACTTGCATTTTTATTCTTCGTAAAACAAAATGCCCAGGAAGACGCCATGTGTCGGCCATAAATCAAATTGCTAGGCTGATTTCGCCTTTCATCTCAGTTAATGGAAACATGCGTAAAAAAATGTATCCGTCATGTTATGATCTGGAGAGAAAAATTCTCCATGTCAATCTGTAACAAAAATCCAGAAAGCTATTTTGTTTATAATTAAATCGGGATTACTTTTTTTTTCCTTCTTTTATTAGCTGTGTTAAATTAGAATATTTGTATTAAATCCCGCGTAAATAAAACTGCCGAATGGACGTTCAAAGGGATATTTACTTTGTATTTGTTTTCTCATTTTGAATAGTTTGGAATTTACTTTTTTTCTTCACATTTCTCGTTGTTTGGCCTACGAAGGTCTCTTTACTCACATAGAGCTGGGTGTTTTGACAGTTCTGATTGAAATTTATTGAGGTTTACAAAAATCCTTTCATTAATAAAAGAGAAACCTATGGACAGAGTGCGTTTCACCATTCCTTCGTTAATAGTAATGACTACTGTACATCTCTCAAATTTTATAGTCATCTTATCGGTGATCATCTTTAGGACACTGTGCCATAAAATTCACCCAACCCTTAGATACAGTGAAGGCTTCACTTTAATCGGTGAAGGCTTCCCTTTATTCCCTCCAGTGGTTCCCATAGGCAACGGAGGGGGCAAAATACCCAAACAAAACAGAGATTTTTTTTGGCTCGTTCTAATAACTAACTAGCTCATTTATGGGACTATTGTCATGAACTTTCATATGGAAACTCTTCAAAAATTACTTTTTCAGTTTTAATTGTAATAATTACTTTCAGAATTTACAAGTAAGATTGCTTTAATGGCTGCACAGCGGAGTGACCTTTATGAATGCCTGAAGATTGTCCGGGCTGGGACGGTGAAGGAGGCTAATGTCGTTGTTATCTCATTTTTGTTTTCCTTTCACGTCTTACAGATTGATTAAGTGACGCAATATTCAACAAATCGTGTGTGTGGGTGTGTGTGTTCAGGAAACAAAATGTCACACTTTTGCAACTTTCACCAGCTTTGCATACCTCCACCCGTGTGTGTGTGTGTGTTTGTGTGTGGATAGATAGATAGATAGATAGATAGATAGATAGATAGATAGATAGATAGATAGATAGATAGATAGATAGATAGATAGATAGATAGATAGATAGATAGATAGATAGATAGATAGATAGATAGATAGATAGATAGATAGATAGATAGATAGATAGATAGATAGATAGATAAAATACGGACGCAGTAATGATAAGGCAGGGTGAGTTGGTTATCACGAGAAGTAGGATATGAGGTGGGTTGGCTGATAGCTTAGTAGGTTCAAAGACTCTTGCGAGTGTTGGCTGATGTGATCCTAAAATGTGACGAGGTTCTCACTGGAAAATATGATCCAAGCACTTACGTGGTCTTTTGTATTACACGATTATAGATAAGCGTGGGAGGGCATAATAATCGTTGGTTGGTGTGGGCATCCGGTAAATATTCATTCCTTCCAGTTCTGTTATTGAGATGGGACATCGATTTGTGCATGAATTATGCTATGTGATATATCTGTTAAGTGACCTGTTTGGCTTAAGATAAAAGGTTCATAAGGAGACTTATGTACAATGACCATCCCATTGGGGAGTGAGTTACATACTCAGGTTTGGGGTATAATAACGATTGTGTGGCATAACATGTCACAGCTATAACATGGCAACGTTCAAGATGACCATATTATTATAGCGAGGTAACCACACCGTCACATTGCTGCACTGCAGATCGCTCGAAGGGCAAAGAGCGGAAGGACTTCCCGCCACGACTCCTTCCAAGAACGTGTGTCCACAATGCCCAGATGATGTCGACCCCGCCAGTTTGACTGTGGTTCCTCTAAACCTGGAGTCCTTTCACTCTAAAATCTCTCAGCTGGTTTCATCAAATGGAAACTGGCGACTGCCTGGATATTTCCATAAATACACACAGTCCTGGTCACATGAAAACTACCGGGTTCCGGGAAAGGAGAGTCTATGATTTGGGGGAAAAGATTACTATTATCATGCGCACATATTTTTTTTTTTTTAGGTTGGAGATAATATTTATTATTAGGTGGCCTATTTATGATTTTCAGCGCTGGCCAGAGTTGAGATTTTCTGTTCTAAACTGAGAAATAAAAGTGTTCCTCTGTCTTCACGCGTGGGTGTAAAGGAGGGGTGGGGAAGGAGTGGATGTTAAAAACTAACAGAAATAGAAATGGTCACATAGAAATTTTATAATGGTGTCCTGGAGAAACGTCCGCCACAGATATCAATCAAGGCTTGCTGTTGAATATAGAACAGCAATTTACTGAAGAAACTGGAAATAAAATCATCGTGGTTATTCGAAGAGATTATCTTTAGGAGTATTGGGGGACCAAAAGATAACATGATGCCGCGATACCGATGTATACAAGCGACATTCATTTTCTTGACGAGGGAGGGAGAATGTAATGCCTGTTTCAAAGGTGCCTGAATTATGAGATTTCCGTGGGTTTGAAAGACTCCTCGTGCAAAGGGAATTGGCCGAGTGATTTCTTATGGTTGAAGTTATCTAATACATCAGGCAAATTTCCGTAGTAAACCATCTGCGTTCAGATCTTAGATATGAATAGCGACAGAGGGACCGAAAACGGTTTTGAAAGACAAGAAAAGACCGCAGGAGACAGCCAGCAGGAAGGCGGGGAGATCGAAGTTTTGAGAGACAGCACTGATGAATGATTTTCCCCAAGCATAGAACTTCATCTACAAACGTTGTCGCCAGTCAACAAGCACCATACCTCGAATTAATTTATTTTTTAAAAATCTTTTGGTAGGCGACACTGCTAGCTGGTGCACGATATGGATATTCTGTAGCTGTCCCCTAGGCAATTAGAACCTTTGATGAGGTTTCTCTTCCTCAGAAAATCTCCTGTAGTTTCACTTCTTTGAGGTTTTGTTTTTTTCCTTCTGGAACAAATTTCGCCCTTCTACACTGGTCTCTGTTCATTTCTGTTTTTTTCTCCGTCACCCTTTCATTTTTCTTGTTTCCTGTGCCTCCAGACATTTCTGACGGCGTTGACTGACTTTTATACATATTTATATTGTCTCCGAGCTGTTAGTTTGTATTCAGCGCCGTCTGCCTGTCTGATCTGTTGTTTTAACTGCTTTGTCTCAACAAATCTGAAGTTACCGTAATGTGTGTAATGATACGAAGAGATCATGATGTGCCGATGTCTTTGCTATCGAAGTCAAAGTAGTTGTAATGAAACACGGGGTAATATGGCACACCGTCCTTGTCTCATTCTGTAGTTGGTACAAACTGTACAAATTATAGAGTGTTTTACTCTGTCGCTAGTATAGTATATTGTAACGAAATCCCTTTTTACTTTCTCCACCAGTGTACATAGGTTTTATGAAAGTCAGTATCTGTTTATAGTGAATTTCTATAATTTTATTTTATCATAATTATTATTCCTTATATTTGAAAAGGGAGGCGAATTTAAGCCATGCTTTGAATGTGTAGATTTCATACCCATCCGCAGAAGGCATTGTGCCTGTTGATCCGTGAAAGAATTATTTTCTGACTTGCGCTCGCAGCGAATCTTGTCCTTTCTAAAGGAGATTGGAATCTGCAAGTTAATTGAAGAAATCATTTAATTTTTTTTTTCTTTTTGTTAGATATTTACAGAATTCAATATACCTCTATACAAATTATATTTAGAGAACTTTGCAGATAAAGTAATTAAATACGGAACTTCTCCCCATGGTATCTTTTTATTTGTGAAATTTTAACTTGAACAGGCTTTGGGAATCAGGTTACAGTAAAGTATCCCCCCACAAGATGTGAAAAGCGCAAAGTGCCCGTTATAGTGCCGATGTGTCATTAAACCCAAACTCAAACGCAAACTCAGATCGTATTTCCGAAAGAAATATTCCTGTGATAAACTGTTAAACAGAGCTTTTAATTTACAGTTATACTATAACATATTCATGTAAAGTGGACAATTACATACTGTACATGATTTTAGTTGGGTGCAACCAAGTAATTAACCCTAACGTGATTTGAAATATTTCAACTTCATTATTACAGGCCATGTAAACATTTGATTTGCTGTGACCTCGCCGTTTTCCCGGGAATTTAGAATTTCTGTTAGGTCTACACGTATTTAGGCTTAGCAGGAATAGGATATTTCCCGTATTCTTGTCCCTGTGATCAACAAGTGGATTTCCAGTGTCAGAAGTAAATTATCTTGGTATCGCGAGTTACGAGGTCGATGGCGAATGAGATTCTGTCCGGAGACTCCAGCCCAGACTCAAATTTCAATCCAAGCGCATGATTTATCGGTTTAAAGCGATGTTTCCTTTGCTATTTGCAGTCACGCAAGCCACACTTTGTTGCCAAGATAACCTGTGGTTGTTTTAGTTGTTGTTGTTGTTGTTGTTGTTGCTATTATTGTTGTTGTTGTTTTTGATGTTGTGATTGTTGTTTGCTGCTGCTTTGTTTTGTGATAGTTGTTATCTTTATCACTTGGCAAGAAATCACTGAAATGAAAAGCTACGTTTAAAACTATCGGTCATTTTTCAGACCTCTGTCATATTCCATATAAGTCATGAGAGTCTGAAAGATGCGGAAATGATGGAAGGGGGGCTAAGGCTGGTGGTGCACTGAGTCAAGTTTGTCTTGTCTCGATCTTGGCGTGACATGTGGACTGTGGAGGTAAATGGGGCCTTGTGCACTGGCAAGATCGAAACAGGTCTGTCTCACGAGTTCGGGCGCGTTAAAGCTGTCTTGTGTCAGCGGTAAGAAAGGGAACCCTGCGTACTGGGTCAAAACAGACGAGAAACAGTCTCGACTCATCGGGCCACTAACTGAAGTTGCGCTTTGAGGCAACATTGTTTACTCGTGTATTTGCTGTGAATCGTGAAATTTGTATTTGAACATGCATAGAAAAGGGAAAATGGCTCAAATTCTGTAAGCATTTTACATTTCTACGCTCTCTTTTCCTGTATTTTCTAAAAGAGACACCTGGAACTTTTTCGCAAAGGGTAGATTTTTTTATTGCTCTCGGCATTCTGCAAAATGTTTAGCTGTACAAGATAACGTGAGAATATCAGTTCATGGAATGTGCACTGAACCGATGTTCCCTCTTGGCTGTAGGCATGTGTTCACACTGTCTATTGAAAGTTAAACAATATTCCAGACAACATTATCTATGTTTTGTCTTGTCCATATTATATCACATTCACCACTTCCTCAGTACGCCCAAAAGCCACGAGATTGTCTTCATGGAATAGCAGGGGTTGTGATTAGTCTACATTACATTCAGCATCTTAACATGCCGCTGACGCTATCATGAAACCAGAGAGTATAGATATACTCTCTGATGAAACTGCACAAGAGCGAATGACCTAGTTTTGCAGGGGATGGAAATCCCTGGTTTACTTTATCCCTTAACATGTGTTCATTTTTAGTTATACGCAAAAGTAGTAGTACACTTTTGAAATATTTTTTGCACCGTACTCCTCTTTAATTGATGAAGAAAAAAAGTAAAGTATTTGGCAAAACAAAAAAAGTCATCTGTAATTGTGCCATACACTTACGGTTTTACGACGGGGTGGCGATATAGTTGTAAGCCTTCTGTTTCCAAAATGCATATTGATGTATATGGATTATTGTTTCTTTTTTTTTTCTTGTACAGTAAAGGCAAGTTGGACGCACTGCTGGGCGATTACCCAATTTTAGACTATGCACGTGCTCACCTGGCGCCTTCATGTGAGCTCAAATTAATCTCCAAGATCTTCGGTGACGACCGATACGGGTTGGGTCTTCCCAAGCGATCTCCACTCAAGGTAACATTTTCATTTTATTTGTTTGCGAGTCAGTTTTACGTATTCATTGTATATGTAGTCATAGTAAATCATTGAGATATTCCATCATTTTGAAAAATTAAAGCTCTTTTTTGTCGTGGTGGTGGTGGGGATTATGTGTATGTGTGTATATGTGTGTGTGTTATGAGTTTATTTCAGATGGCAGAAAAACAGGATTGGAATTTTTTAAGTATGAGTTGTTGTTGTTGTTGTGGTTGTGGTTGTTGTTGTTGTTGTTGTTGTTGTCATCCTGCAGCCAATGGCACATCTGTCATAAATCTTATCACCTTCGCAAACTATGTGGGATGTGAAGAAAAGTTGTTACTTATCTGCGTTTTGTTAATGACTCAAAATTACAGGGGAAAGTTATGATTTTAGAGATAAAAATATAATTCCCTAAGTAGTCCATACTGGTGATCTAGAACACGCATTCGCTTCAGATAATGATAAGTTTGCTCGCGGAAGTGTTGTAAAATTTGTTGATTTTCCTATTTCAGGCAGCCTTGTCCAAGAAGATTTCTGAATACCACCGAATGGGTTACATTGACGATCTCATCGATGTTCACTTTGCTGATGCTCACTGCTTTAAACGAAGGATATCTGAAGAAGACTCTCAGCTTGAAGTTACACATCACGCAGGTAAGGTTTAAGTCACGCCTTTTGAGACAGATGCTGTAATTTGACAATGGTTGTTGGCATATTCATTGCCGATGTCATATTTGTCTTCTGTGTCCAGTCTGTGTCTAGCCTGCATCCACCAGTCCCCTGCCTTGTAGAGCGGAGAACATTATTTCAAGCTGCTCGACATTTTTTCCACAATTTTTTTCAAAACAGTACTTGTATTTCTGTCATATTTTGTTACCAACATATGGCAGATGTCCTTTCCTTTAGTTTCTTTCTGTACTTTCAGATTAAAATCAGTCTTTCGACTTGTTGCTTTGCTACTCTTTCTGCTTCTCTTTCCTGCATCTGCTTCCTCTCCTGCGTTTAGTGGCTAGTGATTTAAGGGTGGACCTTTTTTCTTTTTTTTTTAATATTTTCATTTTTTCTAGATATGGGAAATCGGTATTAGGAAAACAAAGAAATGGTGAAAAGGATGGAAATACATTAAAAAACGTGAGTGAATCTGGTGAAATCTGGTGAAATTTTTATACTTCTTTAAAAAAAAATCAAAATAAAATATTTCTAAGACGATTTTAAGCAAAATATTTTCACTAAAAGCAAAAAAAAAAAAAAAAAATACATTCTTGATATTTCAGTTTATAAGCGAAGCTGAATTTTCACAGAGTTCTCTCGGGTATTTGTTCTTTCACATTAAGCCCGACTTCGCCAGATCCACCCATATTTGTAAAGTCAGTCTAAAGGTATTTCCTGTCTAAATCTCTGAGTTTAGTCGTTGAACCAATGTTATCGCAATTTACTAATGGAGCGGCACTCATTAAGACCCATCAGTCTTTAATTTTTGGATCAGCCTTCGTGACGAACGCGAGAAAAAGAGACCCGCCCAGCTTTGTCTACATACGTGTTCGTTCGTGAACATTTTAATCATGGCCTTTGCTGACTGAGAACTTTGTTTCTCCGCGTTAAAGGCGGATTACGTTTACAGCTAAATTGTTCAGGGGGGGGGGGGGGCTTTTAGTCTAGCGGCTATTTGTTAAATGCCACATGATTCATCGATCCTGGCTTCAGGCTGCTCCAGACACGTCCAGGGAGAAGAACAAGGTCACAGTTATTATCACTCGCACTTTGCACAACACAGTAGTTACAAGCTTGCTTGCTCTGAACCAGAGAATGCCCGAGTTTGTCCAGGAAAAGATAATAGGTGGCAGACATTTTTCTCTTCTCCTTTCCGCTCCAAAGATTTAGAAGTGCCATATTAGTTTGCGAGAACGAGTGCAAGAGAATGGTTTTTGATATTTCATGTTGATGACGCAGCGCAATCTATCTGTCTGTCTATCGATTGATCTATCTATCTATCTATCTATCTATCTATCTATCTATCTATCTATCTATCTATCTATCTATCTATCTATCTATCTATCTACCTATCTATCTATCTATCTATCTATCTGTCTGACTACCTATCTATCTATCTGTCTGTGCGTCTGTCTATCTATTTATCCATTTCTCTTTCTCTCTCTCTCCGTATGTCTCTCTTTATCTGTCTCTATGTTTCTGTCTCTCTATCTGTCCCTCTGTCTCTTTCTCTGTCTCTCTCTCTCTCTGTCTCTCTGTCTCTCTGTCTCTCTCTCTGTCTCTCTTTCTGTCTCTCTCTCTCGCTCTCTCGCTCTCTCTCTCTCCTCTCTCTCTCTCTCTCTCTCTCTCTCTCTCTCTCTCTCTCTCTCTCTCTCTCTCTCTCTCTCTCTCTCTCTCTCTCTCTCTCTCACTCACTCACTCACTCACTCTCACTCATCAATGTGACTGTTCGATTACAGTCATAAAATTCACACAACACGAGAATACTCTATTCGGAGTGCGAATAGTTCTAGTTTCCAATATTTACACAGTGCTTAAAATGCAACCTTGATAGCTGCCTTGCTATTGCCACATTTCAGACTCATCTGTTGACTGTATTTAAATCTGCTAGCGAGCTATAATCGAGCGCTCTTTTCTTAGCCTTGATGTGCTGGAAATCTGTGGCGAAGAACTCTGTTTTCTCGTGGGCCCCAAATCTGAGGTTGATGTCCCCAGCTTGTTTCTCAGGGGCCTCAGTCTGAGGCTGTTCCCTACACCCTCCCCCATCCCCGGCTAGAAATGTGACGAATCCTACCCATGTATTATGCACTTCAGCTGTTCTGGCTTCGTGGATGGTTGTAAACATTCCTGTCCGTATTTTGGTTCTTAGATACTAGTGATGTTGAGCTGCTGCTGCTGCTGTTGTCATTATTTCTCCTCGTGATCTCGACATTATAAAACTTGATGGTCCGCGCCCAGTCACTAACCTAGTGCCTTAGTTCCGTTCCGACACTTCCCTAATGTATCAGCAGTACCAGACTGGGGCCCTAAAGTCAGTATTTTTATCCAGCCACTGCTTAGGTTCTGCCTTCAGAAACTACTCGGAAAGTATTCATTCCTGGTGCTTTTGGTGAAATCTGGTAGGTCTAGTGACTATTTGGCTCCTAGCAATTGTAGGGAATACAATATTCCCTCACAGGGCGTACACTTCCCTGTCTCAGTCCAGCCGAAAGTTTCAATTCACTCCATGCGCCCCTCGGAACAATGTCATGAAGAGATCATAATACTTTTATGTCTCAGTCCGGCTTAAAGTTCAGTTCACCCACTCTTCTCTAGCAACAGTTGCCCAGGCGAGGGCCTACACTCCCACGTCTCAGTCCGGCCTAAAGTTCACCTCTCCCTACTCGCCCCTAGTAATACTTGTCCCGAAAATCCAATACTTTCACGACTTAGTTCTGCCTAAAGTTCAGTTCTAGGCTCCCTACTCGCCCCAAGTAATACTTGTCCCGGAAATCCAATACTTTCACGACTTAGTTCTGCCTAAAGTTCAGTTCTAGGCTCCCTACTCGTCCCAAGTAACAGTCGCCCTGGAGAGGCCGTACACTTCCATGTCTTAGCCCGGCTTAAAGTTCAGTTCTAGGCTCCTTACTCGCCCCTAGTAACAGTCGCCCTGGAGAGGCCGTACACTTCCATGTCTTAGCCCGGCTTAAAGTTCAGTTCTAGGCTCCATACTCGTCCCAAGTAACAGTCGCCCTGGAGAGGCCGTACACTTCCATGTCTTAGCCCGGCTTAAAGTTCAGTTCTAGGCTCCCTACTCGCCCCAAGTAACAGTCGCCCTGGAGAGGCCGTACACTTCCATGTCTTAGCCCGACTTAAAGTTCAGTTCTAGGCTCCCTACTCGCCCCAAGTAACAGTCGCCCTGGAGAGGCCGTACACTTCCATGTCTTAGCCCGGCTTAAAGTTCAGTTCTCCCCATTTGCCCCTAGTAACAATTGTCCTGGAGAGGACCTACACTTTCATGTCCTAGTCCGACCTAAAGTTCACTTCTGCCTGCACGCCCCCAGAAACGGTTGTCTTGGAGAGGACCTACACTGTCATGTCTTAGTCAGGCCTTAAGTTCAGTTCATCCTACCCGCCCCTGGAAACAATTGCCCTGGATAGGACCAACCTCTCATGTCTTAGTGTTGCCTCAAGTTCAGTTCTTCCTACTCGCCCCTAGTAACACTTGTCCCGGTAATCCAGGACTTGCAATCTGACTTAGTTCTGCCTACAGCTCAGTCCACCCCCCCCCCCCCACAATCCTTTAACAGTTGCCGTGGAGAGTACCTGCACTTTCATGTCTTAGCCAGGTCTAAAGTTCAGCCAACCCTACTTAGCCCTCTAGTAACAACTGTTCCAGAGGGGGTCCACACTTCCATGACTTAGTTCTGCCTACAAATCAGTTCACTCCACTCACCCGCAATAACAATTGCCCTAGAGAGGGCCAACACTTCCACGCCTCAGTCCGGCCTAAAGTTCAATTCACTCCAGCCGTTCTTTCCTCTAGTTATCTTCCAGACCTGAAGCCGAATGTGTAGATCAAGTGGGTTCATCGACCAGATTCTATCAGCCGTCTTATCAGTCAGTAACCCTTTGGTTCAGACGGGCACATTTAGCATTAGAATGGGCAGAAACTGGGGGAAAGTTGAATTGTCCAGTGAAAGAAATTCCGATCAATTTACATTTATCAATTACGTTATGAGAAAATCATCGTAAATATAGACGGAAAAAAAACAACAAACACCTGATTTACAGAGTCTACGTATCTAGGATGAATGAGTAACATTTAACACCGGAAAATGCAACCAGAGAAGGATACGATTTCTTAGAGAACTGATTTTGTAGTTTCGAATTTCACTGTTATAAAATGGTGATCATCTAGAAAATATTTTATTGTCCAGTATTGAAAGAAATTGCTTTCCTTTTAAATATTTTTTTTTTAAACTGGGTAAGTTTGTTAATGTTAGATCTAATCTTTATCTCAGCAAGGGGGAGCTCAGCTGTTCGGCTATTCATAATAGTTTCCGTGAGGAAAATGATGGCCGCAATCAGATTTTAGCAACTGATGATAAAGAAATCCGTTTTATGTGAGCGGTTTGAAAGTTTCATATAAAGTGAATTTCGGGAATTTAGATTAAGGAAAACATCTGCAGCCACTCTTAAATACCAATCTTATCATGTCTTTTTAATGAAAATCGATTCTTATGGCGAATTTATGTGGAGCCAAGGATGCACTGAGCTTTATTTCGAGGGATACACTGTCTGGCCGAACACGGCCTGCGAAACGTATTAACCCTTTATAGTCTAGAATTCTATGTTTGGAGCATTTCCAGTATTCTATATTTTGAACGCGTTGTGAATTATCAATGAATATTTTTCCCTTATTATTGATTATATTTCTGATTTCATTTGACACATTTGTATGGAGCAAAAATTTTGGATCGGGCAATTTATGACATTGTTTGTGTAATAACTGTTTGGAATTAGGTCGTGACTCCAAAGTATGGGCAGTGTAGCCAACAAAAAAAAAAACAAAGGAGACAGTGCGTATGTGCGTGTGTGTGCGTGTTTGTGTGCATTTGTGGCCCATTTAGTGTCAGTTTCCGAAACTTTGTTGCAGCCATATCGCCCGCGAACCGGTTATTGTAACTAACATCAAACCTAATTCTAACTCCTAAACCTAGCACTTCCCAAAAACTTTGACTGTGCAGACAAATCCCAACATTTGGCCACATGACCAAATTGCCATTCCATAAGATCTATTTAAGAACAGCACAATATAAAATAAATGCGTTGTAGTATAAACAAAATAAAGTGTAGGGTAGGGGGGGGGCATGGAAACCGATGGACAAGCTTCAAGAAAGAACTCTTTCATCAGGGTTTGAAGAAAACTTGACGTAAACAGATAGCGAAGTTTGTGTGTCGAAATTCCGACCCCCAAGACAGTTTGTTTATCTCGCTGCTACCGAAGGTATATCGAACACCAGTCTGGCTTCAACAACCTCCGACCTTTAATTAGGGGCATGACAAAAGTATCCTCTTAGACCTTTTGAGCAGTGGACAGCTCATTTTAATTGTATGTGTTCCGACAGTAGCGAGATTGAAAATGTCCGTTCCATTTTGAATTCTTGAACATGAACGTCTGGGCGTTCTTCATTTACTCTGGTGAGTGCAGGATGAAATCTGGCCTAACTGGCTTTGGTGTGAAGCAGAAATTGGCCAACAGTCTGTGGTGTTTACAAGAGATATGGTAGATTATCGATCTGTCTGCCTGTCAGTTTACTTGTTCTGTTCTCTTTTTAACTCTTGTCATACGCAGTCAACTCATTATCTGCGGACGATCTCCAAATGTCCCGCGCATTATTGATCAAGGGCGTCAGATTAAATGGACCACGTACACTATATATTTCTTTGGTTGTCAGCTCGCCGAGATGTGTAAGATTTATTCTTCACGCCTCCTTCTTCCAGAGAATTTTAACCCCAAAATTCCTTCAGCGTACGGGTGGAGGAAGGGGCAAGATTGATGACGTATATTCACCCACTTCTTTCAAATTTCCAGTATACTCTTTGTTGGAGGTTAATAAGATTCAAGATCATTTATACAGTAGGGTATATAAAACATGAATGGTGAAATGGATTTGTACCGAATTCGCTTTGTTTGTTAGCGACTGTGTTGTCAAATCGGTTGGCTTTAACGGTTTCAACACTTTCGTTTCTTGAATTTTCTGTAACATGGACCTTTATTGTTGTTGTTGTTGTTGCTTTTAACAAAATTTCTTTTAGGAATTCCTATTTATGCAACGCCGACGGCAGATACAGAAAGATAGATTTTCTGAAATTGAACTGGGTGGTACGTGACGGAATTTATTTTTCCCTATTTTTTAAGACGCCAATTTTTGCGGTCAGGCAATTTCTTATTGATCGAGATTATTTATGGCATTTCGTGTTTCCAATTTGAAATCCAATAATTTGCACAAATTTCGTTGCGAGAGAATTCAGTTTCACTTTGAAATAGGTACTGTAATTCGGAAAATATCAACATGTCTATCAGCTGGTTCTGTATATTTTCAAAACTGTCTAGAGAGAGGGGAGTGTGGATGGGCGGTGGATCTAAATGTTATAGAAGAATGTGTTGGAATTATCAAAGTAATCTCATCGAATCTCATTTGCAATATTGATTGCACTGGTTTTAGAAAACGGCGTTAAATCTGTAGACGATGGGTGATAGACAAGTGCTATTGACAGTATCTCTATCTATTCTGTCCTGTCGTTGCATTTGTGTTGCAGTCTTTAACATTTTTAAACACCAAACAGACCACTATCATATCGGCTTGCTCTCCTTCAACTCACGTTCAGAATAAACAGATTGTGCATCAGTAATTCATTCTGTTCGACATTGGCATATTTCTGTGGAGAAAATGAAACCCGGTTGAAACTAGAGAATCCCTTGAGTTAGGAGAACTGTCACAAAAAGATTTCTTAAAATAAATCAGATATCAATTTTCACATATCCAGTTTCTAGATTTCTGGGGTTAAAATTTTTTTTTTTAAGTTTGGGGCCCCCGGAGGAGGGGGGGGGAGGATTTTCTCTGAAAAAAGGACAAACAACAACTGATTCTCATCTACACCAAATGGTTCGGCTTCCATCTGCCCTATCTTTCTGTTACAATGTTCTGTCTGTCGTCTTGCTTCTTTATGGTCGAGAAGGGAAGATGGCAGAGGCCTGAGCTGGAGTATGTTGTGAGATTGTGTGAGAATTGTAATGAACTGGAGGGTGAATTTCACATGCTTTTATCTTGCAAAAACATTCAAAGATATAAGTAACAGTTTTTACCGTCTTGGCTAGTTGTTAGACCAATCATGTTTAAGTTCGTAAATTTTCTGTCGTCCATGCACGATGGAGAACTGCATTTGTTTGGACTGTTTTGCCATAAAGTACTAAACGAGTACCGTAATGTCGCTTTGCGACGTCTCTTGGTGAGATCTGAAAACTGAATTTTTTTGTATGTGTGAAAATGTAGAGCTCAGTGATATTTTCATGTGTAGTAAATTCACGACAGATAAGGGGTGGAAAAGATTGGCCGGAGGGGGGAGGGGGGGGATTGAGAAATGATGGCTGTTGCTGGCAATTATCAGTCAAGTTATAGTTTGTTGCATATTATTATGGTAAATGTATAAATTGTATCAGGCATCAAGGAGCGGACAGAGTGAATGACCATGCGTTCTGATTAGTTGGTGTGGTTTTTTAATGTTTTTCAAAACTTGTTTGCCGGATTTTTCTGTGTATTTTCATTGGCCATCAGGCCAACTTCTTCCTTTGCACAATCTAACCCTTAATATTTCGACGTGCTTACTCAAAACTCAAACTCACACCTTCACGGAGAATAATTATAGCTGTAAATCGTGTGCGTTTGATACTGCTTTATGTTAACCAAACCATAGTAGATGTATCAGAGGTGCTGTGAACAGCCAACGCAGAGCCAAGCTGAATACAGGCTGTATACAGTTTGAAGATTAATATTACGGAAGTTTCCAGGGGGGGGGGGGGGCGAAGAAAGAGATTCAGTCCCACTTCATTGTGTCGTTTTGACTCCACAACTGCTGGTACATGGTATCGACAAGCTTTAAGGCCTATTTCAAAATCTTTCGAACTTTTCTTGATGTTGTGCGTGGTTATTGATCTGATTCATTTTGCTGCAGAGCTTCGCCGTTATTCATTAAAACAGTGTTTCGGGAATTTCTGGAGCAGTTAGTGAACCTTTCCGATTTGGCAGAACCCAATGATTAAACTTATCCAAGAATGTCCAGGCATGATACCATAACTCCCGAAGTCATGGCTTCTTTGAAGTTTTTCCTGTGGCATAGCAATATTGTGGAACTTTTGCCCAAACCTGGAATAAGGAACGTGGAACTCAGGGGGTTCCTCAGAGTTCCATGTTGGGAACTGCTATATTTTAACCCTATTACCGTGAGGAAAGAGTTACAGCGTCCTACCATGGATGTTCGAATTGCAAGTCTAGATCATCCAAATTTAGTATTTGAGTCTATCTTTGCTTTAGAAAGTCCAATAAAGTTTAAATGTCTGGAAAGCCGATTGAATAGGCCCTGACAGTCAAGGGAAGAACAAAACCAGCAATTTAATTGTCTTGTGATAGTGGTAGGGTTAATATTGAAAACAACAAAACCAGACAAATAAAAAGGTCAGAAACAAATCTAACATTTGGTCAAAGTGGTTCTCATATCTCTGCAATGATTAGAAGTAGTCCATGCTCCGACGCGCCGATATTCGCAAACTCTTCCCTTTCCTTCCTCTCATTCCCTTGCTGTCGCTGCCTTCCACAGCTACATCATTACCTTTCACTTCTCACTGCTGTTGTTGATGGGACATGCATTCAAAGCTACTGGTCTTGCCTGAAAGCTCTTGCTTTAGGATCATCGCAAGAGTAAAGATTCACATTTACCCGTTGCCCATTATCATGAACCACCGGGGAGAGACGTTTTTATTCCTTCCGTATCTTGCTTGGCCTGATTTTGTAATGTCTTGGCTGAGTCCCTAGCAACCTACTATTATTGATTTTAGGTTCGAGACTACTTTTCTTCCTTTGACTTTCAATTGGCTGGTCTTCTTTTCTCCCTAAATTCACTGTTTCTCTCAGTTTCTCTTTCATTTTCTTTCTGTCTCTCTCCCCTCGCTCTCTCTTTGTCTTGCTCTCTCTATATTTCTCTTCCTCTCTCTCTCTCTCACTCTCTTTCTCTTCCATAACAAGAAGTGTCTTTTCAGAATAAATTGGTCCCTTGCTCTCTCTCTTTCTCTCTTGCATTTTCTTTCTCTCTTTCTCTCTCTCTCTCTCTCTCTCTCTCTCTCTCTCTCTCTCTCTCTCTCTCTCTCTCTCTTCCATAACAGGAAGTGTCTTTTCAGAATAAATTGGTCCCTTGCTTTCTTTCTCCTCTCTTTCTCTCTCTCTCTCGTTCTCTCTCTCTTTCTCTCTCTTTCTCTCTCTCTCTCTCTCTCTCTCTCTCTCTCTCTCTCTCTCTCTCTCTCTCTCTCTCTCTCTCTCATAGTGGGTTCTGTTTGTCTTAACCACTACCACACCACCAGTAAGCGAGCACGGAGATGAGAATAAAGTAGACACCCCCCCCCCACCCCCGTCTTTTCCTGGGCCCCTCCATGTCAGTGCTTATGTCTTCGTCTGTGTTCGTTTGTTGCTCCTTTTTTTTTTTCTCTCGTCTTTCCTCTCATTTATTTGTCTTCAGTCTGTCTCCAGCGATCCACTTTTTCCACGGTGTATTGTTACTCAACCCACTTTTGTCTCGTTCTGTCTACTTCATCTATTTTCCTCTGTCCCGAAGCAAGGCATTGTCCGTAGCAGTAAGGCTAATAAATATGGTTTTATTCAAAGCGATTTCTCCGCTAGTCTGGCTTCTCACTGCTGCCTTGTTTTTCATGCATTTGTTCTTCCTTTTATCTTTCTGTCTTTCTCCCCTACTTGATTTTTCTGATATCCCCTCTTTTTCCCCTTGATGATAACTGTCAAAAATACGTTTATACCCGAGGGGGAGGGGGGGGGGAGGTGCAGAAAGAGATTCAGTCCTACTTCATTGTGTCCTTTTGACTCCACAACTGCTGGTACATGGTATCGACAAGCTTTAAGGCCAATTTCTTCAGACTTAAGAAAAAAAAAACTGCTTGTTAAGAAAAATGGCGATTCATTGTCTCCTTGCGCCTGATTTTCAACTCTCTATAAATAATAAACTCGGAATTTCTAATGTTGTCCCAGGTCATTATTTTGACAGTACGGGTCATTTACTCATTCATTTTTATATTATATATAATTTTTTAGATGTAATTTTTCTGAAATTCACTGAAGAATTTGAAATAAATTAAAAGCTCAAGAACGTTAGTCAGTGTTTTTGTCCTGGAAATGCTACGTCTTTTTACTCTTTCAAGATTTTCTGTGTTGCAGTTCATACCCAGCTGGGTTTTTGGTAGGCGCTTCTCGTAATGCCTCCTTCTGTCCTATCGTTCACAGGTGTATCAAAGATACTAGAAACGATAAGATGAAACACTGTCTTCTTCGCACCACTAAAAAAAAACACCGTGCATACAATTTCCCCGTTGATCGGGGACAGGGCCCGTGGCTCATAGTATGAAAAGAAGGCTTGATATAATTATTGGTAAATTTATGATGCAAGCTTATGACAGCGCGACTGCGACTTAAGAAAAAAAAAAAAGAAAAAATAGCCAGAGTTTTCCCACAGCGATTGAGGTTGTAATTCCACAATAAGTGACGTCAAGCAAGGCCTCTCGAGATAGCTGAATGTCGCGGATCGGGATTTTGGGGAATATAGATCAAGAGGTCCGCTTCCCAATCACACGAGCACAAAAAAAAAACAACAATTAAACAACTTTCACTCTAAAAACTAAATAAATCAATTTGAGTAACAGACTGCAAAGTTTATATATCTAACAAATTCAAAGATAAAATATACAATAGATAACGAATACAATAGCAACTGAAAATGCTCAGCTAAGCTGAGGAGCAACTATGAAGTACTTAAGGCAATGTAATATGAAGTTATCTAAGTCACAATAAATTTACATTCAAAAGAATCCGCGCCCGAGGGCGACGGATCCTGTAAGGTTTAAAGTTCTATCTCTCTTCATACTAAAACATATTTATATACCGTCTCTGCCAGGCGCGCTCTGGTGTAGTTCACACGTGGTCGCGGGAAATGCATGTGGTCTGGCAGTACTGGTCAACAGTCTACATGTGTAGGTGGCTGTAAATTCAGCATGGAATTAAAATCTTTAGCTCACCATTCGGCCCTCACAATGTGAGGGCTGTTGATATTAGCGCTGTGGGTTTAATGCTCAAACAAGTAGGCTTGGGCTCAGGAGCGTAGATTTCTGACAATGCTCCATCACTGTACATATCAGCTCAATCGCTGCGTCTCTATGACTTCTCATCTGGCTGAGAGCTCGCCGTCCACCTCGTAAATGGATTGTCTACATGTGGCCCAGAACTAAGTTCTGTATGGCCTTAAATACTGGACTGCATCTGCAGCTTACCGTCTAATTCCTGGATTGTGATTGGTGCAACCACTTCTAGCTCAGCTGCCGAACTGAGTTATTTTAAGTAACAGCCCTACGCAACGACCTTGGGTCGACATCAAAGGTCGAATCACTCAAGACAATAAAATGTAATTTTATAGCAATAAATTCTTAACATGTTCAAAACCCCGAGCTTTTACTCTGGATCACGGATTTTCTGTACGTCAACAGACATCTCAATAACATTTAATTCCTACTCACCCCTTCCCTCTCTACTAAACCTAGTTCAAAACACGAGATATAAAAAGTGCTCAGTCATGCACACCTACGTTGTCCGTCTATCCTTCCCCACACCTTCTGTCTATCTTTTAGGAAAAAAAACTGTTCAAAACAAATTGTTTACGAGACCACGTTATGCTGGCTCGCACAATAATTACGTTTGTAAAAATTACTCACTGCTCTCTCACAAAAATTTAGTCAGTGGAAACATTTATGAATTAAATCTGTTCTTGACACTGAACAGTGAACAAAATTCAATATTTTCTCTATTGGGCTTCGTGTAAAATACGGCACTTTTCATGACTTCCGCGCGTTTGCCACTAGGTGGCGGTGCGAAATCTGTGCACGCTAAAAGCACTAGCTGTCTCATCTTATCAATTCTAGTATCTTTTCTTATATTCCGTCTATCGTCTTGCTTTTTCCCCAGCCCGATGTGAGGGTTAATGTGTCGACGTGCTATCTCCAAACTCAGACTCAAACTCAATTCACTCCTGCGACGGAACAATCAGTCCCGTTTAAATTTTTTTTCCTTGTTATACTTTCGATTTAAAATCTACTTAGAAGCTCTTCGATCCAGCTCGTACTTTTTCAGTTCATGAATGTCTGAAGGAGCTCTCTTTGCCCTGTCCCTGGTTTCAGGGTAACCTCGCCGAGGACTATTTTAAAATCAATCTTTCTTGAGTGTGGGGATCTTGACGGCGATCTACTTCATTTAGCTTTTACTTTTCCGGTTAGCCCGGCAGTTTTCCTGGTAAAGAATCGGAGCAAACACCTTCTAAATTAAATTCCATTCAGTACAGATTTGATTGAACCTCCTTACTGGTCAATTCTATTTCATACCTCATCAGTCTTACCCAGCTTTCTAGCTGTCTGTTTGATCTATCTATCTATCTATCTATCTATCTATCTATCTATCTATCTATCTATCTATCTATCTATCTATCTATCTATCTATCTATCTATCTATCTATCTATCTATCTATCTATCTATCTAACCAATATCTGTCTATCTATCTATCTATCTATCTATCTATCTATCTATCTATCTATCTATCTATCTATCTATCTATCTATCTATATATCTATCTATCTATCTATCTATCTATCTATCTACTTATCTATTGATCTAGCCATCTATTGATCTGTCTCTCTCTCTGTCTATTTATCTATCTATATGTCTGTCTGTCTGTATTGCTTTTTTCATATGCATCTAACTAGTATCCGTCTGTCTGTCCATACTTTTTTTTTTAACCAGTGCTTTCAAAACTCCTGCCGAACTATAAAGATTCTTTATATCTTAAGGCTGGCGTATCAATACAGTCTTGCTTTTTATTTACTGTTCAGTCATGAGTTTGTTCGTGTACATGGCTATGTATTAAAATACAATACGAACAGCTAACTAATGTGTTTTCAATTCGTTCCCAGGTCTGTTTGTCATGTTGTGTGTTGGGTTTGGAGTGGGCGTGTTGGTGTTGCTACTGGAGCATCTGATCTACAAATTTCTGGTGCCCTACATCCGCCAGTGTCCAGAACATAGTGTCTGGAGAAGTGTCCATCTCATGTTCGTCAGCCAGGTAAGCTGTTACTTTCCTTTCTTGGCGATTGATCAAAATCTCCCGAATTTATTACATGAAACCGGTCATGACGTCTAAAGAACCAAATTTTTCAGGAGGGGGTGGGGGGACTGGGTTTCCTTGAAATGTGTTGTTTTTCTCCAGTATATATTATTTAATACAAATAAATATTTGAAATATCGGGCTCCTTTTTAGTCAGAGGAAAAAAATCATGCACCGGGTTCATACAACGTGTAGAAACAAACGAATTTTCATCGACACTTTTTACGGTTTCATGATAGGTCAGCGATCTATGTGTTGTTTTTGTCTGTTTAGATACATAAAGACAGCCAATCAGCTGATCTGAGAGGGCTGAAATATGACCTGCAAGGGATAATTTGATACCAGGGCGGTCTGAAAAGTCTCTCTCTCTCTCTCTCTCTCTTTCTCTGCTCTGTCTCCCCCTTTCTCTCTCTCTCTGCCGCTCACTCTCACTCTTCCCCCCCTCTCTCTTTCTCTCTCTCCCCCCATTCTCTATCCCTCTCTCTTTCCTTCTCTACCCTCTTCAGTAACACAATCACACGCACCGCCAACCACCAGCGGATTTTACCCTGGTATAAAAAACCCCACATACCCATCTCCTATGATCGTTTAGATAACACGGCAGACAAAATAATGGCCACTATCCTTGTCTGATACCGTCCAGCCTATGACGATACAGGCCAGGCCAGGATGACATATCACGTTGATTATTACACAATGTGGGCGTAATGAGACCGCAAAGAGAACACGTAAAAAAAATAATAAAACCAAAAAAATGACAGACGAAAATTACACCAGTTTATTACACGGAAATCAGTTTATGATGACGATGAGATTGTTTTTGTTTTTTTTGTTTTTTGTTGTTGTTATTGGGTTTTTTTCGGGGGGTGGGGGGGTGGTATTTTCTGTTTCTTAATTAGTTTCTTCTCTTTTTTAAATTAATATTACTAGCTGAAGTGCCATTTGTAGAACGTTGGTCACATAGTCGCAACAATTTCCGATTACACTTTTCCATTCCACTCGATGAAAATGCGTTTCTTTCTTAAAAGTACGGGCAGAGTGGAGTCGCTTGCACCGCACCAGCCCCTCACCATTTTGGTGCGTACCCAAGAAGGTGAGAGGAAGAAACAGAGTGGAGTCGCTTTCTGTCGACTGGTGCGAGAAGGTGTCTGGAATTTTAGTCATGCAGCACTAAGTTAGCAGGCCCCAATTATTTTTGGTGCGCGGTTGGTGCTGGTGCGGGGAGAGGAGCGGCTTCCACTCTGTCTCGTCCAACTCTAATTATACGGATTAAATTTCAGAGTCGGCAAACTGGTGACTCTTTGGTGCTGGTGAGGGGCTTGTGCGGTGAAAGCGACTCCACTCTGCCCGCACAGTAACGGCTCCAAAAAAAAAAAAATGTAAATAAATTATATAAAAGAATGACATTGGTTCAGAAATGTGCTACTGAAATTGGTCCATGTGACCTATCGTTAAAAATTGAGGCGCTACCCAAAGGTTCTTAAATTTTTGGTCACTTACGCATGAAGTTTTAGGTACTTATAATTATGTTCACTCTCTTGCTCCACTATAGTATGATTTTAAAAGAATGCTGAAATTGTGCACTTTGTGACACTTAATGGTGTAAGAATTTGAAATTTGGTTAGTAGGGTCGTGAAGAGGAAGGAGGTTGATAGGTTATACGTGGTGCGTTCTACCATAGTGCCATAAAAAAAGATAATATTCGCTGTTCAGATAATACCAGGAGGGTTTATGCGTTACGTGACACAGATAACGTACTTGGCGTGTGTTTTTGTTGCGTGTTTCCCACAGTGATGAGGTATGAACTGAGAGAATGTATTTATAGAGAGATCTCACTTCCGCTAAACTCGCGAACTTAGCACGCTGCGGTAAACAAGAATTGAACGAGATCGCTTTCCCCAAAGATAGTGTGAATATCTGTTTACTGTTGTTTGTTTATTATTTTTGGGCTGATTGAAACAATTTAGAGCCGTTTGTAAGTTTTTACGCCCCATGGTAATGCACAAACGGGTATAGTTGACCGTAGCGACCTACTTTCCGCTCCATGCCAACAGTGGTTTGGCGGCGCCTCCTATATCTCGCAGTACAAATCGACCAATAGTGAAACCTCTCTATACATACATACTCTCTGGTATGAAGCCGTAACATAATTGGAAAGAACTAAGGTGATGCGCCATAAATTTATTGCTTAATCAAAACTGCTATGTAGTTTCCATTCTGCATCAATTTAAGATAAAATCATGAAGATCATACCTGAATGCAAATAATGAGCACATGTTCCGAAAGATCAAACTCAAAGAACAAACAAATATTTGATCTAAACATCAATATGTCCTTGAAACAGTCATCACATCTGTTCACATCTTGGTCTTTTGCATGAAGGCCCCAGCATATTCCCCCAAGGGCATATTTTCTATGTACACCCACATTGAATTTTAATGAAAACACAGTAAGTTCTCCCTCGTGTTACAAACAAGATTATCCTTGAACCGCACGTCGTAGTAGGGACACAAGAAAATACTATATTCCAAGTACTCCATGGTCCAAAACAGAAAGTACCAAAATGTTGAAATTGTGAGGAAATGATCATACTATGGGGAAAATATGAAATACAGGAAGTTTTTTTCTGCTATGAATTTTCTTGTGTCTTTATTTATCATTTTACTCTGACCATAAGAAGAGTCTGTTAAAACTTCTGACTGTAGAGGCATTTCCTTCATTATTTCCAGTCATTGTTTAAAAACTATGATTGAAAGTTTAATCACCTTTTTCTTGTTTCATCCACATCATTATTATGGCTTTCAAAAATAGTTTAACGTTCCAGAAGCAGCGATACATTCAGAATATAAAACAGTAACTGGTTTCTAGGAACAATGACCCAAAATAAAAATCAGCTTGTGGAAGTGAATATATTGGCATGATCAAGGAGTTTTAGTACACAGTCAGCTCAGTGCTACATTTGAACATGTTCGGTAATGAACTCACGAATCTGTGGATTAGAACATGATTTTTATCAAGCATAATGACATAATTATAAGATAATTATACCTGAGCTTTTATCGTCAAGAGCATCTCGATGCTGACAGTCCAGATATCGTTTGAAAAATTGCCATTTACGTTGATTAACCTGGCTCGATCATGCAGGATATGGAAAACTTCCAGTGACAGTGTTATCTTTTGTTCCATCAGTCATAATATTCCAGTTTGCCCCGCGGATGAGGGCCGAAGACTACCTCCTTGCAGTGGCTTCATGGAAGTGATACAACTGTTGGGGGCGGCGAAGTGGCATTCTCTTAATTTTTGTTCACCTCCTCATACATCCTAGCTTTTACCACGGCTTTCATTTTTCTTAGAATTGCTACAGTCAAATTTGACCTGAGGTTGTAAGGGGAGTGAGGGGAGATAGGATAGGATCAGAGCTGGCTACGGCCCGTAATATTGATCAGTTTGCTCTGCCTTATGTCTGTATTCATCGCTGTCCACCGTCATATCAATCCCAATGTTATCCTATCAACAGCGATTACAGTCAGACACAGTCTGTACCGAAGTGACACCAATCGCCCATTTCCCTAGGATATCTGAATAGCTTAACTCTTATCTGTCATGTTGACTACAATGGATGTCATAAAGCAGTACCCGAGCGTAAAACAAGATATTTGAAACCCAAAGGAATTGTAGCTTTAAATCAAGTACTCAAAATTGACTTGCAATAATTCCATAGGTGAAATATCAAATTTGGCCTCGATGGAACAGTGTGATTAATAATTAAAGACTGTGACATATTTTTTAACGGTTTTCTTTGTCCTGCTGGCGTGTACGTGGCACCAATCACCGTTTCATTTCATTTGTAACGTTAAAAAAAACAAGAAGGAGAAAAAGGTAATGCAAAATATTTTTGAAAATGTTGTCGTCATTCGCAATAATCTTAACAGTTAAACCAGTTATAACATGTCGTCGCCGTCCCTTGAGATTGTAGTAATTGGCTTTGGCCTCTTTTCAGGAGAAGCAAAGTACTGTTTTATTTCAGCCCAACTGGTCCAGTCACGATGAATTTTTAAAAAATCTACTGTTCGATTATTTTTCGGCTTATAGGTCTATAACCAAGATCGTGCCATGAAGCTTTGAGTGTAGTTGAGTATATTTATAGAAATTCGATTTTCTGAATTTTTGAGTTACTACAGTCATAGAGGACGGTGGCGACATTAGTCTGCATGGTTGTAGAATAACACATTCAGGTTGACTCAGCATTACAGTTATTTCATTCGTCCTGGTCCACACAAAGTCCAAGATTAAGGATCAGAAGTTTTCACCACATTGTCATCGATGTTTTGAATCATGACTGATTTCGGCTTCTGAAACTTTTGTTTTTCTACACTTCCTTGTATGACAATATTTTGGACTTTATGAGGGTCTCTGCGAGTTCTGATCATTATTTGTGCCATGACCATGGCTTGTCTGTGGGACAAACGGTTGATCTTTTCCAGTTGTTTCATAAATCTCTGCTTGCCCCAAACGTTTGTATACACTGGTACTGTCACCTTGATTTGATGCCGGTAACTCAGAATCGGAGGGATCCATTATAGGTGCTGATGGTGTCTTGTGGGCACCGTGGTTCTGGAGGGCTTCAAAGCCGATGTGGGGCATCTCGACCTGTGAATTTAAGGTGCCAGGATACTCAGCATAAACAGGTTGACCAGGATGAGAATGGGCATCCGCTGTACTTGGGTTGTTTTGATTCAGTGTTGATTTCACGGGTACATTAGCGTAGTGTGACTCTTGAAACGGTTGTTTGTCAGGCACAGTTGGCATGAAATTAGAAGCTGGATATGGCTGTTGTGTCTCGGGATGCGGATACGGCTGTTGTGTCTGAGGATACGGAGACTGCTGGGACACACCGTCGTAGCACAGGGCTGGTACGTTTTCATATGTTGGTGGCAGCGTGGACTCATAACCGACGAAGACTTCGGTGCTATCCGCCTTTGCTTCATTAAGTTCTTTTTCTTTATTCTGAATTGCCTGCTGCAGCTTCTCTTGTTGCAAATACGACTGGACGCGATCTTTTGCTGATTCTGTGGGAACCTTAGGAAGCCATTCTCCTAACGGAATGCCTTCGCGTCTTTGCCGTCGCCATTCAGCATCAAAGGAATTCTCACTTTCATCGCATGTGAAGTCCGTACACATTTCGCCACAGAGCTGGCCGAGAAAACTGCAAGGATTACATCCACATGAGCTCGAGTGGTCCCCACCGCCATCACCACCGTCACCAAAAGACCAGCCAAAGTTGCCCCCTCCAGAATCATCACCCCCACAGTCGCCGCCTCCGCCGCCAGAGTCACAACCACCACAGTCACCACCACAGCCAGACATTTTACATCTCTCTCAGCACACTTTCACTGGTTGTTTTGGTGGTGTGTTGACCACCTTCTCGCTTAACCTCTCTGAAATTTAAAAAAGAAAAGAATAATTAAAATATTTGTCTTCAGAGAGGCAACTGGTGTATGTCATTCCGTTGATTGGCAACATTTTTGTTTTTGTTTTTTTTTGTGTTAAATAGCATGCATTACATAGATCTGTTCCAAGCATTTTCAGCCATTCAAACTGCCCTCGTGGTCCATACAAAGGACTTTAAAGGCACATGTCGATGAAAGTCAACACTGTAACATCAGCTGCATAAAATGAAAGTTTACCCGAGGTCAGGCCGTAATATTAAATTTTAATTATGTACTGCATCTGCAAACTATATTATAATAGCCACTTTGCAGCGTGAAGGGAGAAATAGTCGTATGACATTAGAAATCTATCGCTAGAACATTCTGTTGATAATAGGAATGCCTGTGAGGTGCTATATCGTACAAATATGTTTGTGGGAAAGACCTAAAGCAATCGCATTACCTTGTAATGTGAAGAGGTGCTAGACCACTAGCTTATATATTATTCATTCGTCGCCCCAGCAATGCTTTATTTCATCTCCACATCAGTGCGTTTTGATAAAAACACTATAAAAAAAAATTGAAGTTAAACTTTACAAAGTGTTAGAGCAACTCGTTCAAATAAAATCTACTCCCTGAGGTGAGATACCCTTACGATTTTGGCAGGAATGATAGAATACATTTAGTCATGCCGTCAAGTGGCCTTATCATACTTTTTTTGTAAAATATGGAGATAGAACAAAGCAGGACTGAAGTGTCATTATATTTTTCAGTACATGACAATGTGTTAATTAAATACGTTTCTTTATGTAAAGATATCAGAACATTTAAATATGACCACAAGATAGTATTTTCTCCTATTGCGAATAAAGCACACTCGGAGGGAAACCATTATATCCGCCTGCCAGTGCTATGTGTCCCTGGTACAACAGTGCTCTCTAAGCTCTCAGATCATTGTTAAGTCCAAATTCACGAAAATTGTTTCAGTGATGCAGTGATTTCCAACTTGAATTGAAACAATGCATTTTTAAACGTATAATGTATAACAGCAATTAGTTCACAAATCCAAATAACACAGACAGAATATGTATGAACAGGTTCATGATAAAGTATTTCCTTTAACATTGATGATCATAATATTCTGGATTAAAATGAGAATCTTTAGCTTACAAACGTAGTCCTTGTCGTCCTTTGCTACTGTATAAACATGGCTGCTGTGCTGCTGTGTTAGTTATCGCTACGTATTAATAAGTGTGCTACATATCACGTTGGCTATCTGATAGCAGTAAGTGAAGTGGACAGTTTCACAATGTCAGTGATAGTAAGCCAGCAAAGGCCTCTGATCATTTTTTTTTTTAATTTCTTAGAAGCCCAAACCCTCTTATCATGTCAGTGGCGGCGGGCTATGTCGAAATGAATACAGTTGTGCGTTTTGTTTTAAAATGGGACTCAGTTCATGTAGATAGTCGTGTAGTTGTTTCTTTTGCTCTTTGGTGGCTGAAGTATCATTTTTGGGGATAGTTTTTTTTTTTTTAAGGCATTCAGAATTACATGTAAAACTCAGTATGTCATCAGTTGTCAAAATTGGAAGCATTTCTGGGTTAGCGTTTAATACTACTCTGGATAAATGTGAAATGTTCGTAATATTTTATTGATAGTGAATCAAAATTCCGACCCTGGTGCTGAAATTGTGTAAAACCATTGGATTTTTGAAAACTTCCAGATGAGAATAATGTCAGGCTTCATTCCCGCTGTCTTAATGGATATGAAAGTTTCAGACGGACGTTTATTACTCTGTACTTTCTGTATGTCATTCAGCTGTCGAAAGGAGTCCTTGACCAGGAGTTGACTAACCTTCGGTGTCTCACGAAACTGTCAGGTTGGGATCTCCCACGGGAAAAGAAAAGTTATTGAATGGAAGATGGTGCTGCCTTTGTAATAGTCAAATTCCTGTCAGTTCATTAAGACAGGTGATATTTCCATTGTGTCCTTGAGTCACAAGAGTGCTGGCAGCGACATTGGTGGCAGTGCCACGTTAAGCAGCAGAAATAGTCGGATCTGAAGGAGTACGAAGATTAGCAGTGTTAATGCAACAGAGCTATTTGAATGACGAAAGTAGAAAAAAGAAACGCGTGCATGGTAATGAAAGCAAATGCAGGAGTAGGGAGACATAGTGGTATCCATAGGAAAGGTGAGGATGATGATGGTGATACAATAGTAATATACATTAGTATTGATAAATGGTAACAGAATGAGAAAAATAAGGAACGGAAAAAGATCCAGATGTGTGAATATGATCTTAATGGGATCGAAATCATTGTAAATTTTTGTGGAACAGGTAATAATCACAAAAATAGCAGTAAAGACGTGGATAATCGAATTAGTGACAATCACAGTATGTACATTGTAAGTAAAGGGCGGAACAGTCCTGGTCGTTGCAGCTTAGGCGATTACAATTTATATTCAAAGAATCGTGTTCAGATGTCGTCGTCCGGTTATATTCGATGTCAGCTTTGATAATTAAAAACCCCAAGATTCTTTTAGGCAAACCGCAGCTAGCATTATGGCCTGTCAACGCGTAATGTTTCTGACCTAAATTGTTCTCGGGTTTCGCAAGCTGATGTTTGCTGTCCATTACCCAGATTAAATATGATCGTGTGTCGTTCGATCTGTTTGTATATCTGTCTGCCATTGCCCCTGAAGGGAAAATAAAGTGGGAAGGAAAGGTTGAGGAAGAATTGATAATTGAAAAAAAAAAGTACAAACGAACAAAGCGGAGTTGGAAACGAGATAATAATAACAGTAAGAGAGAAAAGGATTTTAATTTTGTCGCGTAAAGCACAAGATAAAAAGTGTAACTTCGTGCGGACGCAGATCGTGACCTGGTTATTTATAGAAAATAGAGAAAGGATAAAACTTTCACTGAACTTTAACCACCATCATACGGGCGTCTAATCTATTGGTTTGGCCGCTTAGGCTAGACATTATGATACTGTACAGTGAAGGCATCCACATCGTGACAGATTTGACAGATTATGAAGGAATGAATAACATAAGGACAGATTCATTACACATTATCCACTAGCAAAACATAAATTCTCATACTATAAGTGGTTCTTTTTATTCGCTGTCCAAGATTTAAACACCTAG
This sequence comes from Onchidella celtica, assembly GCA_963931925.1. Lineage (NCBI taxonomy): Eukaryota > Metazoa > Mollusca > Gastropoda > Systellommatophora > Onchidiidae > Onchidella > Onchidella celtica. The sequence continues at coordinate 19,393,071 of OZ007571.1, forward strand.
AAATTTCGCATGGTTTTCGTTTACGCTCACCCGGGCTATGTTCGTGTGTCGAAGTGGCATTTTAACACCGGCATAAACTAACCGTTAATTTGAAAGATTGCAAACGGTGGGGCGGAACCGACGTATAACCAGTGAGTACGTTATCTGTATACGGCCAAGCTGTGCGGTCACAAAGTGGCTTTTTGTTTATGTGTCAAAATCTTCACGCGGGAGATAATAGATCCAGAAGAACATCGCATTGTGTGTACAGTCTTTTAGTGTTTTGTTGCTGTTGTTGTTTAGAGTTACATGTGACGGATTGACTATTTGCGTCACGTGGCCAAGTTTGGGGGGGGGGGTGGGTTCTTGCACAGTGAATTAATTGGCAAGTTTTGAGATTAGATTTTATGCTGGGGCTGTGTTTAGCTAACTGCATATAAAAATCTTCATTGGCAAACTTGGCCACCATAAGGTTTTGGTGAATTGCCCAAAAGTTGCTAACAAAATCATCTTGTGAGCATTGGGGCGGAAACAGACTATGTCTAAGTTTTATATCGACTGAAGCACGTATTCAGGTTGAGCGATACAATCAGAAGGTCAGAAAACCGAGAGGATTGGAGGATGCTGGTTTGCCAGATCACCTGTGGCGTCCCAAACGGTCCACGGGACTACGGGATAGGGAGAGAGAAGCACGTATTCATACACTTGTTATATTTATACAGTTACCCAGGATACACGGTTAAAAATTTAGTATCGGGCGTTGAAGTGTTTTAAACTATGCCGTCTTTCCGTTGATCTCCAAACGCTCAAAAGTTCAGGCTGATTGAAGAGAGTAAAACTAGGACAGGCGCAAATAATTATCCGCAATTTCTTTTTAACCATTTTGTCATAAATGTGCTCATCTGAATGCAAAAAGTAAGTACTCTGAAAAGGAATAGGGCATAGCTGTGGTCGGGAGTACCCTATTTCAATATTTTCGTAATCTAAAATTTTTTTTATTAATTTTTTAATTGACATGCTATTTAACATAATAATATATTTCTTAATGTTTGTGCTATTTAGCCATAAAAGTGTAATGTTAACGCTATGACTTTGGCGCATGTGGGAGGGGTCGCGGCCAATAAGCCAGCGTTTTGGGGTGAATGGCACACACGTTAGAAACTCACCAGGGTGAAGGATGCAAACAACTTGATAGATCCTATTAAATTTTGTTTCCTAAACTGGGCCAGACCTGTCTGAAGTGATTGTAGTTCTCAGAAATGTGGCTGCAATGCTTGTCACATCATGTATCAGTTTTCATTCTTCTGAAATCAACAGATTTAATAGATCAGGGTTCCCAGTCAGGATGAATTTAGGCCCAAGGGGGTTTAATTTGACCCGCCTAAAGGCGTAAATTTGCTCATTCTTGATTCCCTTTGTCAACTGTTTTATTATGGTGGGAAGTCTAAACTCTAATTACTGAACAAAACAGCATGATGTTAATTTTACTTTTGAAAAGTTGCCAGGGGTAAACATGACGTAAAAGGTTGCGAATCCCTGCAACAGATTGATGAAGCCAAGAGATTCCATAAAATGATACGAAGTCCAGACACTTAATTCTTCTCGAAGAACGTTATGATTTTCTGTCCCACACAAGGCCGCGGCATTTTTATTTTTTTTTTGTGTGTGTACGAAACTGGGGAAAGGCAACCGATGTTGGCCATATTAAAGGCCATCGAGAATATGGATTTGTTTTTTTCAATCACTGTTCTTGTCGTTATAATTATGTTTGTTGTATTTGCTGTTCTTTATAATTCAATCTTAAAAAATGTAATAATTCAGTTTTAAACAACCTTTCATATGTGAAATAAAAACAGTCATCGAATCGTTAATTCTGTAGACGGCGTTCTAAAGAAAATGGTAATTCATTTTCATGCAGACGTGGAGAGGACGATTATCTTTGTCCACGGACGTCGGACATAATTAAAGAGCAAATTATGTTCAATCAGTGTGTGACTGTTTGTTTGTGTTCGTGCGTAAGCATCTGTACGATGTCTGTGTGACGTACAGGAAGTGCCATTTAAATTGTCCTATTTTTGCACTGCGTGAAGTATTTTATCTCTGATAATTCAGCAGCCACTTTTCTTAGTCTGTCGTGGTAGTGTTTTGTTTATTTGTTTGTTTGTGGTTATTGATTGTTTTCTTATTTTATGGTAAGGGTAACTGTAGATAGATAGTCGGTCAGAAAGACAGACAGACATTCAGCCTACAGACACACATAGATAGATAGATATATAGATAGATAGATAGATAGATAGATAGATAGATAGATAGATAGATAGATAGATAGATAGATAGATAGATAGATAGATAGATAGATAGATAGATAGATAGATAGATAGATATGTGGGGGTGGGTGGATGGATGGATGGATGGATGGATGGATGGATGGATGGATGGATGGATGGATGGATGGATGGATGGATGGATGGATGGATGGATGGATGGATGGATGGATGGATGGATGGATGGATGGATGGATGGATGGAACTCTTGCAGGTGGAGAGAAGTCGGACTTTTGAAGATTTATTGTCTACGTTGTAATTGACTTGGGGCATGATTTGCCTTGCGGGAGGTCAACGCCCTCTCCAAACTCTAGAACCGTCTAGTGATAGTGATAGTGCCTGTGTCCAAATCTGCGGCAGGCCACTTGCTTACTTTTATTGTTTTCTAATACTGCCAGGGACCTTTCGAAATGGGAAAGCTCCCCTCGTGTTTTCAATTTTCGTTCACTCTAAGCTGGATTTTGTTTATTTTCTTTTTTATTTCATGCTGTACATTGTATGATAAATGCTTAGAATAATTATACATTTGAATTCTAATCTTCCTTCATTGCCGACGGCAAAGCATAGCACTGAAGGCATTGTTGTTGTTTTTTTTTAACCTAATCCTGCAGTAGGATGTCTTGGTGATTCTGAAAGTGGACACTCTGATAGTTGGGGAAAGCAGTGAAAGTCTGCTTCCCATGTAGTTCACCTCGTCTCCAAACAGACACATTAACAAGAATCATCTTATTTCTGAGGGGACATTCAGTGGCATGGGCTTGATGGCAAAGATCTGGGTTTCTTCTAGTGAGTCATGGAGCAAACCGGGAGTTCCAACTTTTAAGTGAGAGCAAGGCGAGGCCAGTTTACGCCCTTGTATCTGTAATATCGATTAAAAGCAAAAAAAAAGATGACGAAAAGAAGCCTCTTGCATCCAGACATGCATCCGCCGTGTGACATACCAAGCCGTGTTTCTGTTGCGTTTTTCCAGAACATTTCCCTTAGTTTTCCCTCTGCTCCTTTCCCAATCATCCCACGGAAAAAATTCTGCTTTCCATCATGTCGTGCTGTTCAGGCCTCTTCCGCGCCCTTTCCGCATTATTTTTCCCTTCCTCCCCTCATGTTTTCAGCATTCTTCAAGCACCCGCCAAGACAAGTTTATGCGTAGCTTGAGCCTTTGATCCTAAAAACAATCAATCCTTCCCGGCACATTTGGCTATAAAGCATGTCGAGAGGAAATGTTCTCATTTCTTTATATTGAACTGATTAGAATGGCAAATGACACTGATTTATCAAGCCGCCTTCACACTTTACAACATGAAAAGTTGATAGTGCTAGTGTGAATTGGAATGTGCGTGAACTAAAGGATTATAACAATACTGTTCCAGCAACCAAAACGTTAATGGAGACGTTGGCAGCAAGACATGGGAATCTGAACATCAAAAGACCACCAGTATGTAGTGTGGCAGATCACTGAGAGGCATACCCTTAGCAACGCTGGTAATGGGCTCAGTTCAGATGGGAAGTTTCAAACTGCTCATTACGTATTTTTGTAATTAGTACTAAATACCTTTATAGGTGTTGGTAGGGGGACGTAGTCTATCAATTACAAAGCCAAATAGAGACAACACTTTGCTGTGGTCACTGTTGAGCTTTAACTTTCTATGTAAAATACTTCTTCCCCCTGACAAAGGCGTACATATATTTATCTGTATTTTATCTGTATTAATCTCTTCGGAATCTTCATTAATTATAATAATATTTATTTATGACATTAATTTATTATACCAAAGAGTCCCCTTTGACTCTTTTCAAGGTCAGTATTTTTTTTTTGCCAAAGCCCCCCCCCCCACCACACACCCACCCACACCCACCCCCATCCCAACAAAATCATAGGCCCATAAACGGCCCTGCAAAACGACGGTGCTATCAGAAAAACGGACAGGCGTAATGACCGTACAACAAAGCCGTTTGACAGATGTACGAGATAAATATATATATGCACATTAATAGATGGAAACATGAGAATGGCGCTACGGAGATCTATAATGTTAACGGACACAGAGAGATACCGTACATAAGAGAAAAGGAACTCAGGTATTTTAAGGCTGGCATTGTGAAGGGGTAAGGATATGGCTAGAACATGCGGTTTGGTAATGGATGGCGCACGAGTCAGTTCTGTTTTGCGTCATTCTGACTAGGTGCGCGAGGTCTTTTTCCTCCAGCAATCTCAGGACAGTTTGGACGCGTCCGAACGAGTGAGCCAGTCTGATCTCGGTCTTGCTAGAGCGTTGAACTCTTAAGTTCACATCTGACCCTAAAACCGAGATAACGCAGGCTTGAACTCAGTGCGCCGCCAAACTTATTCCTTTTTCAAACTCACTGAATGCCAAAATCTCAGTTCAGCAAAAATGAAATAGACCAAATATATTATAAAAACCACAGAAAAACTGTGGGGTCGCAGCAAGGGTATGGGCAACGTCAAAATTTGGCAAAAAGAAAAAGTTGTGTGTAGCAAAGCCTGGCGTGTGAAATAATACCCAATCCATGCAATGAAATGCGACAGAAAATGGCCGATATTTCGGCAACAGCCTTCTTCAAGGAAAAAAAAACAGAAAAAAACTGGACGATGGAACAGAGAAAACAGTCGAACAATAAAAGATTTGAATAGAAAATGTATTGAATCTAAACAGAATATGTCCACTTAACTGCGAGTTCTTGCTTGGACAGCAGCACAGAATGCTGTTGCCGAAATATCGGCCATTTTCTGTCTACTCTTTTAGTTTGCGTTTCATTGTATCGTTTGGGTATTATTTCTTAGGCGAGGCTCCGCTACATACAACTTTTTCTCTTTTTTTGCCATATTTTGACTTTGACAGAAATGAAATAACAGTCTACTGAATAAGAATGTGCATGTCTTCTTATAATAAGTACTGGATTCAAATACTGGTCCCCAAAGCTGCCCCTCAGCGAGGCCATTTTTTGACGATCAATGCCTGGACATTATGCATGCATTAAAAAATACAACTCCCTTTTCTTGAGACCGAGCAGCCTTATGTAATTGTAACGTTGTATGTACTTTTGTGGCTCCTCCCATTCATGAAATGCGTTGGCAATGATAGATCAGTGTGTTCTGTCACTCCCCGAGGACACAGTTATCGTAGTACTTGAGTATGTCACCATGAAACTAATCGGCTAATCAGGAAATGCTAGTGTGCCGCGGGCAAATACATCATTTTGTAGCTTTAATTTAATCTGAAACTGTTTTGTATTTTCTTCTGTGGTGCATTTCGTTCTGTCGCATTTCAGATGATTAGTCCGGGCTGCTGTTGATGAGTAATGAGGGTGGAGGAAAGACTACGGTGTGAAGGTGACATGACACAGGTTGTAGTACGCATAAGGCGGATATTCTGGGGAGAAGAGTCTAGACTAAAACAGAGATCACGTGAGATCGCACGATACCAGATAATCCAATACTAATAAGGCATTTTCACTTGGGAGAACTCCAAATCAACATCTTAACTTCCCGACACAGAAAACAGCTCTTATGTCGTATTTCACACTTTTCCTAACAAGACTCAAAGATCCACAAAGAAAGTAGTTCCTGCTGAAGAACAGATAACGGCATTAGTAGCTGAAGGCATTCTCAGTGTCGTCTCCATTAAAATGTTGCCACAACTTGCACCTTATGAACTTTGGTTCAGTTTGAGAAGACATCACGCTTTTATTGGATCTGACAAATATATTTCCGTATGACGATTTTGTATGTCAAGTTAAATTTCAGTCTGCCGTATTCCTCTCTTACACTTACATTTTTTTGACAGAAATCTGTCAAATTACGCTCGGCTGTGGTGCAGGAATTGTTATTGATAAATTATCAGGAGAAAAAAAGTTATATAGTTGTCTTGTAGATATAGTATAAAGCCCTAGTATACCTTTTAAATCCAAGATTGGTGGAATGTTATGCCATCGTTTATCTCACAGGATATTCTGGTTTTGTTTTTATTTTTTGTTTTTATTTAAATTATTTTTTAACAGAAAGGCGCTTGTGCCACATTATCTCTTCTTTGACATGTACAAAATATATGTCAATGCATTCCATGTTTGTAAAGCTCCTACCATTTCAAGATACATTGTATTACAGGGGTATGGTGAAGCTGACTTTTCTTTATAATTTCCTGAGGACAAAAATCAGAATCTTGGAGAGAATCCATTGCACACTTAACAGTTTCCTTCAGTTTCCTTATTTCGTCGGTACATAGTAAAACAACTTTGGGTGTGAACTGTAGGCCTTGTCCGTCCGATTGAACTTTCCATCTGTTGGTGTTCTACTCATCAGAGCGTGTTGAGGCAACACTGAACTTTGTGACAACGTGACCAAACATTATGAAACTTTGGGTGCTGCCTCAATTTTTGACGATAAATTACAGGGACACACACATCCATTGTAGTCAAATTCAGTTTTAGTATTATATATTAACAATATTTTGAGCCGGGGCAAGAGACATTTTCGTCAGATAAAATTGAAAAGCTATGCTCGGAATTCGTTCATCGCCCCTGTTTACACACTGCTGGTCGAAAGTCAACTTTATCACATATTGTGTCTTTTCTCCGAATCCAAGTGCCGCTATCAGTGCAACCTAGACTTAGATCATATACTGTTAGGGTTGGGACAGAAATTGCAAGATCTTCTCGCTCGAGTCGGCTAGCTGCCATAGTGTGACAGTGTTTCTTAAATTGGTAATGACTTCATGGGGCCGAGAGGGGAAAACGGCGCTTTTCTTGGCCTAAACGGTCGAAACGCATGTCTTGGTTGAACAGGATTCCTCAGTATCCCATCCGTGTGTCCAGATTGTTTTCACGAGTAAAACGCCGCGATCAAATCCGACTTAATAATCGGCATGATCAGATGGCTCACGAATATATCTTGTATGATGGTACCTTATGCATCTTTTATTTGCACAATCAACCTAAAACAAAGCTTGAGGGACAAAAGATCAATAAAAGACTACGCCTTGTAAGAATTCAGGCTTCCTCCTTGTTATGAAACTTTGAGTTTTGTCAGAAGAATTGGACCATTGCGATGCTTAGAGTGCTTATTTGGTTTGCAAATAACAAGATAACGTCTTGCTTCGAATTTCATTTCATAAAAACAGTCTCAAGGCATGAAAAATGGATTTGAGCGGGACAGTTGTTTTGGTGTTGTTGTTTTTTTTATCTTGAGTTCTGGCAATTGTAAGTGTATTCAAATGACCTGATGTAGTCCCACGGGTATGCATGTGAGTCGGCGTGCCTGTGAATGTTCGGTCCCAGTAGTTACCCGGGGCTTTAGGGAGGCATTTTGAGAGATGTGGCGTCCATTGCACAAATGCCCCATCGCTCCGCTAAATGGTTGAGACTCCCCGCTGTTCCACCATCCAGTTTCAAAGCACACTCTTGCAAAAACGCTCTAAATACGGTGAGAGTGCCTTTGAGTGTTGCACGCAGGACTATTGATTCAATACCGTAATTTAGACAGCTTTCTTATCTCTTCCGTCATCTCTTTTTTTCTTTCTTTTTCATCTTTTTGATTGAAGTCATTTTTATCCCGAACCGCGCGTGTTTAAACGTTCAAACGTTATTTCATCAACTTCGACGTTTACCCATTTGTCACTGATTAGGAGGTGGGACCTCGTAGGTGATGGGTATATTTCTAACAAAGTAATGATATATCGATATACTTATTTGGTATGGTTTACATCCGCGCAAGTTGGTCTGAGAAGCGGTTTGATTGAATATTCGAGTGTGGGTAAAGTAAATACGCCATAAGAAATGAATAATAAGCTTAATACTTGGCGTGGGACGGATCAGTCGATGAACACTTCGGGAATAACAACTCTCAATCTCTGAATCGATAGACAAATTGGTTATCCAAATCAGTCGATCAATATATGGATCAGTCAGGATTCAGTCAGTCATCTGTCATCATTACCCAACAAATGGGCAATCTGTGTAAGTTGTCTGAACTGCAATCGAAGCCACTTTCATCCTTTCGTAACGGAATGGCGTGCTTTGAGATGAGTTAAGATTACTTTTGCTTTCAACCAACTTTAAAAGCTATGAGTTTATGATGTGTCTCTTTCTGATACTGCACAAAAATAGAATACAGATATAGGCCTTTTCAACATGATATTAATAATACTAATTGACACATTAAAATGAATCATCGGACATAAAATAAGACAAAAAGTCTTTAGTTTGTCAATGGAATTGTGTGGCGCGGGGGGGGGGGGGGGAGGATACTGTCTTGTCCAAGCTAGTTTGAAAAAAAAAATCATTTCAACAACGAACACTGTTATATGTCACTGTATGCCATAAGTTCCCGGGGCTGTAATAGTTCAAGAAATCATTCAAGGAAACAATTGAAGTCTTGAGATTCTGGGACGGTGATACGTCTATTTAAATCTCTCCAAAACTGATTTATTTTCAAAGTTGAAAAAATGACAGTAGTAGGTTATCTACACTCTGTTGTCACTTTGAGATCAACATGGTGTGGAAGTTATGATGACGCTTTAAATTTTTCCTTTGGAACGTCATTAAGCTGGCCCTATCGGGAGCTGCACAGATGTATTCTAGTTTTCTGTTTTGTTATTGTCGTTTTTGTGCCAGATATTTTACGAAGTTCTTCGATGATTTTTTTTTTCCCGGTGATTAAGGGGCAGGGCATATTTCAAATGCTTAACTCTAAAGAGATAATTAAGATAGGAAATACATTTTCAGTGAAAATGTCAAAATTGGGCAAATAGAAAAAGTTGTATGTAGCAAAGCCTCGCGTAAGAAATAATACCCAAACGATACAATGCGAACTAAAAGAGAAGACAGAAAATGCCGAGGCTTTGCTACTTGCAACTTTTTCTTTTTGCCCAATTTTGGCCTTGCTTATAGCTTTGCTGCGACCCCACAGTTTTTCTGTGGTTTATATAATATTTCGTTATTTTTAGTGAAAGAATTTTGTTGATGTTACTGCTGTTTTCTCTCCTGTAAAACTATAACCTTCGCACGTGTAGGATTTCATGACAAGGCCGGTACGCCGCCGTCCAGTGTAAGAGTGCTAAGAAACCTCTCTGACGCCAGAGGTTTTGCAACTTTCATTATGTGGTAAATAGGACTCGAGAGAAATTACACTAGGTCCCAGGAAGCCGCGTGTCTGTCTAAACCCTCTTGCACAATAATAATAGTCCGACAATTCCCCCCTGGTTCATTTGGATTTCTTAGAGCGCTAAACAGATAATTCCATCAAATATTCATCCGAATTCCTGGCAGATGGATCCATTGGTTCTTTCGTGGTCACGAAATGTTGCGCATGAGTATTCAGACCTACAACAAGGGGGGGGAAAATCAGTGAGAAAAAAAGACAAGTTTATTTCCAAGAAGGATAATTTAACTTAACACCAAAGTTCCCTGTTGCCATGGTGTAACAACCGGTTACAAACTTGCACTCGCAGATTGGTGCTGTTGTTATTGCTATTGTTGTTTCAGAACATTATACACTCGGCGCTGGAGAACAAAAAGCGCGGAAGGGGAGAAGAGAGACAGCGTGGGGTTTTTGGTTCTTTCTTTTGTCTCGAGAAGTATAATCAGTAAAGGCAATGACATTGCTATAATCATGAGTGAAGATTTAGGTATCTGGTATCTTAGACAAAAATAGGCATGACAATATAACAGTGTGATAGATCTAATTTTATTTGTGAATCAGTGTGTTCTTACTGGTAGGAAGAAAAATGTATCAGATGAAAGTGTACGCTGAAACATGGCAATCCGACGTGAATGGTTTGATTTCTGGAAACTGGGAAATTTCATTTGCTATGATTGATGGTGTTTTATTTGGTTTTTTATTAATTATTGGGGGGGGGGGGGGAGGCAAATGGACTTACTGGTATATTTTCGTTTACGTCACCAATATTTAGACGGAGGACGTTAAAGCAATAGTTCGTGGCCATTTTTAGCAACATTATTATTGTTATTATTATTATTATCATTATTGTTCATCTTTTGTATTGGAGAAGCCCAAATCCACTTAGTTCAGGTGAGGCCAACTTTCAAAGTTCAATATTTTATTTTTCCATCAAAATGCCTCTCAGGCACACGCCCGGGGTGGGGTGGGGGAGGGGTTAAATTATTTACAAATACATGATATTTCAACGTAATATTATTGACTATGATGATTAATAAAGATAATACAGGGAAATGTGGTGCTTGGGGACGATAGAAAAATTTGCAAAAAAAAAGCTGCGACACTGTCACAATCGTAAAAAAAAAATAGGCGTAAAGGGCGTAAAAATAAAATACAGTGAAAGGAATGAGCCAGTCTGTGTATTCCACAGTGCTGTAAACAGTGTCTTTGGGAGGCTCTGGTCTGCATCCGACGTTCTTCGGTTTGACACGTTTGTTATCTCCCAGAAATGCAAATATTATTTTCAGATTCAAATGGAAACCTTCGTTCAAAGTCAAATTTGGCTGCTTGCAGTTGTGGTGCATTGTGAAGAGAAATTTCAATTGTTCAATTGGAAAATAAACTCTCGTACCAATTTTTAAAAAAAAGAAAAGAAACTTTTCACAAACTTAACCAGTAAAAGAACATGATTCTTATGTAAACAAATCAACATCCTAAAATTAATTCTTATTGTCGCCTGATCACATTACTTCATTCTTTGTTGTTTAAAAGGGACACAAAATGTCTCATTTCTCACTTTGTCCGTTTTTTTTTTGTTGTTGTTTTTTACTTTCTGCGCGGGCGATCTTTTGAAGAACTTGCATACTTCGTCTGCAAGTAAGATTGGGAAAAGAAAGGGGAAGAGGTTTTACTTGTCTCTTCGTGTTCGTAATTTTTTGTTCTTTTCGTAAGCTCATGTTTACGGTGCTCTCGCTGGCGGAAAACTTGCACTCAAAGAACTACGGCGTTACTCTCCAAAACGATTTTCTTCTAAAAAATCACATTTTGATTAATACGCTTTCATTTGAATTCGGAGTAATTATTCTTTATTATTGCTACAGTAGTATGAGGCTTTTTGGCTATAACTGAAACCTGATGTCCATCCTTTTGTAAATTATATCGGTCATATTCTGTCCCTGTGAAAAGGGACACGATTCACAACTTGCTTACTAAAGCAGAGCCCGCAAGTTTCTGTCCTGGCAAATGGCAACATTTAGCTTCAAGATTCAGTAGAGCTGGGGTGCTTTGAAATGTCCTAGCGGCAAAGTGAGAAGTACCAGCAATAGCCTTTTTTTTTTAAAATAATAACAATTCTGTAACACTAACAAGGTGCCAGTCAAGCTGTATCCTTGTGTGAAGCAGATAATGCTCACTTTGCCTGTAGCTCCTTATAGCTGAGGCAAACGTAGAAAGAGCATAAAGTGGGTTGCAAAATCGATGCAGGCTGCAAAGAAGTACAGACGGCTGTGTCAGCCAATTTAATTCGTTCAAACAAACTATGGAGATTTGAAATAGCTGAATGGACGTCTTCAAATGTGAACTAACTTATTTCGGGAGGAGTGCACTGAAAGCTGAAAAGTTAAGAGGCGTAAGGTACAACAAAGAAAGCTTAAGCTGTGGCTTTAAACTGAGGCTTAGCCTCCATATGTGTCAAGTTAAAACAGTTTCCATGCAGAACGAGAGAAAATAACAAAGGAGTTAGGTTGAGCGTTTGGTTTTTGAGTTGCCTGAAATTTCTACTGGCACTGACCATAAAACTAGAGATAAAGTTAACGTTAATGTTCTGGTTCGCACATCTTAGCAACGTATTCAGCCGGGAAGATGGAAATGCTCGTTTTGTTTTTCGATGTCACATAAAGAATTGAAATTTTTCAATGAGAACGATACTACAAGAGATGTTCAAAGAAGAGATCCTCTATCAAAAACGTGTTTCCGTTCATGACTTCCCCGTACATTATGGGAGCCTGGTCATACCCAGGTCACATGTAGGAACAGTAAATTTAGTCAATTCGAGTGTTCGTCTCAAGAGCTATTTTGGACGTCCCTTCTGTGGCAAGAGTAAACCAATTAAATCCAGGTCCATCCACTGTATTAAGCCTTTGACCAGACGGATATATGGACATTTAGGAGGGAAATGGCCGGTCCTGTCATAGCACAAGGCATAACGTGAGGACAAGGTCTTTATAGCTGCACTTGTTTGCCCCAGACATATCTTGCTGGGTGATTGTGGTAACTTCATGGTTTGTTGTGAAGGCGTTGGTAGTGGGTCATGTTGTTGGTGCTTGACCTTTCTACTGACCATACTTTTTACTTTGCAGCAAGTCCAAAATTATTGTTGCTCAGTCAGAATAATTATTTTTTAAAACACAAAAAATATGAAGGGTCTCAACGGCGTTTGGCATAAAGTAGCAAAAAAGAGAATTTTTTGTTGTTGTTGACATGGTTCCTAACACCTGGCTTCGCAAAATACATTTTTTTTTTTTTTACATTAGCTTTGTTCTCAATCAAAACGTTAGTAAGAATTATTCCCACACTTCTTTAAATGATTTTTTGGTGGTTAAGTCGCTGCCGTGTCTGTGATGCCAGCAGCGAGCGTCCATATCTCTTTGTTTTACATTGTTTAAGTATGGAAACGATATAAACAGCACCATTTGCAGAATAAGCCATCGAGATCGAGGAAGCCGGAAAAAGAGCGGATTTTCTAAACTTCGTTGCTTATTCCGTGCAAGAAAACGATGCTCAGCAATCCATTACTATCGGAGAAATGCCATTCCTTGGCAGTGAAGTTGTCCATCGTACACAATCATGACAGATGCTCCCATGATGCCACAAGATGATCAATAAATAGCAAGTCATTTTATCTGGCTGTAGAAGGCAAAAGAATAGCAAACTGAATAGGGTTTTCCATCACAGAAGTTCTACGGAGTGGTTGGAGAAACTCTACTAGTGGCATACTATACACATGAATACAGTTTTTCTTGTGTCTGTTTTTGGATAGTTCTGTATTTTATGATTATTTTGCTGTTTTGTTGTTGTTGTTGTTCTTTTAGCTGCTATTTGCTGTTGTTGGCGCTGGAGAACTGAATACGTCCACATTACTCAGGCTAATGTCCATATCCTCTGGAGCATAAGGTCCATCGCTCCGTAAAAATACTGCCATTTAACATGGCCGTTGTTGTCCTTTGAAGCTGTCTTTGTTTTCCTCGTGGCTACTTTGACCTTCTGGTTTGATTGTAGGAGTTGCTAAACTACTGGTCGTTCCAGCTATGTTCGTGCTTATGATATTAAATGGAAATCTGACGCGGTGTTTAATTACACGACACGCGAGCTTATATTCACGAGAAATGGTGGGGAGATGATTAGCGTGGCCTGGTTTTATTGGGATGTGAGTGTTAATGTTTAACGACTATTCAGTTTCTCAGTAAAATATAGAGAGCTCACCCAGTAGAGTTCTCTTCACAGTGTGGTTGAGACCCTGACAGCTTGCATTTTATTCTCTTACCGATTTTTTAAAATTTATATATTTATTTATTTTTATTTTTCTATCAAGACCATGTTTTGACCCAACAGCCTGTTTCTCCTTCCTAAAAAAAAAAAATTATATTGACATTGCTGACCATGATGTCTTTTATAATTGACTGAAGCTGTTCTGTAATTCCACGTTAACCCGGTTGGGCCTAAGGAAGGCCTTTCTTGTTTGTTTCCGACACTGGGCTTAGCAAAACATACATTTTCTTTTTTTTTTCATTTCTTTTCTTCTGCCACATTTTAACTTTGAGCCTTGTAAATAATAACACTGTCGTGGTTTTGAAATATTATTAATCTTTTTTTTCTTCTTTCTCTCCCTGTTTTAATTCACTCCCTATAGCGCCTACAGCGAATTATCAACAGTCCTGAACTAGTGTCTCCACATCACTCGGCGAAGGAAATGCTGGGAATCTTCAAGAAGAGAGAATTCGCTCGTTTGTTCCAGAAAAGTACCATACGGGTATGGCGTAACTGAGGGTTTAGCACTAACAGTATTATGTTTATAGTCCAGAATGCTCTATTGTTTACTTGTGTACAGTTCAGTAGATGTTTCCATAATTTTGTAGATTAAACAGAAAGCGAAGTAAACAGAAACAAATACCATGGGACAAAATGAAAGATTAACGGCTTGATACTTTATTATTTTATGCAGAACCACCGCAGTAAACAGGTATTTTTAGGATGTGCGTTTTTGATGTGTCCTTTTAAGGCCGGGAATTGATAGTTTCAAAATGAGAAAGAGAAATAGCATTTAAATGAAGGTTTGCCCTTTTAAATTCCCCAGAGGAACCGGCTGGCCGACATTGCCAAGACAAAAAGGATAAACAGAAACTTCTATGATATTGTAGAGAAGGCCAAATGGTAAGTGGATGGATGAAGGGAGGAAGGGAGGGGTGGATTTATTGGATAAATTGACGGATGGATGGATGGGTGAGTGGATGGATGGCTGGACGGACGGACGGACGGACACATGGATGGCTGGATGGATGGACTGACAGGTGGGTGGATGGATGGATGGAATAGGATCAGGGATGAGTGGATCGCCGTGTACAACAGGAGAGGAGGAAGAAAGAAAAATTGGGATTTAAATTACTGCAAGCATGGCAGTTAAGTCCCTCTCTCTCTCTCTCTCTCTCTCTCTCTCTCTCTCTCTCTCTCTCTCTCTCTCTCTGTCTCTCTCTCTCTCTGTCTCTCTGTCTGTCTCTCTCTCTCTCTGTCTTTCTGTCTCTCTCTCTCTCTCGTAGATATTCTAAATGTTGGTGCTGGTGTGGCTGGGTTGTAATATATGAGTATGTGTGTATATGTGTGCGCATGCATGTTTGTTTCCTTCTTTATTTCTTTGTCTGCTCATATTTATAAAGAGATCGGAGGAATAAATCAAGGATGGTCTATTGTTTTCACATGAATGCTTTTATTACTGAACTTGGTCATTGCTCATCTCTTCAATCAGGCTACAAGAGATGAAAGACTCGGGTCTCATGGATGATGATACGCCATCAACTCCAACCATCATAGAAATCCCTTTGAAGCAGCTGACGGTCAATGTAGAGTTAGGCTCTTCTACACTCAAGTTAGACTATATAGGAGACACCAGTGTGCAGGACAATAAAACAGATTATGCAGGGGCAAGAGTGGCAGAAGACCTGGGGAACAATAGCAGTGAGGAGCCATCCTCCCCAGAGTCGGATGACAGTCTCTTAGGTGGAAGCCGGGCGCCTTCTGAAAAAAGTCTTCCTAATTTGTATAATACATCCAGCCCAGTGCTTCCTCTACCGACTCTAACATCATCACCTCGGGCATCATCGCGGAGAATCCAGAAACCTCCTCGTGAGAATCGTCGTCGGCGTCATTATCGCAACCCTCGTAAAGATATGGCGTCCTCTCCAGAGCTGGTCATTGATGCTGATTCTGTATTCTCTGAGGATTTAGACCGTGATCCACAAAGCAGTAGAGTTAGAAGTCTTTCTGTGGATCACTCAGGCTCCCCTGTTCTCACGCTGGATTCTCCTCCTAATAACACCAGGCACAGATTGTCATCAGGATCATCGCTTCCATCTGCGTCCGTTGTCAACGAACTTTCCCCTCGACGTAGATTCAAACATCAGGTGCATCTCTCTGTCGCTAACTCCACCGCAGGGCGTGTTAGATTTTCTGATACTCTGCCTAATGGTAATTCGACGAGGCGCAAATCACGTGGGGGGATTGAAAGACACGAAAATGATATGGACAGTGATAGTGACCAAAACGACGAAGACGTACTTTGTGAAGAGCAAACCCCAACGGTTTTAGGAGACCACTCCAATTTCCTCAAGTCTTTAGCCGATGACAGTCATAACATTGCAGGCGCTGGAGCGTCCGCCTCCGCCTACAGCAACAAAATTCTACTGCCTAAAACCAGCAATATTAGTTTAGCTCGTTCACTCCTTCACAAAACACGATCTTACCAGGATCACCTTTGCTCCGCGGCCGACTCTGCAGAAGCGGAAGCTTCTATAGGACATTTTTGTCTGGACGCAGTCAGCAAAGAAGAACTTCTCGTGTTATGGAAGTCGTCAGAAATTGAGCTGAATAAACGTCTTGAAACTGCACTACAGGAGAAAGCTCGATTGGAAAGAAAGTTAGCGATGTTGCAGAAACACTCGCCAGTATGATGATCGTCTGAGAGGGTTTGGGCTTTTGGTTTTTCTTAAAAGTCAGTCAGGTGACGACTTCTATGGCTTCTCTTCCCCCCAACGGAAGCTGTGCTCTCTGGGTACGGATCCTCAATTGATCCACTTGATCTTTGGCGAGGGCGCCATGCTCACTGGTGGCGTGGCATCAGCATCTTGTAAGATGCCGCCAAGATCTTCGATTTTCTCACGCATTTCTATCTTGGATGCACTCACTTCCAAGTTCTCCACAAGGAGATTTTCACAATCATTTGAAAAGGCACATTGTTTAAAGTGATCTGTGTGATTATTTATTTATTTATTTATATTTATTTATTTTTTTTAACTCTTTCTCTCTCTCTCTCTCTCTCTCTCTCTCTCTCTCTCTCTCTCTCTCTCTCTCTCTCTCTCTCTCTCTATAGACGTTCCGAGTGTCACCAGCGCACAATTCATTTCGTGAAATATCAATCAGGATACTACATGTTTACTCTTCGTTCCCTACGGTTTTCATTTTCACATTACTCCCGTACGGTTCTTCTCTCACAAAATGTATCATTCGTATATTTAGTAGATATGCTAGGATATTTATAGACTGATTAGTTCTGAGCTTGAAAGATAACATTTTTATGAATTAATGATACAGTTCCTCAAGTCTACAACTCTAACACTGCTGTTATTGCAAAAATGTTCATTTCATAGGTATGTGAGTTTCCCATGCTCATTTTTGTCCCCAAAACATTTCGTGTGTTAATCGTTTACTTGTACTTATCTATTAATTGTGCTGTTGATCACAAATGCAAGACTTTCCAACATGCAAACTGTTTGCCAATGTCTTTGTGATGCGGGTCATTTGATGTAAATTTCTGATTTGTCTAATCATATCTAGCCAAATCAGTGTAATTTGTTTGACCTATCTTTGTCCATGATGTATCTAAAATGTGAAAGCAAACTGTTGCATGGTACTGCCACCTCAAAACGTAACTGCTTTTTGTTGATGAACTTAAAATGAGCTACAGTTTGAAATGTGTATATACACAGTTTGTACCAGTAATAATTATGACTGACTGTGCTTGGCTGGGGGATGTCATGATTGGAAAAAAATAAGTAAACAAAAACAGTAACTTAATTAATAGTGCCCTGCATGTTTCATGTGACTTGATAAGACCATAGCACAACAAGAGAATATGCTCTCTGGAAATTTAAATATTTTGGTGATATAACACATAAAATATGATCTAACCTATTTCAGATAGCTCTGAATGTTGTTTATCCAAGCGCTTATAATTTCAAGTTACGTTTCAGGAGTGTGGCATAAAACGCAGACCAATAAGTTTCACAGCATAAACATCTGTTTTTCTTCTTTGCATTATGTACATTCGACTTGTGGGTCTTAAACCGTATTCTAACGCATAATTTGTTCAGTCATCTTAAGCATAATATTATGAAGTTCATTTAGTGGAATGCTGTAATGAATTAAAGAGATTAATACTGCATTGGTTATTAATTTGATTCGTATCTTTGTGCACAGAACGGCTCCCCACTGTTCTATTTGCAAATGTATGTTTGTGGTTTTTGTCTTTAAATCATTTACATGCAACAAGAGAAGAAGTTCAACGTAGATACATGTAGATATATCATTTAGATGTTTTAATTGTCTTGTTACGACAATCTGGAGATAATTTTCTTGTAAATAGATGCGTTTTATGGACATTTTTTGTGAATACAAACGGAGAATACCTCGTTTTCTTCCTAGTGTGCGTGATATTGAAATTCTTGAATTCATTGACTGGTACATGTTTTAAACATCGTGTTAATGAATTGGAATAATGATTCTGATCTAGTCATAATTTGCTGTTTTCACTAAAATTTAAAAAATGTTTTTCAGTGCTATTCCCTTGTTTATTTTAATGCATTTTGCTCTTGCTTTTGAAAGCTATTGATGGTCGACGTGGTTTGTAATCATAAAAAATACACTAATAACTGTGAACAGTAATTGTTTGTACAAGGTGTTTTTTTTTTAATCTTTTTCTTCAACATGTTCGCTTTTTTTTTTTTCTGTGATCATTAGTGATCACTCTAATTAAGAGTGATGGGGATGCCGTCATGGATGCAAGCGAAGTCTTTCTGATTTCTCTCCAAAACAGTGGCAGTTGGTTTTTGGTTGGCTTCGCTTCAACTGTGTAAAATATTGAAACTGTTGCATGTGTTTTAGATGTATATTATTTACCCATTTTGCTGTGATACGATGGTTTTTGTTGTTGTTGTTGTTGTTGTTTTTGGTACCTAAAGCCATTTGGGCGTCTTGCTTAGCTTAATTGCAGTTAGAAACAATAACCCTGTAAATAATGTTTTTCCGTGTGAATGTTAGGGTCTCAAATTTTATGCTGGAGTCGACAGCAATCGTCCCCTCATACAAGAACATCAGTGATGGGATGTTTAGATGCTATTGCTTACATTAAGTATTGTCCAACATGCTAAGGAAATATTACGTAAACCTTAGGGTGTGCTGAACTCCAGTTCTGTGTTTCAGATGAACGTAAACTATATGCTTTGAGCTTACTGTCTCCAACTTCGTCGATGTTTTTCAATCTTGCTTTTGGGATCTTGGCCAGAAAGTTATTCACTTGTAGGAACATTAATTTATTTTGATTTTTTTTTTCCCCAAGTATTAAGTGCGCGGTGAAATTACAAGAACAGTAGCATACAGTTTAGCATCATCGTTTTTCGTGTTTGAGAATTTGTGCATTCTTCAATGAGCTTCAATGGGGACAAGATGGTCTAGAGACAAGGTGCACGCCTCTCATGCCAAGGGTCCCGGGGGGTTCAAAACCCGGCCGGTGCAGGCAAGTTTGGAAGTTTGGGATTTTTCTCATATTTTCGTGTCCCTGGTCCTATTGGGGGGGGGGGGTAGGATCGGGTACCTAGTCTTCGCGGATAAAGACGAAAAAATTCGGAGGGCTTGTGTGCAGGTTGCGCACGTTAAAGATACCTTGGCAGTTGGAAATCGAAAAGAGCAGGCCAAACATGCCGTTGCCCGGGCAAAATCAAATACAATTCATCTCTACCACTCCCCCCCCCCCCCAGAAAAAAAAAACAACCGCGCTGCACTGCGGCGACGACGTGCCTGCTTGATAATAGAATACATGGCCAAATTACCTAGTCACTGGGAACAAGTAGTTTTGGCGAGACTGAAGTAATTTGTAATAAATTATCCTTATTTACTATTACTGTTGGCTGTAAAGACTTTTCCAATTGCAGTTTTTTCCCTTTGTTTTGTTTTGTTTTTGCTCTTCTGTCTTCAAGATTCACCCGGCGCTTTGGGATGATTTCGAAATGAAATCTTTGAGCAATGAGCTGGAATTTTCAGACTTTGTATCACATCTTTAACCTGTCAATACTAATAAGCCGTATTATAATTCATAAATTTGCTATGTCCTTAATGTGCAAGTGTCGGTCCTCAGCAGCAATATTATACGCAATGTAGAGATCTCAGGGGATGGAGAGAAAGAAAGCTGATAATATATTTAATCTCTTTTACTTTTTTTTTTTTTTTTAACTTAGTAAAGATGTTTTATTTAATGATGGATATTGAAATACCACGCCTACGGCAGCGGCGGATTTCAAGTTTTCATAGGCGTGGGCCAATCACTTTCCTATTCTGGAATACAAGTGAAAGTCGGCGACGTTATGTAATTAAACTGACTTAAAATCCTCGCTGCAATCAACCGGGTTAGATATTATCAACTTTAAATATACATAAGCAGTTTCGCTGCTGTGGCGTCACTTTCCCTTAGTAAAAAATTTTAACAGTAGGCCTGTGTCAAGCATTTTTTAAAAACTAAATCATCAGGAGAACACAATTACTTGGGCAAAGTGAATTATAAAATTCGACAGAAAGTGTTACATTGTGTTTTCAGGCATTGTTATGTTATAAACCCCTAGAAAAAGTCATTTCATATTGAAATGAACAACACATTTCAATCAATTCCTTGTGCCAGTGTGAATAAGATATTTACACTGTCACGAATGAAAAATTATAAGTCATGAAAGTATTATTATTTGACTGTACTTATGTATAACACAAACAGCATTGATTTGATCTATTTTTTATGCATGTCAAAGATGTTGCACTAATTTAATTCTATGGTGTGGTTGTTTGTTTTTTTTTCAACTTCAAAGCTCCTGCAAATATGCTTTACCTCTCCCCCTCCCTCCCCCCTCCCCTTATCCCAACCCTACTCCCCACAGAACAGAATTATTGCATTGTATAGTGTCCACCCATTCGAAAAGATCCAATCATTGAAACGATGACTGTGATTTGAAGAGATTAAAAAAAAAAATCACATACATGCAAAAATAATGAATTTGCATATCTTCTTTTGATGAGTAAAAATTATTGCTATGAATGTGATACTAATTTTCATCTCTTTACTGTTAAAGGTTTTTTGTTTGTTTGTTTGTTTGTTTTTGTTTCAAGTTCTTTATTAGTATTATTGATTAGTTGTTTCTCGGCTTGTTCTGTTGGTCTAAATTAGAGCAGTACCCGTGCGGACTGAATGATTTACGTAAGAACAATCGATGAGATTGAAACAATTTGCAAATTAACACATTAGTGGGAAGCGGCAGATATAATTGTTTTTTAGATTGGTATAGAAGTCAGATATATATAATTATAAGAGTTTTCCACGATGCGAAGCTTTTTGTGTTGAGTTTTTAAATTTTTAATAGATATTTACAACTCATTTTCAGCGGCCTAATCGAAGGTCTCAAGTTTAACTTTGGTCCCAATCATGCCCATGGTGTTTGTTATCTGTTACATAACGTCACATAACTCCCAAGCTGACTCCAACCGATCTCCATGAACATAAAATGTTGATGGGACTGGGGGAAGGGAAATAACTGGGGTTTTGTTTTCCTTTCATAATTTTCGTTCTTTAAAAATTGATCATTTCAAACTGCATTTGGTGTGATCTTACAACATACTGTAATGTTTCTTGTTATTCTTATTTAGCCTCAAGCGATGGGCTACCGCACTGGTGGACAAAGCATAATTATCTGGTGCAGCTGGTTCTCTTAAGGTTCACTGTGCTACATTTAAAGTGTTAATACTGTTAAAGTAGATTCCTGGCCGGAGGCATTAATGCTTTTGTCCATGCCGTGTCCAAAGTTGTTGTTGTTGTTTTTTCACTCTTGAACAATAGGGGTCTATTTTTTCTCGTAGATTACAAAGTAAAGGAAATGTTAATTTTCTTGTTTCTTCTTCTGCCAAAACAAAATTGTGTGAGTGATAGTGATACTTGTGAGCCTTCACAGGTGAACAGTTGTGTCCATCGACCTACTATATAACGTGTTTGTCTCGCGAGAAACTAGGCCACTGCGGCATTCTTCTATAATAGATCCATGTTTTATCATCTTATAGTTCAGGTCTGGTGACGGGAGGCCTGCTTTACAGGTAGATAGATCTACCCTGGCGGACAATGTATGATATATAGCAATATACCGTTAATTTCTTGGTGCTTTCCCCCCCCCCCTTCTATATTACACTTTATAGAAGCTGCGAAAATTAGACGATTGATTTCAGTTTCATGAAAATAATTGACACACCAAATAAATGTGTGGAGAAATGAGGAACTGAAGAGTATCACTGGACTTATCTTTATAATTTAAACAAAATATTTACAATGACAATTTCTTTCCATGGGTAAACAGGCTGCTGCACTGACTTAACATTGTCTTGTGTAAGTGGCAATCGAAAGACAGATGCGCTTTTATTGGGGCTTTGAAGAAGTTTTTCTTTTTTCTTTTTTTTTAATCATTTCGGATTCCTTGAAATTCAATGCTAAGTTTAGGGGGTAGAGGTGGGGGCTGTATTTTCATCTGAATCGCTGAAAAGGCCAGAAATTACGACTTGAAAATTATACATGTTAATACAAGTTATTTATTGTCTGGCAGGGCAAACCAAGTCTAATAAGAACCCTTCGGTCTTGTTTCCAAATTTAATTCAACTAGCTTTTTTTCTTTCGGGGGGGGGCGTAGGGGAGGAAGAGAGAGCCTTTTTTTGTTTTTGTTTTGCAGCGGAATGGCTGAAGACATATTATTATTAGGATGAATGTAATTGAAAGTTACCAGAGTGAGAAGCCACCAAATTAGATTGCTGACCCATAGGCCACATGATGTTGTTTCTGACATTTTTTGGGAGGGTTCGATTGTTAAAATTATTTGTTTATTTATTAATCAATTTATTTATTTATATAGTGTGTAAAGCAATGTAGAAGTGACATTTTTGCTATGTCTTAATTTCCATTTTTACCCACCAGGTTGGTTCATGACAAATAATTATGCCATATTATTATCTTTTCCCCCCGATTGTGCGGGATTGTGTGATTTTTCTTTTCTCTTTTCCCCTGTTTGTCTCTGTGTGAGAAATAATGTTATTTCATATTGGATATTACTACTACAGAGTTAATTTTGAATAAATGAATCTTTTAACACTTGGAACACTTGTTCGCAGTTCAGCGTTTGTGGATCTATTTTCCGGTGGATTCCAGTTTTGTTTTACATGTTTTTCTTGTGAGCCAACGTGTTTTTTCGAGTTTTCTTTTTCTTCTTCATTGCTGCTCTCTTTTTCTCTCTCTCTCTTTCTCTCTATCTCTCCCTCTCTCTTTCTTTCTCTCTCTTTCTCTCTCTCACACACTCTCTCTCTCTATCTTTCTCTCTCACCCTCCCTCTTTCTCTCTCTAATTCTCTCTCTCCATCGCCCCTCTCTCTTCTGTGTGTGTGTGTGTGTCTGTCCGCCTCTCTCTATCTCTCTCCCTCTGTTTATCTGTCTCTCCCTCTTTCTTTCTGTCTCTCAATCTCTGTTTGTCTTTGTCTTTGTGTCTGTGTCTGTCTGTCTATCTGTGTGTTTCTCTCCCTCTCTCCCTTTCACCTCTCTCTCTCTCTCTCTCTCTCTCTCTCTCTCTCTCTCTCTCCCTCTATCTCTCTATCTCCCATGCTCGCTCGCTCTCACTCTCAAAGTCTTTTTGCTTCTCTCCAGATTTCTTTAAACGAAACAAAAGTTTCATGCCTTTCAAATGTTTTATAACGAATACTTTAATCATTTCTCAGCATTTCCATCACA
Source organism: Onchidella celtica (assembly GCA_963931925.1). Lineage (NCBI taxonomy): Eukaryota > Metazoa > Mollusca > Gastropoda > Systellommatophora > Onchidiidae > Onchidella > Onchidella celtica. The sequence goes on from OZ007571.1 coordinate 19,416,621, forward strand.
ATTACATCTTTTACTGTCATTCCAGTCCTCTTCTTAGTTAATTAGGCCATGTAAGAAGTAAATTGTCACCCATTCGATCAGTAACAACCAGGACAAAATGAGAAACTCCTGACAGTGAGCACAAAGAGCAAAACAAACAGAATAACGAAAAGTAAGATTGATACAAGGGGAGAGAGTCTTTTCTGTGCGTTATAGAAAACAGTGGGCTAATCATTTGGCAAACTGTAAAGTGATTGTACATGTACACTGTCGTAACTATAAAACACTAAAGGAACAATACATTAAAACTCTATATAGGTTTTGAAGGACATATATGTAGGTAAATGTGTGTGTGTGTGTGTATGTATGTGTTTGGGCCAACCCCGCCAGCATCTATACGTCAATTTGATCTAGATTTCCGTAGGATTGGTAGGATTACCATGGGGGAGGAGGGGGGTGTCCTCCCGAGGTATGAAAAGCGTACATTGTGTGTGTGGGTGGGGGGAAGGGGCATCTTGGGAGCACATATATATATGTACGCTTTTCAGTGACGGTAATGAAGTAAAAAAGCTCTGGTTTTAACTATATTTTTCCTCAAAATTAAGTCCTGGATTATATAAAAATAATATAAGTAATAATAATAATAGTTCGTCCATCAGGTATGATGATGACCTTAACAACACCAGAGGAATAAAGAACAGAAATTGTTGAGAATTTCAACACATGGACAATAAAGAGAACTAAAGGACACAGAGGACAGAATGGAAAGACTGTTCTTTCATGACTTATGGCTTCTCATGTGACTGATAAGTCCTATTTTTGCCCTGCAGACCCTTCCGCATAAATGACAAGAGTGCTCCGTTGGTTCAGTACCACTGGGCTTTTTCTTGCGCCGTTCTCTTTTTTTGATAGCCTGCTGGACTCTGTCAGCTTCCCATGCTTTGCTGCCTCTGGTAAGGGCCGCCCTCCAATTTGCACGATCAAGCGAGAGCTTTTCCCACTCACTCACATCAATGGCAAAGGCCTTCAGCGATTGCTTGAGAGTGTCTTTGTAACGTCTCTTTGGGGCCCCAACATTCCTCGTTCCATTGGAGAGCTCAGAGAAGAAGATTTGCTTAGGGAGTCTGGAGTCGGGCATTCTGACAACATGTCCTGCCCAACGTAGCTGAATTTTTTTCAGGTGGCAGAAGATGCTCAATTCCTTGGCACGATTGAGGACCTCAGTGTCTGGAATTTTATCCTGCCATTTGATCCTTAGGATCTTTCTAAGGCAGGCCAGATGAAAGTGATTTAGCTTTCTGGCATGCGATTGGTACACTGTCCAGGTTTCAGCCCCATAGAGTAGGGTGGGGAGGACCACAGCATTGTACACTTTCAGCTTAGTGTCTGTGCGAATGCCGGCGACATCCCATACTCTCTTTCGAAGCCTGCCAAATGCAGAGCTGGCTTTGCTGATTCTTGAGAGAATTTCAGTATCAACACGAGCCGCGGAAGACAGTGTACTGCCAAGATAGGTGAAGTTCTCCGACACCTTCAGAAGACTGTCATGGACTTTGATATTTGGGGTCACAGGATACTTGTCGTCTGGAGTAGGCTGATGGAGCACTTCCGTCTTCTTTGTGCTTATTGTGAGGCCAAAGTTGTCACGGGCACTAGAGAACTTATCAACACAGTTTTGCATGCTATCCTCATCGTGTGCCAGAAGTGCTCAATCATCAGCAAATAGTAGGTCACAGACTTGAGTACTTTTGGTTTTGGTTTTTGCCTGAAGTCTCCTGAGGTTGAATAGACTGCCATCAGTTCGGTACTTGATGCTTACCCCTTGAGGAGGAGAGCTAAAGGCTTCTTGTAGCATTGCAGAGAACATGATGCTGAACAGAGTTGGGGCTAAGACACAACCCTGTTTTACCCCATTTGTGACAGCAAAGGGCTCTGAAACACTGCCGTTGCTTTTGACTGCAGCTTGCATGCCATCATGAAACTGGCGCACTATTGTGATGAATTCGGGTGGACACCCAAACTTCGCCAAGATTTTCCAGAGGCCTTCACGACACACTGTGTCAAATGCTTTTGTGAGGTCAACAAATGTGATATACAGCGCTTTATTTTGTTCCATGCATTTTTCCTGAATCTGTCTGGCAGCAAAAATCATATCCGCCGTTCCCCTCTCTTTACGAAAGCCACATTGGCTCTCGGGAAGCAAGTCATTTGACGAGAGGTGATCAAGAAGGCGATTCAGAAGCATTCTTGCCAATATTTTGCCAGCAATTGAAAGTAGAGAGATTCCCCGGTGGTTGTCACAGACTTGGCTGTCCCCTTTGTTTTTGTACAGATGGATGATTGAAGCATCTTTGAAGTCCTGTGGCAGCTTCCCTGCTTTCAACATATGATTGAACAACTCGGTCAACCTTTCAATAAGCTTTTCTCCACCGAAGGCATACACCTCAGCAGGAATTGAATCCACGCCTGGTGATTTGTTAAAGGACATCTGATTTGTGGCAGTTCGGGTCTCATTTGCTGTGAATGGCTTGGCAAGAGCTGCATTAATAGGAGTCTGAGGGAGGCGGTCAATGGACTCAGTATTTATATTTGATGGCCGATTTAGCACACCTCCGAAATGTTCTGCCCAACGCTGAATTATGGCATTCAATTCAGCAATGCGTGTTGAACCATCTGACGCAAGAAGTGGCGTAGTGCCAGAGCGGGATGGTCCAAACACAGCTCGGAGGCTCTCAAAGAACTTTCTAGTGTTGTTTGTGTCGGCATATTTCTGAGTTTCTCTTACTCGCTCTTCAAGCCAGTCATTTTTCATTTTCCTCAGCTTCTTCTGGAGTACACCCTTACATGCACGCAGTGCATCAGCTTTTGCTGTGGAAGAGGGGTCACTGCAGTGAGCTTGGATGAGACTATTTTTTTCTTTGATGAGCACTTTGATTTCATTATCATTATCATTGAACCAGTCCTGGTGCTTGCGGACAGGAAAACCAACTGTGCTGCTGGCGCAAGAGTGTACAGTCGTATTTAGGTCAGTCCAGCTCTGTTCAATGTTCTCAGGGTCAAAAGTCACGCAATCCAAGTTTGAGGAGAGTTCTGATGAGAGCTCGCTCTGTTTCTCAGCTGAGCAGAGTTTTGAAACATTTAGGCGTTTAGGTGGTGCTTTCCCTTGAGGGCGTCTATTGCGCCTCAATGTTAGTCTGAGCTTGCAAACAATGAGTCTGTGGTCAGTTCCACACTCGGCACCACACATCGCCTTTGTTACAAGGACATCCTTTCTGTCAGTCTTCCTCACAATGACATAGTCTATGAGATGCCAATGCTTTGAGCGGGGATGCATCCATGACGTTCTGTTTCTCACAGGGAGACTAAAATTTGTGTTGGTAATGAACAGGCCAAATTCAGCGCACAAAGTAAGTAAGCGCAACCCATTGTTATTGCATGAACCAACTCCATGAGGGCCCAAAACATTTGGCCACGCTGAGATTTCGGAGCCAACCCTAGCATTGAAGTCCCCCAAGAGAATCAGCTTATCAGCTGCCGGGACAGAGCATATGACAGATTCTAGATCAGAATAGAACTTGTCTTTGGCTTCATGGTGGGTGCATATGCGCTAATGAGGGTGGCTGACTGGCTTTTCCCAACTGGGATCCTGAGTGTCATTAGCCTGTCATTTATTTCAATTGGCATGGACTGCAAGTTTCTGACAAGGTCATTTTTAATTGCAAACCCAACACCATGCTGTCTCGGTTCGACTGCACCCTTGCCTTTCCAGAAGAAGGCGTATCCACCACTGAGCTCTTTGAGTTGGCCACTATCAGGGAGTCTGGTCTCACTGAGTGCCACTATGTCCAGGTTGTACCTGCTGAGCTCAATGGCAATAAGTGCAGTGCGTCTTTCCGGGTTGTTTGAGTTGTCCTGTAGTGTGCGTATATTCCAGGCTCCTAGCCTGAGTAAGCTGAATTTCTTTTTGTTTCGACCGCAAAAAGGGATCCCCACTGGTCGCGGTATACCAGTCAGGGTGATGTGAAGTGGGCTTTCTTTAGGGCACCTTTTCTAGCCCCTTCCTCAGTTGAGGTGAGCAGTGCTATCCTTAAATAAGGCTGCTCAGCTACTGTGGGTGCTGCCTCCCCACGCCTCCACTTCAATCGACGATGAAGCGACCATAGCCCACAGCCACCAACGTGTAGGTCTGTGCTAACAGCTTCCAGTCTATCCAAACCTGCTGCCACCGCACTCGCCCATCGCCGTTGGAATTTTGAGAGGAAAGAAGACGAGACAAAGATGAAAGAAGACGAGGTGAGTGTTAAGACTGGCGCAAAGAATTTGTTTTTAGTGAGAAAGAGCTGCGCAAACATCAGACTCACTCTCTCGCCTGGACACAACTTATCCAAGTGGCAAGACAGGGTCAAGACGACTGGAAATGTATCCAGGTGCAGGAGGATGCCAGAGGGAGTCATATTGCCTGACCGGCTGCCTGTAGGCTACTCCACAGCCTCGCAGTCCCAACTGACTAGGGTGAAAGACCCAAACCAAAGAACACCAATACTGGTGGATGCTCTGTGTCACGATATCCAGGCCAGAGTGACGGTATATTGCCATCTGCCCTATCAATCAACCACTGGCCTGCTGCCGCCAGCTTCGAAGCTGCGTCCGGGAAGTTTGCTCAATTCTTCGTCTGTGATTTAGGCAAACAAGCCTATGACCACACCGCTACCGGGGGCCAATATGAAGGACTCAAGTACTGAGGGTCACATTGTGCCCTAGCATGTGGCCGTTGGGTTAGATGAAACCTCCTCCGCCCTGGCCGTTTGCACCGACAGGTGCACGCCCACTGATACCATGCTAGCGTACCAGTTCATGAAACAGGTTGTACTGGATTACATGTTACCAGTAGCAGATTTTTCTGACCTGACAATATAAGTAGACAATCAAAAATCCCTTGCAAAAATGTCATTTAACCTCTCAGACAACAAGGCGATGTTAGACATACAGGTTTTGATAACCGTAAGGCTGAACAGGTCGCGGGTGGGAGGTTGACTTCAGCAAACTTACCTTTGGCGGGCGGGGGGGGGGGGTAAAAATTGCCAAAATCGAGCTTACGTAGGCCTTCTTTATGATAGGGCCCTTACATATTCATGACACACTGACAGATATTCGCCCCTTAAGGTCTACAGATTAAATTATATATTATATAAACTGTTTTCAGTCATTGCCATGAGTAGGTGTTACCATTGCCAGTGTCTTTGCTGTCGTTATTGTAGTGGTTGTGGATGAGGTGACGGTGGCGGTAGGCTAGTGGCTGTAACATTGCAGCACTCTCTTTGTACCAGAGTCTCCCGGCAGCGATAATTTACCCAAGCATATAATTTTATTATCCTTACTTGGACCTCTGAAGTAAATCGAATTTTGGAATAATTGATGCCAAGTAGTTAAATCTAATTTCTACATCATGAAGAAATAAAAACAAAAGAATAAAGACTGATCGACAAATAAGACTAGCGTAATATTACTGTGAACGTGGTTTCTTCTCAGAAGTGTGCTTGACATTTAGGAAACAGATCAAAACACTTAAAGTCTTATGCGAACCTTGGTAATTTAGATGCATTTGTTGTTTGTTTGTTTAAACAGTCAGGAACAGCCATAGATATACACCACTGAACGGGGAACAGCTCTGTATCGGCTCACTTTTCAAGTATTGTTTTTCAGTCAATCCCAACAGTACTGAATATTATTTTAGCGACCAAACACATAATGATAATACATTTAATATCACTACTAAGAAGTTGCGCTGCTACATGTGTAAGTGATTATCATTTTAGGGCAAAGGAATCACACTGAGAAAATGCCCTAGGCTAGCTTGAATTCTCCACTGTCTATACATAAATTATTCAAAGATAGAGCATATCTGAGTTACACTAACAGAAAAAACCTAATCTAGGCCCTAGCAAACTGGACGTATGGTGGGTACGGGCAATTAGTAAAAGCTGCTAAAAAAAAATACGAGTGAATACTTATAGCGTCATTTCCATGTTTTCATTATTTTTCCACTTTCATTGCCCTCTACCATGTTAGATGAACATATTTACTTGGTTTAGAATTGAGTATAATTTTCAAAATATACTGAGTTGATTTATTTACCTAGATCTATATCTACATAAATATATTTTCAGGCCTTGTGTGGGGGAAAAAAATACTTTGTCCGTCATTTACTGCGTGCCTAACGACGTTCAGACCATCAACTTCCGTTGTTTTGAAAGCCGCATGATTTGACGGATTTTTAGATTGTAAACGAGTTATCATTGTGAGATTCTCTGACAGTGACAGTCGCACACATCAATCATGCCAATTTATAAAGGTAGTATATATTAAAGTTTAGTGAAAACCAATGCAAATCAGTCGTAAAAGTGATTCTTTTCATCTTTGGATCGAGAATCTAGAGGCTAGATCTAGACGTCTAGATCTAATTCTAGATCTATAGAATAAGAGGATCGGCTCTAGTCTAAGATCTAAATCTCTGTTCCATACTAGACTGCACCGTTTATCGGGTTGGGATTAGACCAGACCTCTTCCCTCAGGGTGATTTTGTGGGTTATCAGATGACAGGAAAAGTTTGGATATTTCGGACAAACCAGTCAGTCTCAATCAAACCCGAAAATCTCTTCATAATCATAGATCTAGATCTAGATTCCTTCTAGATCTAGATCTAGATCTAGTCCTGTCCTTGTCCCTTTAGAAGCCTCTATACTCTATGCAGGAGGAGTTCCATTTGAGTTACAAAGTATTTATCTGCTGATAGTGTTGTATGCATAAAATTTCCCCTAGGATTTTTTTTATCCGCCAGCATAAATTTTGTATAAATTTGCGAGCTATCTCCCCAAATTCGAACCCTTCTCCTTCTTCCTCCTTTGCTTCGTTCATATCCGATCAACATTCGTATTTGTGCATGTGTTGAAAATGATGGCATGATTGAAATTGGAGAGTTTTTTCTGAAAAGAAATACGGAATGTCATTGATTAGCCTAATAGTCGGGATGTTATCTTTTTTTCTTTATATGTTCGTGGTCATCTCAAATCTAAAAGCAATCACCAGGTGGAATATGTTCCTTGGTGGTTTTAGAACACCCCTGGGGTGGAGGTCACCTTTCAAAGGGGCGCAGGGCTTGGCGGGGGCGCAAAGATCATACCCCCAACTGGGCCCAAGGCAAAAATAATTCTGGCCCTTACCGAGTCCAATACTTGTCGGCGAAGTCAGCGTAGCTCTATGAAGCGGGGAGACGACGGTGGAAGCATTTCAAATTTATCTTACCGCCCAGCGAACTACGGCGAATAGGAGAAAACGCTTTGAGCATTGGGAGTGTCTACGTACAAGGCCGCCTTGTATCTAGACTTAGGGAAAGTTATTTCTACGTACAAGGCTACCGGGTACATAAATTGGTACTCTTCAACGAGAACGGTCCCAACTTAGAACTAACCCAAACCCTATTTCTAACCCTATCCCAAACCCTATTTTCTAACCTAACCATAACCCAATCTCTAACCCTAACAGGGCCTCACCCAAATCCCGTTCTCGTTGAAGAGTACCCATAAATTAAGGGGAGCCTTGTACGTAGACACTCCGTTGAGCATTAGATCTGGTTTTTTTTAATCTTTAAAAGAAACTACATATTTTGTGTTTCATAAAGCAAATAATATGTTTCCTGAACTCTGCATGCCCTCAGATTTAAAAAAAATATGCCCGCATTCGTTATTTCGGAGACATTTTTCGGGATTGCGGTCAGGCAAAACTATTGAAAACCCGCATAATCCGAATTGGAGAGGAAACAGAAATGATGGGGGGGGGGAAGGGCAGAAAAACAAGTTTTAGGAAAGGGTTGGCAAGAGGTATAAAGAGAATTTCTGTCTTTTGCAAATCGTCAATGAATCGCAGTTATTATCATTATCATTTGTATATTGAAGACGTCGGCCTGAAACCAGTGCAGAATGGAAAAATAGGGTCCAGCTCCTGTAGCTACTTTGTCACTGAAAAGAAAATACCCTTCTAAAACAATATGGGCTGCATGCTTGTCAAGTAAGAGACAAGACTCTTATGTCTGGAACTACAGAGGGTATTGTGTGGGTGCAATCAGCTTTTCACCAGGGAGTGCTTTATTATAAGGACATACATTATGGAGAAACTCTCGAAAGACTTGAAACGACATACACGACCTGCCAACACAACAACCAATGTGGCATTCGAAATCGTGCTATGCTGCATTTTGTAGCAAAACGAATATAGAAAGACTGAGAAAGAAGCTAGAAAAGGAGCAGATAAGAGAGCCATCTGTTAAAAAACCATCGGATGCAACTTCATCCCCTTCCTTCACCATGCCCATATCCAGAACAACGGTTCCGAAGGTGGATTGGGGGAAATGTATTTTCTGCCAAGTGAGGACGAAGCATAACCAGCCACTCCACCAAGTCTTGACACTGAATGCTGCACACAAAATTCGAACTTCTGCCTTAAGGAATGAAGTATTAAAGTGCAGAACAGCGGGACTTGATCTGATAGCCTACAAAGCAAAGTACCATTTAAAGTGCTTTGCAAAAGTAACAAAACAAAGTGGTTTAAGCGGAACAAATAATGAGGAAAACACAGAGGGCGCCATTCTTGATTTAGTTCAAGAAATAGATATCGGGTTTGAAGATGGGCATATAATTTACACCTTAGCAGGTCTTCTTTCTCGTTTGAACCATCATCTACGGAAAAGAGATCAAGAAACCCCATTAACAACGCACGGTTTGAAGAAAAATCTGTCAGACCATTACAAAAGTGGCATCAATTTTGTAAGGCCTCTAGACCAAAATTTATGCAGTCAATGCTGGTTTTCCCTTCCGTTCCAGACAGCTCCGCAGTTATAGCTTTGGATGTGAAAGCAAGGGAAGCTGAAAATGATTGCATTGAAGAAGAGCTTATATTAGTAGGAGGGGGGCAAGCATCCTTCTCAAAGACATCAGTCTGTGGTAAAAACATTTAGATAGTACCATATTAGTCACTATAAACATGGGTCCGAAATGATTTATTTGAAATTTTCAGATTTTTTAATGTGTACAGAGTTCTGGACCCATGATATGCAGAATAATGAACAAATAATACATTTGACACTTTCTATTCCTGGTCTGTCTATTTGAGAGTAAGTGTGTAGAGTATCAAAGCTTTTGGTAGAAAAAAAGCAAGAACATAGTGAATACTTTCTTACCACACCCCAGTTAAAATTGAGCTATATTATCTAAATAAATTGGGGACAAAATCGTGTCTACATACGTAATGCCACCCTTTAGCCAAATATATCCAGCAGTTTCTTACGCCCAGGGGATCACTTTAAATGAAAATACAACAAACAAAAGTATATTTTTTAGTGCAAGGTTCAACGCTCATTTGAAGAGATAGAGCAAGTTGGCCCCCCAACTATATCTCGTTTCACAAATGCAGAAGAAACATTGCTGACACAAATTAACCATGTTGCTGCAGCTGTTCGAGGAGACATACAAAAACAAAAAGGACACCACTCTTATGAAGGCATAGATAATACTCACGCCCGTCAAGTTATTCGAGATAGCTTGTATCTACTTTTGGAACTACATGTAATATTTTTTGGGCCAACAGGAAATCTAGAGAAAATCAGTGAGCTACACAACACAAGATTACTTTGCATTGACCAAGACATCGTCTTTGCAGCACCAAAAGGTCGGAAGCCATCACCCAAACACATAGGGCTTGGCCTCACAGTGCATCAAGCAACTCGTTCTAAATCGCTTATCCAGCTCTTACATCACAGTGGCCATTCTATTAGTTATGATAAAGTGAACCAAATTGACACAAGCATCGCACAGTATCAAATAAACAGATATTGCAATAACCATTTCACTTTCGTTCCGGAAAACTTATGCCTGTTTCGATTTGTTCAGTTTGCTGGAGACAATTTATTGTTATTTTAAAAGAAACCATTGACGGAAAAGGGACCCAATTAGCAGAATTCCAGAGAGGCCCTTCTGCTTCTGTTAACCACGGACAGTCTGAAATAAGCAGCTCAAGAGTTGTTACTGAAATATCAGCCAATTTCAGTAAGCTAGTTTCTTCATTACACCCAAGCCAACGACCAAAGACAGTCTTTTCAAGAATCCCTGATAGTAAAGAGATGATACCCGAGGACAGACACGCTCTCAACTCTAAAGATCTAGCTTGGGTGATCAGTAGAGCATATTCTGCAACGCAGTTTCAAAATGTTCCAGCGTGCATTGCTTGTAATGCATAAACTTCAACGACAAAACTTAACGTTACGACCATTGGATACACATGCCGATAATACCAGAACCAGCAACAGAATATGACACTGTGTGGACGGTTATGTCAGTGCAAGGCAGTGGGAGAAAGACTAGGGCAAAGAAACACTGTCATCGCATTTGACATGTACCTATATTGTTTAGATATTTGATCTCTTATACTTCATGTATGTCCATGCTTACCTGAACCATAGCACTGTTTATGGTGAGAGTAATTATCAGAATAACGGATGAAGTGTGACAGAATTGTCAGTGGGAAAGATCAGAAACTCTTTAGTTCAAGCAATATTTATGCGCAGTCTACCATGTGGTATATACATGTAATATAATATTTTCTTATATTAAATTAACCCTAATACTCTTTAAATGTCAAACTAATATTTTACTTATGCTGAGATTATAAGCAACCTAAGACAAAACCAGGCGTTTTAGGTAAAGAATACTCATAATAAAGGGCTCATTATCGATTTTTTCTAACTTTCAAGAAAAGGTGAAAAAACCTTCACTTTTTAACTATATAAATCAATTAAAATAAGTTTTTTTAAAATCTGTGTAAATTACAATTTTAAGATAACAACAGTGAAATTTGTGTATGTAATGCAGTTTGTCTTTTGGCATCTTTCGATGTCACTTTTAAAAATTAGTAGAATTTGACCTCTTGTGCACTCATTGACCCCTTGTGTGACCTTGCACCCCCACATGAAGTGACCTCCACCTGGAATATGATCGGGGACCTATGTACTATCGTATAAAACAGGTGGTTGCTATTAGATTTACAATGACCATGAACTTCTCAAAATGAAGCCTTTTGAAAATTCTCTTCTAAACTATAAATTGATACGAAGATTCAGGTGGGTTTGTTGGTTTAGTCTTGCTTATTTCACAACAATTTTGTCACAATTACGCAGGGTCCTCGGTAGCGTGGTGGTTAGCACCTGTCAGTCACGGGACAGTGGTTCAATTCTCAGCAGGGCAGACTTTTCTTTTCTTATAAATTAAGTCTTTTTTACTAGGAATCAATCTTTTTTTTTTATCCAAGAACAATAAGCTAATAGGGAATAAATCCGGTTTTGTTTATTTGTTTTTTTTTGTGTCTTCACCACCTGTCAATCGGGGGACAGTGAGTGGTTCGATTCTCCGCAGGGTAGGTTTTTTTTTTTTTTTCTTTTCTTATGAAAGTCTTTTTATCAGCAATCAATCTGTTTGATGTTGTTTTTTTTTGACATCCAACAACAGTAATAGGGAATAAATCCAGTTTGTTTTTTTGTAATTAGTCAACGCAATACCTGTGGATAAACCTGAGCTTTATCCACCGATACAGTTTACGGATAGACCTGGGCAGTATCCGTCAATAATGTTGGCGAATAATTGTGGCCTATGAGTAACTTATATGGTTGGGATACTACTTGTGAGGAGGTGGATGTTTTATAGTAAATGTGGGGCTCGGTGATGAACACTCAGAACATGAAATGTGTGTCCGACTGAAGTTCTGTAACTATATATGGTACTCCTCCCGCCTAAACTTTCCCTTCAAACTGTCAAAAAAATAAAAAGCAAATATTGAGACAGTCAAGGGATTATGAGAGTTTCAAACTGGTCAGGACGTGTGGACCTCTTCTCCCTACAGCATGTAATTTAGCTTTTGCACAGTTGTTTTATAAATGTGAGATCTCTCTTGGAACAGATCTGGATAGCAGTACATGTATTAGCACTCACTACATCTTGAACCAGATTTGTCTGCATTTATTTATATTAGCAATAGCATAGTCATCATCAGATGTCAAGTTTGGCAAGTATATTTTAATCAGGACTCTACTTTCTTATTGTTTTAATGCTTAGTAGGCACTTATGTTGGTTTTGGCCAATATTGGTGTCATTATCATCACTATGCACAATTCATTTCGAAGTGTTAAACTGTTCAGTTTATCAAAATTTTGAGGATCTTAAGGGAAATTGCTTCAAGTGTAGTCCCTTCAATTCAAGGGAGAAAGTGAAGTAATCCATTTACCTTAAAATTACTTTATTTAACTAATAATGTTGCATATCTATTAATTTACTATTATTTTTTAATGCAGTGAATGTGAAGTGGGGAAAGGAAAAGTTTGAAGAGGTGGAGTGCAATACAGATGAACCCCCTGAACTATTTAAAGCCCAGCTTTTTGCCCTTTCGGGTGTCCAGCCATCGCGACAGAAGGTCATGATTACGGGAACAATTCTTAAGGTATGTGTAAAAACCTATTTAAATATACTCAGATCAATAATTTTCTCTTTACTTGAGGGCAAGACATCCTTGCTGTGCAGGATTTTTAGAGTTCCACCAATCCACAATCCGGGGTTGAGGAAGCTTGGTCATCTGCAGAGGAAATACAGCAGCGGGAAATCATTGCTCACTGACTAGCAGTGAAAGAAGTATGAGGTCTCTTGGATTTAAATAAGTTTTCAGTTTTCCTAAGAGATGGAATTGATATGTTATATATACTCAGACATATAGTCAAACTAGGTTTCTTCACGATAGATTGGGAGTACACTACTTGTATATTGGCAGATTTTCTTAAGGTCAGAACCAGTCTTTTAAATTTAGTTGTGGTAACATTTAATGTGTTTTGTTGGTGTTGTTTGCTTTGTATGCTCTTAAACGAGAGGAAGTCATTGGACCCCAAGAAGTGGCATTATATGCAAAGTTCAGGTGTTGGTCTCATTTTCCACTGTCAGCCCTGGCAATCAAGTTTCTGACTCACTAAAATTAATAAAAAATATAGTGAATATTGTGAAAGACATTTGTTCATACTTGAAATGATGGAATAAGAAATGAGAGAAAATAATTGAAATTGTATTGCTCTTCAGATTAACACATGCAGTATCATGTACATTGGGATGAATATGAACTAAAGAGTAATCCTTTTTTCCTGAATGGACACTGGCAGGGTACAAAACTAAGATTTGAACGATAAATACTTGAAAGAAGTTAGGATAGTGATACTATAGGAAAAGATTTTATAGGCAAAATTTTTTTGCATGGCTCAACTTGGAGTTGGATAACAGTGCCCTCTAAAATCTCATCAACATCACTATTGAAAATTAGTTTCTGACTGTATGACCAAGAGAAAGTGTTTAAAATTTAATTCAGGATGATGACTGGGGCCCTGCAAAGAACAAGTTGAAGGATGTAAGTTGCATTTTATCATTTTGTTTACCAGTGACCATCAGGTCCAGTAAATTTGTTAACAAATAAAAGCAAATAGATAGAATTCAAAATTAGTTCTGATTGCAGTATTTGTTTGTATTTTATTTAAAGTTATTATGGGTATTTTTGTTAATTTAGAGAGAGGTGTTTTATAGAAGAAAGTTACAGAATTCCATGATCATTATGTGTTATATATTTCTTTGTAATTTTGCATTTTTGCCCAGGGCATTATTATAACGATGTGGATTCTGATGTTAATTCGGGCGTTTACAATCATAATTTATGTACATGGTAATTTGGCATTCAGCAGATTATATCAATTTCTGTTGTTAGGGTACCATGCTTTTAATGATGGGTACAGCAGATGCTCTACCACAAGCACCTGTGGAGAAGCCTGTGTTTGTTGAGGATATGAGTGAGCAGCAGTTGGCCTCAGCTGTAAGTTTGCGTAAAATATCAGTATCTTTCGTGATATTTAATAAGATCATCACTGCATCAAGTGTAGTTGTCATTGTAGTAGTTATTATTAATTTTTTAATGCATTTTTTTTTGTGTCCAGTTTGACCATCATCTTGAAAGAACAATGCTATATATTATATATATATATATATATATTCTTAACAAAAGAAGGATTCCCTTAGCTTTTTTAGCCAGTACACATGTGATATAATAATCTGTTATTTTTATAGATGGATGTCCCATCAGGATTGACAAATTTGGGCAATACTTGTTACATGAATGCTACAGTCCAGTGTTTAAGGGCTGTGCCAGAACTGAAGAATGCTCTTAAAAAGTAAGTACTTGATGTTCAGTTTGTGTATGGACAGGTTAGTTTCATCCCCAAATCATCATCTTGGCTGTGCTGGATAATTTTATGACAGTGCAATGTTGACTAAGGTTTTTCATTTCTTATATAGTCAGTGGAAGATAATCAGTGGCAGTCCCATTTCATTTCAGTATTGATTTGATTGTTTGATATTGCAAAGAAGCACTGAGATCCTGATTTGACTGCCTAAAGTTATTGTGATTGGGAAAATATCTAGCTAAATCAGTAAATGGTTAGCATGCTGGCAGCTATCAAGTTTTTGTATGAGTTTCAAGTCTTTAAATTTAGATGTTGATGCAAATACTTTTGCTGCACCATATCAAATGGGATTAAAGAGTTATACAAATACAAATACAAATAATACTTTTCATCTATTCTAAATTTCTTTCTGTACCTTTGCATGTACTTGTCATGGTTCTTAACTTCTTCAGTTTTAGCGGTGGACTGACAGTTGCTGGGGCCATTGCACCTGCAGATTCAATTACAGCAGGTTAGTATCTAAGTACACATAGTATGTATGATCCATATTTTTTTATCAATTCATCTTTTGTCGTTCCCTTTCTGTTTGTTATAGCTACTTTCCTTCCATTAGGAAAGGAAAGATGCAATTTTCAAGTCAGCACAAACTCATTCAATGGCAGATGGACAGGAAAAGATAGATTTTGCATTATATGTACCAAAAACAAATACTCACATAGAAATGGGGGGAAAATAGCAAAGGAGAGAGTACAGTGTATCCACAGAGATAAGAAAATTGCAATACAAAACAGAGAGATTGTGAACTGGATGTGTGCTGCAAGACAGATATTTTCCAAGATAAAAAGTGCTTAGGCTACCTTCCTCAAAATATCAAGAGGGCTAATGGCTTTAATTACTTCAAATTGACAAATCCATTTTGTGTCCTAAGCAAGAATTCAATCTTGCTTTTTTCTTTTCTTTTTTTTTATCAAATATCAGAAGGAGAAAGAACAATCATTTATTTATTTTTGAATGGGTTCAGACTAGATGTGACAGCTTTCAGGCATGGGGTGTAGATCATAATCATGGCTAAATTTTCTCTTGAAACATGAGCAAAGAGATTAGTCTTTCCTGAAACTTTTGTGACTTCAGTTTGATCACGCATTCTGTAGTTTTTGTTTTGTTTATTTCTCACCCTCAGCCTTGCGAGACTTGTATGTATCAATGGACAAAACATCAACTCCAATTCCGCCCATCATCTTTTTACAAGTTTTGCATATGGTTTTCCCTCGCTTTGCTGAGAAAGGGGAGAATGGGGGATATCAACAACAGGTTTATTTGACTTTTTGCAGACTTTGTATGATTTTCAACAAGCACAGTAAAATTCATAATGAAATTCAGCATGCAAGATTTCCTACTGGAGAAATATTTTAGTCCTAGAATTGCCTGCTCGAAAATTCTGAAAATTATTTTACAGTTCTGCTGATGTTTGTATGGATTTTTTTAAAACTCATTTTAGAACCATGATAATCATACAGGCTTTTATGATAGTACATCAAGAAAATAAAAAATTTAATGTAATTCTAGGATTTCATGATGTTCGATGAGCAGTTTTCTCTGAGAAATGCAAGAAAGAATTTCTATGTTCACCCACTCTAAAAGATACTTTGATTTTTATTTCCTTTGATAATGGGCCAATTTCTGAGAAACAGTTCAATGCATCAAATGGATTCTTATGGACTCCCATTACAAAATGAGAAGACATTTCAAAAGCTTGAACTTAAAGGAAGTTAACTGAAACTTTTGTCACCATGTTTATTACTTGAGTGCCCAGTGTGCTTTTGCCTTATCCTCTTTACATGACTGATATGGTGTCATTTTCCTGTGACTATCGACAACTGTTGTGCAACAGTGCCTTCAAACTGGTATCAGTACAGTTACTTATTTGTTTCTTGTAGTAGTTGAAGAGATTTTTCATTGTGAAGTGTTCTGTCTACATTTCAAAATGTCATTTACCTTCTCTAGGATGCCAATGAGTGCTGGACAGAAATTGTGCGAAGTCTTCAGCAGAAATTGAAACCAATAACAGCTCCACAGCCTTCTGGAGAACCAATGGTAAAGATTCAGTTTTCATGAATCCATCCTAATATGTTATGTCAACTGAGTGAGCATGGAAATCAACAATCAGAATCAACCTTGAAATGATCATAATCTTTTGCTGAGGTTTTTAATATCCATGTATTAGTTATTCTTCATTTCAGATGTAAATGGTGAATTATGGGTAACCAACTTTCATTGCAATTGCCAGTTATATACCTCTACTATGCAGCTTTGAAAAAATGAAACTTCTACAGGACTACTGTTAATACTAGTAAAAATATATTACTGGTATTATGGCAAGTGTCATTTGAATTGGGTTGCACAGTTGTCATTGTTGAGGTCGACTTTTGCATCTTATGTATTCTGTTGTTGTATAAATCTGCATCATCAAGTCACATAACCTCATAATGTAATGGCTCATGTTTCATTTTATTCAGTAAGTTTTGTATTTTCATGTTTATAATATAGCATTACTGTACATTCTGCATTGTAGGACACAGGCTCTTCTGCCTCTGCCTCAGCGTCTTCTTCCACATCCTCTCAGGCCAGTGCTGGCTCAAGTTTCATTGATCAGTATTTTGGAGGAGAATTTGAGACTGTGTATCCTTTTGCACCTTTGGGGCCATAATCATCCTCTCAGTATTATGCACAGCAAATTTTTGTTTCTGCCATTTCCATTGCTGTTTGTGATAATAATATATGAATTTTTGTGGTCAGGGTTAAACATAAAATTCAGTTTTAAGATAACAGTCACAGAAATTAATTAAGGCTGAAACCTTTTAAAAACTGATTTCAGTATTATTTATTCAGGTCCAAAAATTAACTTGCTTCATGTAACTGTAGTATTTGTGAATTTTCTAATTCCCTGGTGACCACATTATCAGTGGCATTAAGACAGTATGCAAAACTTCTTAACTCAAATAACCAGGATGAAATGTAATGAAGCCCCTGAAGAAGGAGAGGTACGTGGGTCAGAAAAGTTCTTACAACTCAGCTGTTTCATTGAAAAAGGTAATAATACAGATCTGTACAATAGCAATGGCGTAGTTTTGTTTTTGAGCAGTGTCTGCTTTAACTTTACTAACTTAAGGGCTTTACTAGAAAACCATGATCTCTTTTGTTATGTTTGGTTTTTTTTCATGAACATTCAAACAATTTTTTATTTATGTGTCAGTTTTAATGGTGTTAACAGACAGCATCTTGCCATGCAAATGTTGCAATGCATCAAAGTAATCATTTAGCGTTGGCCCCAATTTCTACTCACAACAAAGTAGTGTCAACACTGTAATATTGTTGCATGGGGTGGGTCACAGAACAAAAAATTTTGAGAAACGTCAGTGTAATGCCCTCACATCACATCCATTTTGTGCAACTGTAGACAGAATCTCTGCTCCAATTGTTCATGCCTTGACGTGGAGGAGTGGCTTGCGTGTCCCAGTGATCCCAGGAGCTAAGCCAGCGGAGGCCTCGTGCCCCTGATAGCTTTAAGCAAGCTGGACAGGTCATGGGGGAAGGACCAGACAAGATTGAACAGACCGGCCCTCCAGGTTCGGGGGTTGGGCGTAGGGCTAACAACCCTACCCTGAAATCCTTGTTGGGGTGACCTTACTTGGAGAAACAAAAATCGTTACGGAAACAGCAACATGGAAAAACCAACGTTCTGGATGTGATGGACCTTCTGAGTACCTCGCGACTCGTATGAATGCAAGTAGTGAAAGCCGAAAGGAAACTGCTAGCAGGATGAAGGAGGAACTGAACACCGCCAAAACCAAGACCAGGATTGGATACTGGAATGTTAGAACAATGTATGAATCGGGTAAGTTAGCACAAGTAACATCAGAGATGAGGCGCTACAACCTACACATCCTGGGTGTAAGTGAGAGCAGATGGACTGGATCTGGAAGGATCAAAACATCCACTGGAGAAACCGTTCTCTACTCTGGAAGAGAGGATGACCAACATCATGAAGGAGTAGCCATCATCCTAAAGAATGTAATGTAATGTAATGTATAGCATTTATATAGCGCATATCCATTTAAAAGGACTGGACAAATGCTTGTTGGAGTGGAAACCAGTCAATAGCAGACTGATGAGGATGAGGATGAAAGGACGACACACAAACATCACTGTCATCCAATGTTATGCACCAACCAACGAAAACGACAACACAGACAAAGACGACTTTTATGAACAACTCCAGGGGGAAATGGACATGACGCCACGGCATGATCTCATCATTGTCATGGGAGACCTCAATGCTAAGGTAGGTAAAGATGATATAAATTATGAAAGAGTAATAGGAAAACATGGAACTGGAACAAGGAATGACAATGGAGAAAGGCTTGTGGATTTTTGTGCCTTGAACAACTTAGTCATCGGAGGGACCCTTTTCACACACAGAGAAATTCACAAACTCACATGGAATTCTCCAAATGGAAGAGACAAGAACCAAATAGACCATTTGATGATCAACGGTATGTGGAGACGATCCCTTCTAGATGTGAAAGTGAAAAGAGGAGCTGACGTAGCCAGCGACCACCATCTAGTGGCAGCACTTATCAAAATTAAACTGAACAAGACCGGAATCAAGATATCAAAGCAAAGACACCTTAATATTCAGAAACTGAGAGATGCAAGTGTTAGAAATGCCTTCAACATACAAGTCAAGAACCGATTCCAGGCTCTACGAGAGTCTGATAAGAACAACCCTAAAGAAAGAGGAATCGATTCAGAGTGGAAAAGAGTAACTACAGTGTACACAGAGAGCAGTGTAGCCTGCCTTGGATTTAATGAGAAAGGGAAAAGCAAGGAGTGGATCCAACAAAGAACATGGGATGTGATCGAGGAGAGGAAAGTCATGAAAAAGAAACTCCTACAAGTGAAATCGGAAAGGCTGAAAGAGAGGTACCAACATAGCTACACAGAGTTAAATAAGAAAGTGAAGAGACTAGTAAAGAAAGATAAACGAGAAGCCATGGAACAGCTAGCGGCAGATGCGGAGGAGGCAGCAGCAAGAGGAGAACGGTAAGCTCCACAAGATCACTAAGCGCATTTGTGGCAAGTACGGTGGAAGACCAAGTGTTCCAATCAAAGACAAGAATGGGAAACTACTGACTACAGAACGAGAACAGGATACACGCTGGACAGAGCACTTTCAGGAATTACTAAACCGGCCACCACCTGAAGATAGAATAATAATACAAGATGCTGCTGAAGACCTTGACATCAACATAGATCCACCAAAGAAAGAAGAGATAGTGGCAGCAATAAAGAGCCTAAAAAACAGCAAAGCCCCAGGAAAAGACAACTTGACTGCAGAACTGTTCAAAGCAGATCCGGATCAGTCAGCCACCATCCTTCAGCCACTGTTCACAGCTATCTGGGAAGCAGAAGCAGTACCAAAGAGCTGGAATGAAGGCAGAATAGTGAAAATACCCAAGAAAGGAGCACTCAGCGATTGCAACAACTGGCGTGGTATCACTCTCCTTTCTATACCCAGCAAAATCCTTGCCAAGATCATTGTGCAACGTATGTCAGATGCTGTGGACAAGACACTGAGAAAGGAACAGGCCGGATTCCGATATGGGAAAGGATGCATTGACCAGATCTTCACACTCCGAAACATCATAGAACAGTGTTCAGAATGGCAAAGGCAGCTCTATGTGAACTTCGTTGACTTCGAAAAGGCCTTCGACAGCATCCACAGAGAGAGTATATGGCGCATTCTTCGGCACTATGGGATTCCCAGCAAGCTTGTTGAACTCATCAAAAGCTTTTACAAGAACTTCAGTTGCAGTGTCGGAAACAGTGATGCATCCTTTGAAGTGAAAACTGGTGTACGGCAAGGATGTGTGATGTCAACAATTTTGTTTAACCTCGTAATCGACTGGATTATGCGGAAAACTACAGAGGATGCACCAAGAGGCATCAGATGGACACTCTTCGACAACCTAGAGGATTTGGACTTTGCGGATGACCTTGCGCTATTGTCACATAGTCACCAACACATGCAAGATAAGACGCAGAGACTACATAATTTTGGATGCAAAGTAGGCCTTCGGATTAGCCAGAAGAAGACAGAGATTATGACCCTAAATGTAGACACTCCAGCACCAGTGCAAGTAGATGACAAGAACCTCACCACGACGGACAAATTTAAATACCTTGGTAGCATTATCAGACCAGAGGGTGGCACAAAGGAGGACATCCAAAGTAGGCTGGGAAATGCAAGGGCTGTCTTTCAAAGTATGAGCAACATCTGGAAATCGACACAATACGGCATCAACACCAAGATCAGACTGTACCAAAGCTGTGTCCTATCCACACTCCTGTATGGATCAGAGTGTTGGCGAATGACAGAAGGTGACCTCGCCAAGTTGTCTTCCTTCCACACCACATGTCTTCGTAGGATTCTCCGCATCTTTTGGCCAAACAAGATTTCTAATCAGGAACTACTAAGGCGATGCAAGCAAGAAGAAAATTAATAGCCAACATCATCACGAAGAGACGATGGAGATGGCTTGGACACGTGCTGCGAAAGGAAGCAAATTCTATAACCAAAACAGCACTTCAGTGGACACCGGAGGGACGGCGCAAGCGAGGCAGACCCAAGGCAACCTGGCGGAGAACAATCGAGGCAGAGATGAAATCCTTCAATCACTCATGGGGAACTCTCGCAAAGATGGCCCAGGACAGACAGGGCTGGAGATCCTTTGTTGCTGCCCTAAGCACCAGTGGGTGCAACAGGAAATAGTAGTAGTAGTAGACAGAATCTGGACAAGTACGACGTGTTTGCGTTGTGGTATACACTCACTTACTTTCAGTGTATTCTTGTAATAAATTGTGTTCTTCTTTTTTTTTTTTCAGAGGTTAAATACATGCAGACAGGATTGCAAAGTGTAAGTTCAAAATATGTGGATGGATGATTTTTTTTAGTAACCAAGAATAATAATTACATTTCATTGCATTTCCCAGTATAGTTACTTCATGTCTATAGTTTGCAAGATGATCACATGTGTCTATTGAAACCAACACAGAAATAATTCAGGTTTTTACTTCTTCATTTCGAAGGTATCTGACTCAAACTGTTGTTTTGTCAAGATTGAACTCCCAGGTAAAGGTAATGGGAGAAAACACATTTGTGATTTTGCAGATAGAAGTAACTTCATTAATAACACAGCTATATATTTCATTCATGCCCTGGCTGTATATGTGTTTTTGTGGGTTTTTTTTCTCAACAGAGATTAGAAGAAACAATCACAAAAAACTCACCCACACTAGGAAGAGATGCAGTGTTTACAAAGACGGTAAGTTTGTCATTACGTTTTTATGGCAGGAAGTAGATAAGAAAATAATTTCAAGCCACCCCTCAGTCAGTCAGAAATTCTCTTTCAATGGACCTTTGTGTAGGATGATACATTTATTAAGTGAACTGTCATATTCAGATCTCACTGTAATTACAGCATTAAGTGAAAGAAGAACAAATGTTAGAGTCAGCAAACTGACAACGGCATTTATAATGACATCATCATGGATGGAAAATATCTGTGATTAATAGGTGTCCACCAAATAATTTATTTAGCTGTTTTTCATTTGCCAGTATGGTGGGATGTTTTTTCATTCCATTCATTCAGTCTCTTACAAAACTTTTTTTTAAGTTTTAGAAAGATCTTTATAAGTCGTCGTATTTTTTACAGAATAAAATCAGCAGACTTCCTGGTTACTTGACAATTCAGTTTGTTAGATTCTTTTACAAGGAGAAACAGTCTACTAATGCAAAGATCCTCAAGGTAAGGTTTTATTTTTAAGAGTCAGTGTGACATTTGTAATTACTTTTAAGTGCTTAAATTTTATTTCAAGACAAGCAGACAGAGACTTACCAAAAATACGGTGCCATTTGTTGACAGGTCATTGGCAAAAATGACACTCTTGCTCATTAAGTAAACAGTATGTTGAAATGATAATACACTTTGCTGACAAGACAAGTGAAGATGTATAGCTGTTGTTGTGTTTTAAAATATGTCACTGCTGTGACCATAGGAGCATATTATTGTAGGAATCAGTGCTCAATTGCAGTTGGGCAAACATTAAATATACCAGTAATGCCTATAAAGGAATGCAGTCAATTAAAAAATGACAGCACTCACGACCAGCAGTTGTAAGAAGAAAATTATATTTATATTATCACAGAAACCAAGCTAAGGGTTATTTGATGTCTGATGATGATCAGCCATAGACTAAGCTAAAGCAGTTTTCAAATTCCAATAACACAGAGCATGATAACTCATAGCCTGGCCTGCAATCATTCCTCAGGACATCAAGTTCACAATGTCATTGGATATGTTTGAGCTATGTACACCAGAGCTACAGCAGAAACTGGTACCCATGAGAGACAGGTTCAAGGCTGTGGAGGACAAAAAGGTGGAACTGGCACAAGAAGTGAGTAATTACCATACTTCAGGCAGTGAGACAAAATAATTATATACAGTCGAGCACCAAACTCTAACATACGTAAGTCGAAATCACGGATCCCACGAACAAAGATCTAGGTCCCGAATTGATTTCTTAATATTCTTTGTAGTTATTTCACGCGAACCTCGAACTGTGACACGGATTTGTCGAACCAGATTTCCTGCTGCGAGTGTGATCGAAGTAGCCAAGAAGTAGAAAAGAAAAAAACAAACGCCAGAAATTTCAATCGATAAGCTGTAGCATAGCCTAGTGGTGGCAGGATAGTGCTTATAGTCGCACCGCCCACCACAACGCTCATCCCCCAATGGAAAAAAAAAAAAGAAAGGAAGCGCTGCCCTACAAACAGTAGTAAAACTGAACAGAGAAAAGTGGTGAGTTGTGTTCACCCTTAAGTTTATTTTATCGCTGTTGGGCTTAACTTGGAAACGATCCTTACCAAAGCACTTCCAGAAGAGAAAAAAAAAAAGCGTTCAGGCAACAAGGTCGCGTGTCGCTGTCGCCACACACATCAGTTTAATACATGTACTTACTTCTCTTTCAACTGGCCACGGGAGGGGAGGTATGGAAAGATTAAGGAAAGTAATTCGTGGCATATGTTGTCAGGTGTATTATTTTCCTTGAATGTACAATAATACCTCATGATTAATGCTTCATGTATTCCACGAAATTCGGCAAACTCGAACTAGATGAAGCCACCCCAAAGAATTTGAGTTTTCCATGCTTGACTGGACATTGTCTTTGTCTTGAGCAGAGGAATCATCACTGCCACGGCAGTGAAGTATGCCTAGTGTTTCATTTTATAAAATCACTTCCAAATTCTTCTATATGAAGTGAGAAATGGGATCTCAGGTGGCCTAAGATCTAATGGTAAAGATGATGGTGTGCCTTGTTCATGCATGAGGGAAGTCAATATTTGTCTTTCTTTGAATTATCGTTTTATTGTGTACATGCTTTGTTAAATTTAGAATCATGTGGGTCAGATAAACTGCATTGTATAGCTGGTTTAGTTATAAAAAACATTTTATGTTGTAACTTTACTTTAGCTGTTATGCAAGGGAGGAGGTTTCTGTGTAATTTTGAAACTATTTTTTCTGAGATCTTCATTCTTGGTCATCTTTTACTTTTCTGGTACATGTATTTTTTTGCAATAGCTGTGAACAGTTTTTTTATTGTGGTCCCCTTATTAGTATATGTATATCAGGGACAGGAGAAAAAAACAGGTCCTTGGGTGGATTTCAATGAGAGGGAGGATCAGGTTTATTCAGTCATTGGTTAATTCATCTGATGCTAGTGATCCACTTTTGTGATCTACCTGTAAAGGAGAGCTGTGTGGGCAAGTCTTCTTATGTTCTCAAAATGGAAAAGGGATTGACGCATCATGCCCTCATGTGGAAATGTGGCATGTGACCAAGTTGTTACTTGTGTGAATTTGATTGAAAAAATCAGTTTTGTGCAGTGTCTTTGTTTGATATTTGACCAGTTTTGAAACAGTAAATTCTAAGACAGAGACTGCCGCATACTTTATGTTTCTTTACGAAGAGGAGTGCTTTGACAGTAATGATGATATGCTCAAAGGCAACACCCTCATGCTTCTCTGGGGCACCCCCCAATTGTTAACTTTTTGGTAAGAGAATTTTCTGCACTGTCAGCAGCCATTCTTGCAATTCTACTGATCCCATCTTTGTTTGATCTCCACCCACAATGTATATCATTACAGGAAAAAGGAAAGGCGCCAGTTGTGAAGGATGACAAGAAAGATGTCAAAACAGAACCCTATTGGTTCCCTGATGGTAAGCATCATATAGTTACTCTGAAATTAAAATTGGAGTATTTAGTTGGAAAAAACAATTTGTTAACTGTAGCTGTTTGTAATGAAGGGAGTGGGGTGAGGTATGCCTGATTGCACTCAGATTTTTCTCACATTCTTTGAACATGACACAGCGTTGACACAATATCAATCCATGTAGGGCAAGGCGTATCTAGTATGTAGTACTGGTAAAGGTCAGTGGCAAAATGCACAAATGAAAGCTCGACTTGAAATTTGTGAATCGAATAAAGTTTAAAAAAAATACTTCCCATCTAAGCATACAGATGAATTGTTGTAACCTTTATGGCACCACTTCAACCGAGAGGAATCTGCACCAAACGTTTGGTTAGCATTGGTGCAGGGATGGCTGCAGAGTTCAGGAAATAGACAAATGTGAGCGAGCCCCACTAACCTCAACGGAAGTCGCATTTTTTCCAGTTTTGAGTTATGGATATCACCATAAAGTATGAAATCTCATCTTTAGTTTGGTGTAAAAATTACTGTAATGCTCCTTTGTATCGCAAAGTTGTAAGTTTTTTACAGACATCCACTCCCCGGTCAAAAATGGAAGTAACATCCAAGAAAATCGCCATTAAAGATAGAGGAGCGGTGTTCGCTCTTGGCGAGATATGTGGCCTTCTAACTCCCTAACAGCAGGTTCTTGTTTCTAACCTACAACTTTGAAAGTTTGCATGTCTGTGGCAGTATAAATGATACATGCTTCGTAAACATTGTGTGACAATAGGTTTTCTGATTTTGACGTTATCGGGAGTTCAGTGAACCCCATTATTGCTGTGATATTTGATGTCAAAGGCAAAATTAAAGACATTAAAAGCAATATTTATCATATTTAGAGGCTGATTTGAGGCCTAATATTTTCACAGAATGTAGAAAACTGGTTGCACTTTAAATATCGACAAAAATCAAGAAATCGGATATTTGTGTTTCATCGTGATTTTCTCTGTTTGGTCCCGTGCGACTTCCGTGGAGGTTAGTGGGGCTCGCTCACAAATATGAATGAGGGTTTTAGTATTTTATAGGTAATTATTGAGACACTTTCACTTTGTCAGGGTTTTGGTGAATCCTTTACTCTGAGAAGGTTAGGGTTAGCCAATCAAGGTAGAATCTTAGCAACTGAAATCATAACCATGCAGGTAATGGACATTTCAAATTTCAGAGAATATCTGAGAGGCAGTGAAATTGTTGTGTACAGACAGAAAGCAGCTTCTCTGCATTTCAGTAAAATTGTCACGGTTTAGTAATTTACAGTCATTGAATTGAGTGTGGACTTGATACAAGCTAGAAAATATTTGTTTTTTACACACATATATTTTTTGAAAACAGCATTTCTCAGGGATTACTCAGATTCAAAAACAGAGCCAGACATGGTACTTGGTATATATCATTACATTGATTTCTACCATTATTTAATTCCAATAGATGTGGGCTCAAACAACAGCGGATACTATGAGCTCTCAGCTGTTCTCACACACAAAGGAAGGTCAAGTTCAAGTGGACATTATGTTGCATGGGTGCGCAGGAAGGGAGGTAATATATTTTTTGCGTTCATTTTATCCACATTCTAACTAATTTCAATGTTGAAAGCTTAACATCAGCATCTGTAATTTGTACCACGCCTTCATATGTATAGTGGTCTGCGATAATTGGGAATGTCTCCAAAATTTTTGATTTTGACTTTTTGGTATATGTGGTTTCTGGTGCTGCTGCTTTTTAAAGTTTTGATTTATCATTTCTAGAAGCTGAGATATAGACATTTGAAGTGACAAAACACAAAAAAGCAAAAAATGAGAAAATCACGTCTATGCGTTGAGATAGATCTAGATACAAATCGCCTTGTTCTTCACCTGACTCTTCCTCTTCTTCATTCTCCTCATCAGTCTCATTAAAGTAATCAGTGATTACATCTCTCAGAAAGTCCTCTGAAGCCAAGCCAGACATTTCTTGCTCTTTTCTAGCATCCGCCTTCTTGTTTACCTTGACTACAAGGCTCGCAGCACAGGTCACCAACAGTTTTTTGACGGAGAAAACGTGAACTTTAAATGAATTATACCACTTCAAAACTGCTGATGCTCTAAATTATGATAATAATTAAAATTTATTATGATGTAGGTGTATTTGATCACTGGAAGAAATATTAAGGGGAAAAAATCAAGGAAAATCTGGAAGCGAAGGAAGCAGGAGTGAACAAACGGAACTACTTTAAATATTAGATGCGCAGAAGCTTTGGGTAGCATATATTCATGCTCACTCTCCACCATTGAAATCAGCGGAAAAAAACACGGAAGTAGATATGTAACATGTATAGGTTCTTAAAATAGACCCATGAGAAAAAAAAGTCCAAAGTACCTCACCTGATATTGCTCAATTTTTGACAATTCTTGGCATTTTTGTCCATTTAGGAAAGTGACACAGGTTATAAAAAAATCAAAATAAAATATTTCTAGACGTTTTTTGGACAAAAGTTTTCGTAAATATATTTTTAAGGTCTCCGGGGAATCCCCCAAAGCCTAAATCTCAATTTTGACCTCGAGTGACCCCAGCACCTATTTTAGCCTATATCTCGGTTCTTGAGTTGCTGACACATTCCCAATTTTCGCAGACCGCTACACATATGTACTTCAGTGTGAGAGTCGTTGCAAGTAGGTGCACTCCCATCATAAATTGTCCATGTCACAACAAATAGACAGCAGTTTTCAGTGACAGTGGTTGGAATGATAACCGTATCATTCAAATTATTCCTTGTGACTTGCAAACATAGCAATAAACAATCAAGAAACCAGAAATATGTAAAATTTTGAGCCAGTTGTCTTGCCGTATTTTCATATTGTCTTTTTCCCAAGGAGTATCCTGAATTTGGAGAATATTGGATTCAAGGAATTAAACACACATGTACTGGGTATTTCAAAAGTCCCTCTTTATTTTTAAAAATTTAGGAAACTAGCAATTACAGGGAGCAATCATGTGACAGTTTGGTTTGCCGAGTCCACGATTCATGAGAATTTTGGTGTCACAGGTGCACCTCAACATGTGCACCGCAGTGTCATTGTGACATGGCAGGAAACAGTTCATTCTTTAAATTATTGTAAATGCGAGTTTTTAAATTTTATTTACATAAGGTTGAGGAGGAAAACTATTCAAATGATTCGACTCGTTTGTCAAAATGATTAACCTGTCATATCCCCCCCCCCCCCCGATTAGTTCCCTTCCACCACTTTTTAATATTCTTTAAAATCAGCAAGTTAAAAGTGCTGTTGAATTTTCTGTTCCTTTACATTTGCACTGTCCCTTTTCAGATGAATGGCTCATGTTTGATGATGACAGAGTGACTGCAGTCACTTCAGAGGATATCCTCAAGCTTTCAGGTGGAGGTAAGCATGTGTAGTCAGTATTTTTACTGGATCATGTTGATTTGCTATGAAATCGCTGGCCCTACCATAAAACTGCAACAGTGAGGACATTATTTTACAGGAGAATGAAAAAACTGTTTTGCTTGAGATGTATTTCTTAATTACATTTTTGGTTGTACTCTTCCTCAATCAATGGAAAAAAATAAACTTTCTGTCAGGAGTTCACAGACCATTTGATTAAAAATAAGCTGCCATCTGCAGTAATGTGTATGCATCTGTTTTGAGTTAAAGCAAACAGAATGTTTTAGAACTGGCATTCTCTTTTTTTGTACTGAGTGGAGAAAAATAGTTGATTTTCTTGGCAGTCTGTGTGCTTGTCCATTACCAGTACCATGAAAAAATTAAAATAAGATGTTTACATCATTCTCTGAGAAAGGACAGTAAAAATGATGAAATCAGTACCAAGCAGATAAAAGTAAATTAGCAAAATGTGTAAGTTGTACCAATACACCTTCCTTGTACGGAAGTACACAATCTTCCACATGTTCAGTTTTTTAATTTCTCTTTCTTACAAAGCAAATTGTCACTTTTGTGAATTTCCTGTGTTCACTAAGTGCAAGTTATCCTTATTTGGGAATAGAACGGTATAACCAGTATTCTTTTATTGCAGCTCATCCATTGTGATAAAAGTGATGAATAATTAAATTTGGAACATCAGCCATGAATTACTTAAAACTTGAGAAAATAGGTTTGAGATCATCCCATAAGTAAGTTTCCCTCCTTTGTACATGTGTCTTCCATTTTCTTTCTTTTTTTTTCACCTCAGGCGATTGGCATTGCGCTTACGTGTTGTTGTACGGGCCTAGACTACTGGAAGTAGAGGAGACAAGCCAAAGCTAACCCTGGAATACAATGCTGTAGCATTTACAACAACCAGTAGTATGCTGTTTTGTTTTTTCCATGCCAAGTGAATTGTTAAATTTGTGTGGATGGCAAGTGCTGTTAAAGGTAGAAAGGTTTTGTACACAAAGGCTTTGATTGTTTGTTTGGTTTTTTTGTAATTGTATGAGCATTTTTGTCTTTATCTTGCTCTGCATTCTCATTTTTGCAATATTTCACCATGTATGATTTTAAACTGGCACCAAGCTGCATCAAATTAAGCATATTCTTGCTTTATCTTGGGTTTCTGTTTGTTATAAATAGACATAATCTCTCCATCCCAATCCCACATAATGTGTGAAACATTCTTAATTCTTTTGGTGCAGATTGGGAAGAATGTTGGAGATCGCAATGGAGCAGAGTTCAAAGCTAACAAATAATTCAGATCACTAAATTCCATGCATTTTTAATTGGGGGGGGGGGGGGGGGTGGCAAGGTCATGCATGGAAACCTTAGCAAAAAAGTTATCAGAAAAATATGCTGAATTTCTCCCATGGCCCAACTTTGAGCATAGTAGCATAGATGGATCAGTTTAGATCTGGTGCACTCCGTCAAACATTTTTATTCCATGGTGAAGTATTGTATGGACGGGCATGAATCTTATGTCACTGTGTTTTTAAGATCAGCAGGTTATTTATCTGTTTCATTATAAGATTATGAGGAATGTTCTCTGCTGTTAATATTGGCAATGAAATTTTCATTTGACTCACAAGTTGATGGAAAATTGGAGACATTGACATAGTTGATTTTGTTAGGATAAAAGTATGCATGATTAATCTGTTACTCTGTGATGGAAATAAACCGTGTTTAAATTTTTCAAAGTTGGAACTTTCATGCTGTAAGTTTTGCTGTGCAGAGTAATCACGTTTTCTGTTTGAAAGTCATAAAAGTCAGTGGCAACTGCTTGGCTATGCCGATAAAATGATGTAATATAGTCATTCATATACAGTGGAGTCCATGTAAACCGAACTTTTCGTACTTCAAATGTCAGTTTTGTAGATTGAAGGGGGGGGGGGGGGGGAGTATATGGTCGACAAATGGCATTTTGGGAATGGAAAAAACTTTTTTTTTGTGTGCTGCCAGTACTTCACTGTTGTGAACTATTCACTACCATCACAAAGTGTGAATAAAAATATACCAGCACATGGCATTAATGACCAAGTGATATAAATTATATACATGTACACACTGACTGTTTCTTGTTATATTGATCTGGGAATTTCAGGTTTTTTGCTGAAAGTTAGATTTGCTGATCTCCAAACCTGTGTGAACATGTCGCTTGTAGTCATATTGCCATCGGTTAATATCCATGATTTGCTGGAGAGATGGAATTGAGCACAGGTAGAATTCTTGTGAAGGAGAATGGGAGTGAATTTTGAGCCAGTCACAACGATTTTGACGTCAGTAAGACAAAGGTTTTTTTTTGTGTTGTTTTTAAACCTTGCCTTCATTCAAGAATTGATGTTTCCCAACATTTTCCCGACATGTCAAATGTTCAGGTGTACAATCATCACTAGACTAAACAAATTGCTGACTACAAATTGAAGTCAGCTTTTTTTTTTTTTTTTTTTGTTTTGTTCCAAATGCTTACTGTGCATCATAATGACAACAGAAATGAGATGATGACTAAGTAAACATAGTCTTCATTATGCAGTATGGCTTATGTTGATTTTGTATGTTTTGTTAATATTTTGCATGAAATAAAGCTAATGTAATGTCTTAATAAGATCTGATTTTTACTTGTGACTTGTGTGGTTGAGCCTTGCATAATAGTCGGAGTTCAGTAATCTTCTTTCACGAGTTTTGTTGTTGGTTTTTTTTTTGTTGCCATGAGTGCGGATTGAAAATAACTTGATACCACCAACCAGAACTGCACTTTGGCAATGACATGTCTGCTCCAGTTGTAAAGTCCCGGGCTGCAATGACACTAAAGCAAATTTTCCAAATGGGATGAAAGAAGTTTACAAAATGCAAAGAAAATACACAAAAATAATGTCTTGCACACAAAAGAGATTTTCTTTTTATTCAGAAGATCATTGCATTTAAAGGCAAATGCTATCATTAAAGACAATAGTAGAAACAAGAATGGTTTATGCATATATTCACACTTCCAAAATTATAACCACTATTTTTATTTTTTATTACTTGTAATCATTTTTATAATCCATCCCTTTTCTTTTCTTTCACTGTGCTTATGTGCCCTTATACGTTTCAGAGGCAGAAAGCTTATGTTTTGTTAATTGGTTGTGTGTTTAGGGCTTCTCAAATACAACCTTTTTTTTGCCAACTGTTGTCTTACCTCTGGCCTTTCTGTGGCTCACTGCCTATATATATTTATATATGCATCTGCAGTTTGCTTTGCCATTTTAGGAAAATTGCCGCCAGGCTCCACGATTGGGTTTCACTTTGGGTGCTGCGAAACAGGGGCTGCGTAGTCTAGTATTCTATGTACGTCACTGTGTTCAACTTAGTTGTGGCTCAGAATCAACGAAAGTATTAACTTCAAGATCCTTCAAAATATGCCCACGTACACCTTTAAGTCTTTCTTGTGCGTAATATGATATTTTGTAGAATTTAAAGCTCAGCAGTTAAAAAGCCCTCCATGATTACACTGGATGCCTGACTTCCTTTATGATATCATGAGGTGGAGGAGCACTTTAGTCTGGCATACATCTGCTTTTGCGTGCACTTTTCTCCAAATTTTAAAAAAATCCATCTACAGATCTCCATTATCTGCTATTGTTCAAAGTAATGTAAAAATATGCGAACAATGTCATAAATCTTCTTGCATATGTTTAAAATGAAACTCTGCACAACTGTATACATAAAATTATTTTGCCTTTCCGAACAAGCTGGGCGCACTGTCCGCTCCGCGATTCTACTTCGCATTGTGGCTGCACCAACCCAGATAGGAATAATCCAAAAAATAATGACAATAGAAAAATAAATGAAAATTCAGCATCAGCTTGGCAAAAATATATATTTATTTGTTTATTTATTTGTCTATTTATTTACTTATTTGTTTATTTAATTACTTATTTATTTGTGTGTGTGTGTGGGGGGGGGGGGGGTCTGTAGTAGCACGAAACATGGACAACCCTGTCCTCGTCTTACTCAGGGAACAAGCAATGAAAACTCTTCGCTCTCGCAGGGGTGATAATCAATTTTTTTTTAAATGAGCCATCCTTAAAGACGAGTAAGGGCGAAATAATAATTAACAATACTATTTCAACATCGCCTAAACGCCCTAAATTAAGAACGAAACTAAGGACAGCAGGCAATGGTCTTTGCCCAATCCAAACGAAGACTAACCACCCATCCCCAACCTGCCCATCTTAAATATCCTTTGTCCTTGCCTCTATTTCTTTCTGTCTCCTTAGGCGCAGTCCAAAACAGCCCTCAACAAACATTAGACTTATTGGTCGAGTTCATTTCAGAGTCGTAAACCCGCGTGTTTAAACGACCAGCGTGCCATAGACCTTAAGGAATTGCGTTACGAACAAACTGAAATCATTCTACAGTGTAATTAATAGATGCAGCACTTCACGTTGCCGGAGATTGTAGGTCTTTATTTTTGGAGGGTTGCAGCCGGAGATCGCTGATCAGGACATACTTATAAGCCAGTGCGTTGACTAGCAGATTTTGATGGGGCCAACTACATGTGGTTGGATGGCGGCGTCACAACATTGACTTTGCATGAAACCTCCTCCAGCAACCAGCTACATGTAGTTGGATCTTGTTGAAACTCAGTATGCCGGTGCGCTCCAGGCTGCTGATAAACTTGAGCTAAGACGCCATGGTGGATGCGTCAAGACATGGGAACGAAAATTTGAAAATTAAAAGATCACACTCCTCCTCCTCCCCCCCCCCCCCCCCCCTCTGCGTGCAAAAAAAACAAAATCCATGTCAAAGAGTAAAGACAGAAACCAATAAGCAAGTAAGAAAATATGAAAACACTTACTGATCTTGCAATGTCTGACATAAGTGCCATTTCAGCACAGTAATTAAAACGTTCAATATACCACGTGCTGCCCGGGGCCGGATCTAGACGTTAGGAGACCCAAGGCACTTCAGGTTTGATGGCACCCTCATACACAGAAAGCAAAATGCACGGCAAATCACCAATTTTATACATCAAACCAGTTTATCGCATGTAATTGGAACTGACGCATTATACGCACTAGAAAAGTTAAATGGGGTATAGGAGGTAAATCCATATATGTATACATAATACATGGAAATATACATAATACATGGAAATACATGCCAACAAAACTCCAAGTAAATATGTAGGCTACTCAAGTTTTTCCCGAGGTTTGGTCGTGAAAGAAGTAGCATTACAGCAAAATTTAATTTTTTTTTTGTAAATTTTACTTTTATTTTAATAAAACATATTTTTTTGTGTGTGTGTTACTATACTTTGGTATAGAGCCCCCCCCCCCCCCGCCAGTGGCGATTGGCTCTTTTGCCTCCCTATAAATCCAACCCTGTGTACTGCAGAATCCGCTGTGGTATTCTGATGACATTTAATTTTTGTAGTTAGGTTGGTTGATAACAACGGGCCTTTCATTTCAAGCTGGCAAAATAAAAACAAAACAAAACATAATTTAAAAAAAACACACCAATGAATTGGTAACTTAGCACAGGGTTTAATATTACTTTCGGTCACTGCAACAATTACACTTAACTACTCGTCTTGGGATGGAAAAGAGGAGGGAGGGTGTCTCTAATATAGCCACATTGTGCTGAAGGAGAATGTAAAAGTTTCATAAAAGTATTCATGTATTCTAGTTGTATGCTTTCTGTTATAAAGTTTGATATATTAGTAATGTATAGCATTTATATAGCGCATATATCCATTTAAAATGCTCTATGTGCTTTACAGAAACAGCATGTCAACCACGGAACAGAATGGAGCGCCTGCGAAGCGCTCAACACACTGCACTGCTTCTTTCTCTCTCCCTGTCTCGCTCACTCTCTCTCTCTATCTCTCTCTATCTCAGAGCAATTAGGTGAATATTTTTTTCGTATTTGGCGTATTCATTAACTGCAAGATTCAGACTCTGAAGTGAAGACGGTGCGTTGACGGGCACGACACCGCCTTCTTGTATCATAGACGGTTGCTGATTATAAGACAAATCTAATCTTTCTAGATTTGTCATATAAGTGAACATACTGTCTTTAGTAATTTTTTTTGTACAAGATTACAACTGGGATCATACCGCCTTCTTGTATCATAGACAGTTGCTGATTAAAAGACAAATCTAATCTTTCTAGATTTGCCATATAAGTGAACATACTGTCTTTAGTAATTTTTTTTTACAAGATTACAACTGGGATCCATTGAGGAAACATTGGCTAACTATTCAGTGTTCGAAATAAATTCATCGAGAGCGTCCATCAACTGGCATTTTGAGAATCGGGCGTCAAATAAGTGAAAAAAAAAAAAATCACGATGTTGTTCTGAGAATTCAGTGGGAAGATTGGTACCGGAAAGAACAGGTAATGTGTTTTAGGATTGATAAATGCTAAAGAAGATAAAGGCTGGGAACTATAGAAGGAACGAACACTACACAGTGTGCAATACTGTTGTGCGCATTGAGAATTTTGCAGAAAGTAATGATGTAGTGGGCTCAAGCTTTCCGAACATGCATTTGTGAAAAAAAGGATCGGATTTTATTGCAATTGATTGATTGATTGATTTACTCGGCGTTTCCCCCTTTCCTGTCCTCTATCCATTCCTTTCTCCCAATCCCAACTCCCCCCCCCCCCTCTCTTTGGCTGTCCGACTCTCTCTCTCTCTCTCAGCCCCAGAGATGCCTTTATTAAAGGGAAACTGCACCATATTGAACGTGTGTCAAATACAGCTTCCTATCTGTATTATTGTCTTTGTTGTAGTTTTTTTTCCCTTCAGGCATAGACCATTGAAAAACAAAATTATCGGAAAGATAGTGTTTCTAAATATCCGTGGTCAATATGTGGGTTTGTCAAACTTTCAAAGTTTATTCTTCAATCTGCGAGTAAACTGTGTTGAAAAATTCTAATGGATCAGTGTGGTTATGTGACCTTCATGCATGACACCAGCACATAGTTGTCTATCATTTTATTACACTGATTTACATGTAGGCCTATTTACTTGCATAAAAATTGACCGCGTTGGAAGGGGGAGGGGGGGGGGGTGGATGTCTAGCTGCACCATTGTGATCAGATATCAAAAAGTGAACTTGCTGATCTGCTTTGTTTCATAATCGAATTATACAACCGAACATGGTCATCAGATTCATTGTCATTAAAAATTTCGCTGTAAAAACTGATCTATCGGCTGAAAAAAACCCAGAATTTTACATTAGCCTGAGTTTGTAGGTGCAGAGAATCGGAAAGCACTTTGTAAGGTTTATTATGAACCAATATGACAATACTGTCAAGAACAAATAATTGCTGAGAAAATTTAAAAAAAAAAAAAAGCTGACTTGGTCGTGCGAGACAACACAGCCTCTGCCGTGACCAGGATTCGAACCTGGGTTGTCGCGGCCACAACGCGAAGTACTAACCACTATACGATCACGGCCAGTGCGTCAGCTTGGCGGTAAGGTTAAATGATTTATTATATAGCTACACCAAATTACATTTGCACTAAACGCCAGGAAATAGATTTACGAGTTCATTTTTTTTGTTTTTTCCTCGTTTCTTACTTTGTACAAAAGAAAATAACACAGGTCTGTGGGTAGCTTCTTTTCGATTTTAATTTTAAAAAAGTGCACAAAGAGGAAAGCTTATGCCAGATTGAAGTTCTTATTTATATAATTCTTTAAAAGGTTTGTGTTAAATATCACAACTTTACTGTAATTCACCATACCATACATGTTAAAAAGATATATTAGTTATCTGAGAGCATAGTTTGAGAATAAAATTCAATAAATATAAGGTTTTAGTTCAGGGAGTTCGTTCTACACTTGGACCAGTAAGTTGATTATTGTACGGCCTTTAAAAACCTGGCATAAAATTAACACACCAGTCACCACACCGGACGCCGGGAAAGAGTGAGATACTTCATCGCAGAGACAAAATGGCGCAAGCTGGAGGATATCGTGAGGAACTTGAAACGGAATTGAAAAACACTGATCCCGATTCACATGCAAACAGATTGATTGCTCAAGGTAAACTGCCTCTGTGGTTAGAATATATGTGACCTAAGTTATCAATTTGAATGTGTCCGGAGGGTAGGCCTATCGTCGATAGGCCTACATGATGCTCGTTAAACGGGTGTCTTCCCATGATTCCTCAACATGGCTGAAGTGCTGCCTTTCCATGCCTACTAATTTTAATATTCATAGGCCTAGGACTACAGTTTGCTTAATCGATGTGTGCACAGGTATTGATTATTAGATTTAAGATATATAGATCCTAGATTTGAATGCAAGGAACGAATCATTCATTGCCATTTTTATGTTCATCACCCGCCTATAATATTATTAGAGGAGGCCCGCAATTTCGTTTGGGGCCTCGGACAAAACAAGAGTTGCATGATTCATTTCCTTTGTGTGCGTGGTAGTTGAACATTGGCCACTGGCAACCAGGGGCGAAGCATGGGCACTACCAGATAAGTGCGGTCCCTATCTTGCCCACTCCAATAGTCGATTGTCAGATTGATATGTAACGACGTGAGGGTCTAGTCAGTTTGTATCATCGAGGCCGTAGGCCGATGTTCGTCTGGGCAGTAGTCAGATTGATATATTAGGGAAAGCCGCCGGGGTAGCTATGTGTTGTTTTCACTCGGACTGGAACGCATTCGGAAGTCCTTCCGTTAACTAAGGAGGATGAGTTGGGGGCAAGATAGGGACCGCACTTATCCGGTAGTGCCGAAGCATGGCCCTCTACAGAGGGTAATCAGAATTTAAGCTAGTAAGATCCTTATAATAGGATGTATCGCTACATCATAAATTCATTTTTATCTAGAGTCTAGAGGCCATTATTTTGTCCGACACGCTTAACCGCGGGTCCTGCGGGAGGCCACAATTTTGGGCTCTAGAAGTGAAATGCGGTCCCTGCGTCTGGGCGGATTCGAATACTGTATTTCGAATCGATAAGCAGCGGTGAATACACTGAGGGAGTAGTACCTTAGGCTACTCGAGCGCCACTTTGTCAGATTGTCAGATTGATAAGTAACGACGTGAGGGTCTAGTCAGTTTGTATCATCGAGGCTGTAGGCCGATGTTCGTCTGGGCAGTAGTCAGATTGACATATCGGGGAAAGCCCCCGGGGTAGCTATGTATCATCTCTTTTAGCATCTGGTCTTTGGCGCTCGAGTACGGAACTCCTTCCTCGATACGCGGAATCGATTCCGGCCACACGCAGGTAAAATGGCGAACGAGGCGACGGGACCGCATTTATCTGCTAGTACCCATTTTCGTATAGCAACGGTGCACCTCGCGCTTTGTTTATTGGGTTGCCAAGGCTGTTGTCGTTTTTTTTTTTTTTTCGCACACTATTTTCGCGTGTTTATCTATCCTGTCACCCTTACTATATCTAACAAAATGGTATCGTCCGATTACGTTTATTACGATGCAACTATTCGCAACTATTTGTCATACTTGTGTAATAGTACTGACGGTCTGAAGTTTGAACTGGGGAAACTTTTACTTTGATGCTGGTTGTCGTCTACATGTGAAATGAGAAGAAAGGGGCCATGTGCGTATTTGAGATGCCGTTCTACGTCTGTAATTATGAATTCCGATGTAATATTAGGGCATGCTGCATAAGGGCGTCTGTCAGTAGGTTTTTCATCAGGGAGGACTGGGAGAAAATGACCGACTTTGTTGTTGGTCGTTGTCTTTATTTGATGTGGTAATTAGAGAGATATTGTGTTCCTTTGGTTAAACCGCTTTTCACTACATGTATGACTGTGCTCTACGACCTGGAACTGGAAATCAAATCTCTCGCTAACACTAACATCATAGTACGTGGACGCTTTAAATAGTAGAGGAGGGAGAAGGCAATGCAATGATACATGTGGTTAGTAAATTAAGCGAATGGCTTAAAAAATAATTTGTTCACCTGAATGGCCTGACTTAGGGACAGAAAAAG
This sequence comes from Onchidella celtica, assembly GCA_963931925.1. NCBI lineage: Eukaryota > Metazoa > Mollusca > Gastropoda > Systellommatophora > Onchidiidae > Onchidella > Onchidella celtica. The sequence continues at coordinate 19,454,653 of OZ007571.1, forward strand.
CGCAGAGGTCTTGGGGAAAATGATAAAATGTATGTTAAACGGCATGTAAATATGCAGCAAATTCTTGATTTGGGCCTTCCATTTCACAATAAAACTTACTGCATATCATCACAAGCATTTTATCCAAATATCATAGGGGTCCCTTAAGATTTATCCACCACTATTATTGTTATTGCGTCCTGAAGTATACGCCAGTAGCACTAACACTCTAACTCTAACACATGCCGTCGTTCTCAAATGTCAAATCGGTCGACAGTTCTTTAAAAATCTAGCAATCCTAGTAAGGTCTAATTGTGATCTTTTCACATAGATTTCTTTTGTTGTTGCCTTTCAGTTCTGTTGGCCCGGTGGTGTAGCCTCACTGCCGGTAGCAATGTTTCACATGCGGTCACCGACACTGGCACGGAATTTGGTGGTGGTGGTGATGAAGCTATAAATATTAAGCTTTGCTAGCTCTAGATTGAGATTGAAATATTTTCCTAGAATGAATAAGTTATTGATTCTATCATTATCACCAAGTGCTATGGGCGCAGATAGCATGACTCTGAAGAAGTTCGGGTGGCAAAAGACTAGCTCTAGGTCTCTAAGTCTAGATCAAAAGGGAATGGACACAAACGGGGATTTGGTAGCAACAACTTTTTGAATAAACTCGGCCAAGACAGTTATGCATTGAGCTTGTTTTGTTCTGGTTAACTACTACTCATCAGTCCCTGTATAAAAGTGTAATGAATTTGTATAAAGTACAGCCCTTCTGTAACTGTGCAAGTGTGTCAGATTATTTCTTCTTGTCTTTCCCTTAATTTTTTAAAAATATAATTTATAAAATAGATCTACTGTATAATTTTAATTTAATTACCAATATCAGGCTTTGTTCTTTTAAAACAGTTGGGGTTAATTACACTAGCGTGCAGATGCGGGGCTCTCTTGTAGAAGAGGGACAGCAGAGAATACATCTGACGTGATACTGCGTGTCGTAAGAGGCGACTAAAGGTGCAAAGGTCCTGGTCTCCCGAGAAGAGCCAGTTGGCGGTGGGCCAACTACCCACCCTGTAAAAATAAACCAGTTACAGAAACACAAGCAAATACTTCAAATCAGTCTTTTATCTTGGGAGAAGGGGGAGCATCTGCACCTGTAGATTCAATGAAGGACAATGGACAAAGCCGAAAGGACGCCACTGGCCCGACTGCTCCTTCATCAAGCAAGTCACTCCGGATTGCGTCGTGGAATGTCCGCTCCATGTATGAAGCAGGAAAGAGTGCCCAGGTTACAATGGAGATGAGGCGATACAGACTGCACATACTTGGAGTTAGCGAGACCCGCTGGATACAGTCCGGACTGAAACAACTTAATACTGGGGAAAAGATTTTGTATTCTGGAAGGGAGGACAAAAAGCATACAGAAGGAGTAGCGATCATCTTGAGCAAGCACGCCCAGAGGTCACTGAGGGGATGGGAACCCTATGGAAGGAGAATTATATTGGCATCATTTACTACTAAGAACAAGAACATCAACATGAACATTGTGCAGATATACGCCCCAACAAATGAAGCAACCGATGAGGACAAGGACGACTTCTACAACCAGCTTCAGGAAATAGTTGACACATTGCCAAGAAAAGATGTGAACATTATAATGGGAGACGCCAATGCCAAGATAGGACAGGACAATACAGGGTATGAGGACATTATGGGGTGCAATGGTTTAGGACAAATGAATGAGAATGGAGAGCGGTTTGCAAGTTTCTGCGCATTTAACAGCTATGTGATTGGAGGTTCAGTATTCCCACACAAGAGGATCCATAAGGCCACTTGGATTTCACCGGATGGAGTAACTGAAAATCAGATTGACCACTTTTGCATCACCCGACGATTCAGACGCTCACTAGAGGATGTCATAGTACAGAGAGGAGCAGATGTTGGATCTGACCATCACATGCTGCTGGCAAGACTCAAACTCCGCCTCAAGAAACAAGGTACCAGAGCAGGAACAAAGAGGAGAAAGTTTCAAGTGAGCCTTCTGGATGGAGACAAGAAGGAAGAGTTCCAGCTGACACTGAGGAATAGATTCAAACCCCTTGTTGACCTCGAAGAGACAGTAGATTTGGAGACTCACTGGGCTAAGGTAAAAGGAGTATTTACATCGACATGTCAGGATGTTATTGGGGAAAAGAAAGTGGAACACAAGGAATGGATCAGTCAAAAATCACTGGACTTGATAAGGATAAGAAGAGACCTAAAAGAACGGGTAAATGCAAGTCGTACAAGAAGCTCAAGAGTTGGTAACCAGGAAGAGTACCGAGCATCAGCTAAAGAGGTCAAAAAATCAATTAAAAAAGACAAAGAGGAGTTCATAGGAATGTTAGCAGAGAAAGCAGAGAAGGCAGCAACAGGAGGACACATGAGGATCCTCTACCAGACTACAAAGACTCTTGCTGGAAAATATGGAAAACCTGAAGTTCCTGTCAAGGATTACAACAGGAAGGCTATTTTTGGAAAGGAAGCTCAGGCAAAAAGATGGATAGAACATTTTAACAGCCTCTTGAACAGACCTCCACCAAGCAACCCACCCGACATTCTACCCGCAAGAAATGATTTACCGATCAGTTGCGACCCTCCGACTAAAGCAGAGATTAATGATGCCATAAAGCAGTTAAATCGAGGCAAGGCAGCTGGACCAGACCAGATCCCACCAGAGGCGCTGAAGGCAGATGCTGCTGGGGCTGCAGAGGGTCTGCACTCACTATTCTCGAGGATTTGGATCGGAGGCAAGTTTCCAAAGGACTGGAAGGAAGGACACCTCGTGAAGCTCCCAAAAAAAGGGGACCTCAGCAATTGTAGTAACTACAGAGGAATCACACTTCTCTCCATCCCAGGAAAGGTTTTCAATCGGATTATTCTCAAGCGAATACAGAATGCAACAGACCAAAAACTTCGCGAGGAGCAAGCTGGTTTCAGGAGTAATCGATCAACCACCGACCAGATCGCCACGCTGAGAATCATAGTAGAGCAGTCGCTAGAGTGGAACTCCCAACTGATAGTGAACTTCCTTGACTACGAGAAGGCCTTTGATAGCATCGATAGAGAAACACTGTGGAGAATATTGAGACATTATGGAATCCCAGAGAAGATGGTGAATCTTATCAAGAGCATGTACGAGGGGACAAGTTGCAGAGTCGTACATGATGGTGAGCTTACTGACAGCTTTGATATCAAGACTGGTGTTAGGCAGGGTTGTTTGCTGTCCCCATTTCTGTTTATCCTGGTGATTGATTGGCTTATGAAAGAAACCACCAGTGGAGGAAGAAATGGCATACAATGGACCCCATGGACACAGCTGGACGATCTAGATTTTGCAGATGACTTGGCACTATTGTCGCACACACACGACCAGATGCAAGCAAAGACTACAGCTCTAAACAAAATTTCAGAATCTATTGGATTGAGGATACATCCCGCGAAGTCGAAGGTCCTAAAAATTGTTGCACCCCTAAGCGAACAAGTCACAGTAGGAGATCAACCACTGGAAGATGTAGAGTCTTTCTGCTATCTTGGTAGTATCATTGACAATAAGGGAGGAACAGAGGCAGAAGTCAAAGCACGAATTGGAAAGGCACAGGCAGCTTTCACATCCTTAAGCAAGATTTGGAGAACCAAGGATATATCTCTAAAAACAAAGCTGAGGATATTCAACTCGAACGTGAAGTCAGTCCTGTTGTATGGATGTGAGACTTGGAATGCGTCCCAGGCCTGCATAAAGAGAATCCAAGTTTTCATCAACAGATGTTTGAGGAAGCTACTTAAGATCAGATGGACAGACAAGGTCAGCAATGAAATTGTATGGAAAAGAACAAGACAGAACCCAGTCAGAGAGGAAATTGGTAGGAGGCGATGGAGATGGATCGGCCACACTCTCAGGAGGCCAGAAAACAGCATCACGAAGAAGGTATTGGACTGGAATCCCCAGGGCAAGAGATCAAGAGGAAGGCCGCGCGGAACGTGGAGAAGAGCCAGAGAAAATGATGTGCAACGAAGCGGAAAGACTTGGAATAATGTAAAGAGGCTGGCCCATGATAGAGAGGGATGGAAGGTGTTTGTTGGTGGCCTATACCCTGATCCAGGGTGAGAAAGGCAATGATGATGATGACACTAGCGTTATATGTATATCTTAATTATAATATTTTCTCTGCAGCTTTGGGCATGCCGCACAGTTTCCTCCTATTTTGTCAGCGGCTGTCTACATCCCTGTTTTTTTCTTTAATTCTCAGAAATTGACAGATTAACAAAAGGAGAAGATGAAAAGAAAGAGCGCCCACCAGTTCCCATGTTGGATTTGCATCAAGAGCGTCCCCAGAAGTGTTCTATAAAAATCAGAATTCCGGTCAAAGAACATCCAAGGGTAAGACCTTAATTCTATCAGCTTTCATATGTATTCAAACTTTGGTATGAAGGCAACGGGGTGTTTGTATAAATATTTATTATAGTAGATGCAGGAAGATATTGCCAAGGGGGGCATCCTTGGTTTTTCTGGGTGAATTTGACCCTTGGCCATGCCAATATGAACTGCACAGGCCTACCATATGTAAATACTCAAAAAAAAAAGAAAGAAAAGTTTTCTTCTTCCAGATCTGTTCCTAAATAAACAGTTGTTACACCCTGTTCAATTTTTATTCTGAATAGTCAAGATAGGCCTACTGTTGGTGGTGTTGGTAGGTCCCTCATTTTTTTTAAAAAGGAAGTTGCCAGAATCTTAAAGGCTGTATTTTATTTTTCCAGTATAATTTTGTTGGGAAACTGCTTGGACCGAAAGGTCAGACCCTGAAATCGCTGCAAGACCAGACAGGCTGCAAGATGGCAATCATGGGAAGAGGGTCCATGAGAGAGAAAGAAAAGGTAAAAATGGTTTTGTCGGATTATGTGTTATTCTGAATTTACTTCTTGCAGCCACAGATTGTTTACAAATTATTGCAGTGGAGTTTGCTTCATTTGAAGTTGTTGGGAAATTGATTACACTTCAATGTATTGCATGGCGATGTCATCAGTCGATAAAGACATCGCCTCATTTTATTTGGTCAATGTGCAAGACAGTAGGCTTACATACATCACACATTATCCCACCTATATGCCCATTGCGAATGACATCACAGAGTGTTTTTTTGTACTTTTGGCGGGCGGATCAGCTGATGAGTGTAACCTCGAGATATGTCTAAGTGGTTAAAATGCCTGCTGGTTGTATTGCAGTTGACTGTTATTTCAGGGGTGGAAAGGATGGATCCAAGCTGGTCAGATTCCCTACCATCTGTGTAAACAAAGGAAAGAAAGTGAAAGAATTGACTGAAAGTCTCCCATATGTGTGAACGCACGTATCATTGTTTACTGCAGTGAACTTTTTTAAGCTCGCTGCCGATTAATTCGCGGCGCCCGAAGTGCTCACAGTGCAAATCGGCTAACGAATCAAAATCAATGCTACCATCGCCAAGGGTCCAAGGTTAAGCGTCGGTCCTGACAACTAAAATGGCCGATATATCCGCAATGGGCCTATTGGCAGACCTAAAAATCAGTGAGGTGCTGGGAGGTCACCTTTGCATTATGCTACTTCTGCCCCCACCACAGTCTTCCTTTGGATCACTACCGTTAAGAATTGTTGAACAAGGTTTTATTTGTAGGTACTGGGGTTTTCAATGGGCATGAGATTCGAAGTTGCTTTGGGAGTGATCAAACTTAATGACCCTGAAATACCAGAATTTGGGCGGTTTGAATTCAAATGATCTGAAAAACTCGACATAAAGGTAAACAAGAAGTAACTTGAATTATCAAAGTTTGAATTAAGTGGACTCCACTGATTGTAAATTAAGATGGACGCAAAGTTAGGAAGTAATGTTGGAACTGGCACAAGTCAACTCATTGATGCTTTTTCTTCTCTCGAGAAAGATATGGATATTCCTTCAGAATGTTCAGATACCGTATATTTGTTAATGTGCTGTTTATTATGATCGTTATTGTAATTGCTTTCTGAAACACAACAGCAGAAGTAGAAGATCATGCAGGACCAAGATTTCACATAATAGACTGGTCATTCTTATTGTGAGTTATACTTGATAATTTTTAGCGCTGTGTCGAAGGGGCCAGCATATGTTATAATAACCTTTCTAAAGACCATATGTAATTCATGAAGGCAACAAATTTTAACTCTCTGCCATCTTTACTGTAGTGGCCGTCAGTGATCACCAATGCTGTCCCTGTAGTAACACCTGATTTCACCCTCATTTTACATTGTTCTATAAATCCCATTCTGTGGCTCTGTCTTAACTACGGAACAAGTAGAAGCTATTTCTGCATACGACGCATTCAAAATGGTGGCTGCCAGTGTAAGAATGAGCTTGATCTGACAATTCTGTTTCTGTGAATTTTTAAAGTTCGTGGATGAAAACTGTAACAATTGATGAACTTTTGAAGATTTTTAGGGAGACTGTAGGGACGGCATATGATGGAAACTTTATTAATTTACATGTAAACAGTCAAAATATGGATGAAAATGAGTCCGACATTGATCAAGAAGTGTTTCAGAGCGAAGTTGATGAAACTGAAACCCACAGCAGAGGTGACGCAATGTAGATTGATTTGGATGAAGATAGGGGTGATGATAGTTTTTGCTTTGTATTTTTTACAGAAGGTAATGCCGGGCATATTATTTAATAAAACACATGACATTAATCTGTAATATTTCCTTTGTCATTTATGAAGCTTTGGTGCATGTCTGTTAAATGATTGAATTGTTATGAATTTTAAAGTAAACAATGTTTACACATGTGGCAGAGTTTAGCATTTAAAACCCTACTAGCAACGTTTAAGTGTGCAGAATTCCTAATACTACAGAAAAGAAAACCCTGTATTTTCAGTAACACTTACGAACCCATACATGAATCTTTGATTCGTGATTGTCCAGTTGCCCTGCCTCACCAAATATTACAAAGCAGATCTAGACAATGTTTCCCTGTGATTTTGCTTTGTTAGACAAACCTTGGTTTAAAATTTTAAACAAGATAGACTGGTTGCACACTATTCAGCCCTTTACCTTACCAAATGGAACCCTGCAAGGATGGAAGACTTTACTACAGTCACAGGCTGTGCATAACTTTGTAATTTTTTGTTATGTGTCCTTTACAAGTCAATAAAATTAGTTTTCAAGATTTAGTGATTTAGGAATAATTTCCAATCCTTTTCTGGAGAAGTGAAATGCTGAATCAAGTTTTCTTATTAAAACTTAGTTTCTTTAACGATTATTCTTGATTACACATGAACTGTTTGGGCATGAGTATCACCGGGTTTTGAATTTTTTACTTTCAGGAAGAAGAATTGCGGAAAGAGGGAGGCAAATACGCACATCTGAATGAAGATCTTCATATTTTAGTCGAATGTTACACAGAGGTCACAGATGCTTATCACAGATTGGCCGGGGCACTTGTTGAACTCAGGAAATTTGTTATTCCGGTAAGAAATTGGAAAGAGTCATTTGGTTCATATTTTGTGATAAGGAGGGGGGAGGATGTGGATCCTGAAATTGGAATTTCGGTCAAAATTGTTGATATTTGGTTTTTGTACTTTTCTCCAACAGCAATCTTTTCTAAATGTTTTCAGTGAGATTTCACTTGATTTTATATTAGTTGTGTGAAGAAATGCTTATTGAAGGTAGGGGGTCACAAAAACATTTAAGAAAATAAACTGAAATATTCAGTTTTGGCAGCGAATTACACCCACTAAATCAGATTATAGATACGAAATGCTGGTATTGATGCTTGCCTCTGCTCTCCTTCATATGAAACACCCATATGTTTGATTCAGTGAACACTTGTGTTGGTTATATTGTGCTAAACAGTCTGACGCTCCAGCACTTAAATAGCTGACGTCCTGACCTACTTTGGTGGACATAGTAAAAGGGTAGTAACATTGGCAGCGCTCATGACCAGCTTTTGTGTACACTGAGCCTATTTGCAATTGCCTTTGCCTGGGGAACATCATATCCACATGACCTGCAGCGTCCTATTTTTGGCTGCACTGCATGGGAAAGTTTGTCAAATTTCAGCTGTTCCAACTTTGAAGCACATTTTTCTCAAAATGTGATTTTTTTTTATCATACTAGTGTAATGGCCCGTTCAAAGAACGGGTTGGAAACAACACGCACAATCAGCACACAGATTATGTAGATCTAGGAAGAAAACAACTCACAACTGGCACAGTAACACCCGCATGGCCCGTACCGTGCATAAGGCAGACGGCACAGAAACTCATGCCTTCAAACTTTGAAACGCAACCAGAAGTTTAAAGTCGAAACAAAACAAAGGCAGGGGGGAGTCTGGGCATTTCTTCCTCGCAGCGGTGAATTTTTTTCCCTTCCTATTTTTTTATATAAATAATTTCTCTTTTCCCTTATTTATGAACCATTCAGTAAAAGTTTTGGCACACATCATGGCTATAGGATACAATAAAACTAATATTTAGAAAATTTGTCTTAGTTTTCTTGAAATGGGCTTTTTAGGGGCCAAAATTGAGTGAAAAACGAATTTTTCGTGTTTATTTCATGAGAGGGCAGCTAGGTGGAATGGTTTTAGTGCAAATTTTAAATGAATGAGAACAATTTTTGAGGGAGTGGATAGCTTTTGTAACTGGTAAAATTTAAGTTAGGAATTTCAAGACCATCGCCCTTTCCATGGCAACCATATAAGAAGGTGAACATTTTTCAGCTGTCTTCCCAGCCTGTTAAGGAAATGTAGCACTGCAAAGTAGATTTTATTTTTCATTCTTCCTGCTAGCATGATGTGTATATACTTATAAATATCTGGGTGTTCATTCCCAAATGAAATTTTCTCTGCATGGCAAAATTTTTACCAATTATTTTAAAAGCTTTGCTTGTTATTCTTTGCTTCTATGGCTGATATAGGATCTGGCTGAAGATATGTATGGTGGCGGAGACATGGGAGAAATTGGGATGAATGGAAATGGTGCTCCACGTGGAAGAGGTGCTTTCAGAGGAGCCCCGCCAGAGAGAGGGTAAGGAGTGATCTTATGACTGGACAATGGTTTGAGTAGCAATGCCAATCTCTCTTCCCCCCAGGACATTGCATACTGCAGCATTAAGCACAATTGACAGACCCTCACTATCAAGATTTGCCTTTTCTTTGCATCAAATGGATGGGCATTGCTATTTTAAGACATGGTTTCCATACCAAATCATCCATTTTGGCAGAATGACCGAGGAAGAGCTGCTCAGCCTTGAAAATGTTCTCATTTAGACTCCTGTAATCCTTCAATCTGCAGCCATCACTTATCAGACAAGTGAGACACCATCTACAGGGTTCACACAGGTCCTTAAAAGTCCTTAATTTCCATAAAAGAAAAAATAAGTACTCAAAAAGTCCTTAAATTCTGAAAATAATGCCAAAGTCCTTAAAAAGTCCTTGAAATATGTGTTTCAGTTGAATCATTTGAGATTCAGATCTTCAAATTGCACACTGGATAATTGGTACTTTGAAATAACTGAACTTTTCAGAGTGAATTTACTATGTCTGAAGTCTGGATACAGAAACATTCCGTATCGATGAGTGCTGCACACCACTTGTATAGTTGTAATATTTCTTGGTCACAGGCACACAGGTCCTTAATTTGTTTACCATGAGTCCTTGGGAAGTCATTAAAATTAGTTTTCAAGACTTTGTATGAACCTTGCATCAAGGACACAGTTGACACAAGCATTCATGAGATCAAATGGCATCTGTTAACTCATTGACTCCCCTAAGCCAGATTCTCCATATCAACCCACCGCCGAAGTCAGACTGCATGTCGAATTTCCCGGCCTGGGATTAATAAATTAATTTACGAGCTACGTATTATTGCAACGAAGTATACTTGTGTCCATGCACAAAGTTGGCTTTCCTGTTCCTTCGGCAAAACATAAACAGTGAATGGCATGTTGAAATCGATGTTTTTTTGTTGTGACATGGTGAAATATATCACCATGTCTGCTATTGATAGGGGTGTAAATCTTCCGTCTTTTCTGTCCAAAGCGTGGTTCCTGACTCCGCCCGAGGCGCGATCGCCGACCGTTCGCCACCAGTGGCACTAACACTGTCTTTTGTCCTGAAATCAGCCGACAGTTCTTTAGAAATTTGGCAAACCGAGTAAGGTCCAACCAAGATGTTTTCGTGCAGATTTCTTTTGTTGTTGCCTTTCACTTCCCTTGGCCTAGTGGTGTAGCCTCACTGCCTGTAGTGATGTTTCACATGCGGTTTCCGACATGGAATTTGGTGGTGGTGATGCTAAAAAGCTTTGTCAGCTTTAGATTGGGATTTAAATATTTTCTCAGTATGAATAAATTTATGATACCAAGTGCTATTGGCGCAGATGGCATGACTCTTTAGACGTTCTGGTGGCAGTTGGCAAAGACTAGATCCAAAATCTAGATCTCCAAGTTTAGATCTAATCTAGTCTAGATCAGAAGAGAATCGACACATATGGGGATTTGGTATCAATTTCATTTTTAAGAAACTCAGCTGAGACAGTTATGCATTGTATTTGTTTTGTTCTGGTAAACTACTCTTCATCAGTCCCTCTATATAGACCATTTATGTGTAATGGATCTGAAGTACAGTCCATCTGCAACTGTGTAAGTGTGTCAGATTCTTTCTTCTTATTGTATTTCCCTCAATATAGATTTACTGTATAATTTTAATTTAATTACCAATATCAGGCTTTGTTCTTTTAAAACAGTTGGGATTAATTAGACCTACACTACATCTTAATAATTTTTTCTGGGCATACCGCACAATATCCTTCCATACTATTACTGTTGCCAGCTGTTTACATCCCTGTATTGATTTTGATCTTAACTGAGAAGGTTTTGAACATATCTTCATGAAATTTGGACGGTGAATTCGTAATTGGATTACTGTTATTATTTTAAAAGTTGAATGGGGGGATGCATAGAAGCTGCATGAGCATGTGGTAAGTTGAAAAATTAGGTGTGAAAATCTGTTCTTGGCAGGGATGGAACCAGTTGCGGAAATTCTGGAGGTCCAGGAAATGTTGTTGTTTTTGTTTTTTTGCGCCGTCATTTATCCCTGCGCTATTGATTATATTTTTTTCTGGCAAAAAAATTAAACTGGGAAAAGAGCATAACAAGAGCGATTTGCAGGAAAACAACGATTACTGGAAATAAACAAGTTGGCACTTTCAGGCTTACAACAGTCTGTCCGTTCAGCTCTTTCCTTTGCGTTTGAGTTTGATAGATCCAGCATCCGCAAAGAGAGATAATGTGATGAAACATTGAATGTGATCGTTTTTGTGACTCATGAGTGATTTTCTGTTGGATTTATAACTGATGAAGCCAGTGAGATGAAATTTCAAGGTAGTGTCAGTAATAGTCATAATACTAGTAGTCTTAAACCTTCACGGCATCGTTCAGATAAAAGTTGAGAACTAGACTCTAGATCTAGGTCTACACTAAATCTAGAACCCGGCACAAAGAGTCTTTGTTAACATAGTGCAGTGTCAAGGTCACATTTTTCATAATGTATCTTAGACCTAGAAATAGAAAAGATCACATCTAGCTCATGAACATTTCTTTTCAGCGTTTCATTCAGGATGAATTGTGACGTGGTAGCTTAAAGATTATCAGCTGTGTTAGTTAGAATATTAGACATGGAGTAGAGTTTGTTTGTTTAAAAAAAATGGTGGGGGAATTACCAAATTAAGTTCGATGTACCTTGCATTCGATAGGGATTAGTTAAACAAATATTTGGATAATGTCATTGGTGAAAAGGTATATGTTTTAATTAGCATGTAAACTTGCAGTGTTACCCATCTAAAGATCTAAGATAGTGTGGTCTTTAGAGACAAGTGAGAAATGACTGGGGATTAAGATGGCACCTCAAGTTATGCATACTTATCATATCCCTAGGACAGATTCCTGATGGTATTATTAACATGTCGTTATGTATTGTTGAGTCATCTTTTACATCTGCGCATCAATGCCACATGGCAAACGCTTGCCAGAAAAAGTTCAAGAAATTTTTTGGGGGCCTGGTTCCGTCTGTCTTGAATTTTTCATTTCAACTTTACTATCTGTCACGATTAAGGTTGATGACCTTGTACGCCACGAGTATAGAGGGGGTAAACTTATTAGGGGAGAAGGGGAGTTTTTTTAAGTTGTTGACTAGCATGAAAGATTACTATCACGAGGAAGGTCGGTGGCCTTGTGCGCCATGAGTCTAGGGGGGGTGAGCTTGGCAGGGGAAAACACGGTTTTTAACATTGTTGACGAGCGTGGATAGATACATACGACTCGCTTTAAACTAGTCGCGTGTGCAAAAACCTCGGGAGTATAAGTAGAGGAGAAGCTCGACACACGTGGTTCCCAAATTATTCATTCCTAAAGGAAGACGCAGCGAGAAGTGGTCCGGGCGACAGGTGGAAGGTCGTGCCATGGGGACCAGAGGTGTTAAGTATGTGAGGAATCTATGAAGGTTCCCAAGTTATTCATTCCTAAAGGAAGACGCAGAATTTATCGGTCCGGGCGACAAGTGGAAGGTCGTGCCAGTGGGGACCAGAAGTGTTAGGTGTGTGAGGGATCCATGATGTTCACATGTATTTCCCAATAAGAAGAATTTAATCGGTCCGGGCGACAAGTGGAAGGTCGTGCCATGGGGACCAGAAGTTGAGGAGTTCTGATGATAGGATGGGAACCCATCAGACGCTCGTGAACCTACGATGGCGGGTGTGAACCGTCGGTGTGCAGTGTGTTTGCAGAAGAAGAGTCTTTGAGGACGGGATGTCGAGAACCCCTCAAGGAACAAGTAATCTACGATGGCGGGTGTGAACTGTGTGTTCTTATTTGTGTGAAGCCAGGGACGTCTGTTTCCCCTTTTATCGTCGAAGTTAGAGATCTAGAAAGGATCGTGTGAACTCTGGAGACGTGAAACTGCATCAACGAGGAGGGCAGCTGTTGACAGAGACTATTAAGTATACGTAGTTAAGTTTATAGACAGAGGGATTAGATCTAGATGTGAAACGGGGAATAGAGAATAGCCATGATCCCCAAGAGTAAATTTGAAGTATCTCTGTTTTTGTGATTATGTATGTGATTATCATGAGTTGAATGTTTTGACATAAGTTTTGTCATGCATTTATAATTAAATATCGTTTAATTTAAATTTCACTCCATGTGTCCGTTGATCGCTGGTCTGCTTGCTTGGCTTGTTAGCTGGGTTTGAAAGGTAAATAAGTTAGGTACTCATCACACACGTGGTCGTGACCATCTTCACGCACGTGATCGTGACATATCCCAGAGATGCCACTTATTCTGATTTGATCGGAATCATTCCGATTTTTCTTGAAAAATTTTTTTTTAAGCTTAGCTAGGTATTGCCAAAGTCTAGATCTAAGTGATTTACTTGGCAGCATCTATGACGGATGCAGGAATGAGTTTGAGATCTAGCAGCAAGATCTATGGATTAAGTCTAAGGTAATTTATTCGGCGGTGACGGAAGGAAGAATCAGTTCTGAACTTACCTAGACCTAGAGTTCTTAAATCCAAGCTATGAACATGGAGGTGGTTGATGTTGCATGGGCACAAATTGTCAAACTGAAACATGAGATTGGGAGTGCCACAGAATAGGCAAAAAATATGCAGGACATTTGACATCATTTATGCATTTTGGCACTCAAAAAAACCCAACATGTCAAGGCTGCTTTGATCTGACATAACTCTAGGAAAAACACAGCTCCTGAGCAAAGATAAATTAGCCACAGTGCTTTTCTGGAGAGGGTTCTTTTTCAGTTTTGACCAAGATCAGGACAAAAGTGGATAAAAAGATTGCCTAAGGTTGAAGTGATCAAGAAAAAAACATCAATAGATATGTTTAGAACTGTTACCATTTAATTTTTATCATGCTTCGCAGCAATTCAGACTTTCGGGGAGCCTGATTCAGATTTTTATTTTTGTAGGGTGGCATCGCTGTATCCTGTTTTTGCATCAAAAGTGTGCTAAATCATTCTGTCAATCCATTTTCCATATTGTGCATTCAATTTCCAACAAATTGATATGTATATTGTTTAGTCTAGCCATAGATCGTGGAATACCTAGATGATCCACTCCCCGAAAATAGCGTCCTTGCTCGCCCCGGCGCTCCCTACGCGAATGCGCGGACAGTCAGGCACTGCTGTGTTAACAATGGCGACTTTTGATACAAAGAGGCGCTAAAGTCAACACTGGAGCTATCGGGTGCACTAATTCAAGACAGCATCATCCGAATCTTTCCTTCTTTAGATTTTCTAAAGATCATGACCGGTAAAAAGTAACAATAACATTCATTTCGTTGATCTAAGGATAATTACTTTGCTAAATCTAGTCTAGTTAAGATCTCTACTTGCGAACAGTATTAGGTCCCATTCATGCCTTTTCAATGGCCTTGACATAATGTGTCGGCCTGTAACTGACATCTAGACTAGATGATTGTTTGTGTTTTGGTTTTTTTCCCACCAATCCTTCACTAGAGTTGGATTAAAGAGGGACAAAAAAAAACCCGAAACTCACTTACTGCTTAAGTTAAGCCTCATGTGTTTCATAAACAATGTTTGAACTGTCATTGTTAACACTATTCCTCCCAAGTATTTTTCACATGGGTGTTTTCCTCTGCCCAAGTAATTTTTGTCAAATTTGATCACTGTACGGTTGGTATAGAAAAAAGAGCATTAAATGATTATTTATCGATTGTTTTTTTAAACATTTTTTGTGCTAAAAGTACAGATTTGGTTGCTGTTCAATATAAAACTGTGTTTTTGTCATATTTCAATGCAGAGAATTGTTGTGTGGAGGTGCAAAACAAAAAAAGTACAATATTATAAAATGTTGACAACATCAATGATTTCAGAATCACTAGATCTAGATCTAGATCCAGAACCATCCGCAACAAATTCTTCATCACTGTCGTCCTCCACCATCTCTTCATTACTGTCACTATCCACGAAGACTTTATGCAAAGTTTCGGATGTTGACAACAATTTTGAAAAATTGCCTCGCCGTGGTTAGAATCGTGAAAAAAATACAGTTAATTGCACGAAAACAGTTCCCTATTATTATTAGAGTAGCATCCCTTCGATATCCATCAAGGGAAATCATTGTGCATAAAAACTACAGACTGTAAAGTAATGAAACCTCAAAAACGGATAAAACCCCTTCGCGGGCGGCCGCATCATAAACTGGAGAACGGGTAATACCCGTTCGCGGGAGGAAATGTGTTAAGGTTGTTTTAATTAGGTCTAATGTTTTATAATTTACTTCCCCTTCTAATAATTTGTCTTTTGCCCAACTTCTTTTTGCCAATTTACCAAGTTCAAGAGTTGATTCTTCTTCTTTCGATACCAGTCTTTGTCCTTAGTGCATGCTTTTTCTTCTTCTTATGGATTTTTTTCCCATCTTTCATTATTCTTATTATTTTTATTTTGGCATGCTTTCATTCGATTTTTTACTGTCCTGTTTGCTCATATATATACCTTACATGCTTGATCATGAAATTTTTAAATATTTAAACAACCCCTGTGCTCAGATTCGTAACCGCACGCCCATATAACAAGTCACTAATTTGTTGTCAGTGTTCTAGATCTGTAAAATCAGTGCGTTAATTATTGATATTATCGCACATACAGACAGCTTCAATGTTACATATGTGTGAGAGAGAGAAGGACGGAGAAAGAGAGAGAGAGGATGTAGAAGACAAGAAAATGATAGTGTGGTGATCGCTAACATAAGCTTTGGTTAGAGTACGCCTTGTGTCTCGGGTAAGCCAATGGGATCGCTTTCCGCGCAAATGGGTCTCGCGACACAGCCAGCAAGCGGACGTTTTAACAACAAAGGCGAAGAAGGGAGTGGATCATCTAGGTATTCCACGATCTATGGTCTAGTTCAGTTCACAACAAACTTGTGCATGATTTAGAAAGTCATATGCGGAATTTTCATTTCTCTCAAATTTACGTGGCATCCATCCGTAAAATTCCGTGGTGGAGTCAATGAGCTACGGATATGTGATCTGTTATGTGCATGAAGGAAAGGGAGATTCTTATGTGTATAACACTGATTATATCTATGTTAGGTAGACTTTCGTGATGAATATGAAGTGTGTTTGATCAATTTCCACAGCGGCCGAGGTGGATTCAGAGGTGGACGTGGAAATGGACCTGCACCCCCACCAGTAGGAAGGTAAAGACTACCTTTGAATTACTGTTCAGTTCCCCTTTAAATATTAATCTTTTTTCACAGGACTTGGACAAAAGAATTTACGGGATGACATGTTCATTGTAACTGTGGGAAGGAAAATTTGGAAAATCAAGATATGTTTGGCCCAAGCAATGCAGGGAACATTATTCCATGCAAACAAGAAATTTTAAAGAAAACCAGGAAATTGGAGGTTTACTTCCTTTGGTCTACTCTAAAGCTGCCTTTACATCAGTGCCATCATGTTACTGAAAATGTTTCTTTTGCCGAATTCAGATGCAAGCCCACCCGTGGTTTGTCTAATCAGTGAAGAAGTCTAATAACCTTTGCATAGACCATTTTTCGTATATTTATGTATTATACTTGAAGCAGATGAAGCTCGTAAATTAGGACTGATATTGACTACTAGTGTTCTTTTCCTTTGTTTAATTTTATTTGTATTTGTATTTGTATAACTCTTTAATCCCATTTGGGAAATTTTGCCTTTGTGCCATTGCACCCCAGTTACAACTGGAGCAGGCACGTCGTCGCCACAGTGCAGCGCCGGTCGGCGTTTTTTTTTTTTTTGCTAGAGACTATTTCACATAAAAATTTTTGAGGTTAGTGGCAGCATGCAAGTGTCTGAGGGGCCATTGGTGCTCATGTGCTTGTCATTGCATGGAAAAATTCACTGACTACTGGATGAGTGTTGACAGTGTATTCTGATCATGCTTGATGTGATCTATCTGTCTGATGTGGGTTACTTATTGTAGAAGTAGCTGGAATAAACTGTAAGGCTAGGTTAACTTACACTTGCCATGTTTTCCGCAGAGGAGCTCCACCAGCACGTGGTGGAGGTGTCCCAATACCCAGAGGAGCGCCCAGGGGAGCTGCAACCGCACGCGGTGCACCCTCTGCACGTGGTGTACCTTCCCGTGGTGCTAGAGCCGCAGCTCCAAGTCCTGCGTATGATGGCTATAGCTCACAGGTAAGTAATGGTGGCCAGCTGATTTGTTTTTCACATGCTGTGATGCCAGTGGATAATTCTTAGAGGATTTAATGTGATTTTGTAATGAGAAAAGTATTCATTCGAGTTCTTAAAAATTTGATTGAATGACTGTAGTAGTTCAAGTACATTTTAATATTATGCGTAAGCCCTTCCATTTAACAAGTAGAGTCTGGAATTTTTATTATTGTGCCATTTCAGAACTGCATTCTTTGGATCAAGGCTCTTGCATGATTGTCCAATATATTATATTAACCCTCACCCTGTGCAGGCGGCAAATGCCGCCCATGTTTTGCAAGCGCTCACGCCGCATGGGCGGCAAAAGTCAGCAAGGTCAAGCTGAACGCGCCACGCGCAAGCCGTATTTTTACGCATCAGGTCACTGACCTTTTTGAGACGTAACCACCGTGTTATTGTTTACTGTATCTCTTCTAAATCAAAGGCATTGTAACATGGACATGTTGACCAGTGAACCACTGGTCGGAATCACAAAGACTAGGCTTTCAAAGGCTCTCCTCACACTTTCAAAAGATGTAACATCGACATGCGAACTGTCGCTCAACAACTTTGCAATATTATCTCATTTTCTCACAAGCTGACCACCATCTGGAGTTGTTTGTATCTAAGAACCAATCAGAAACAAGCTCTGAAATAATCTTTGCCCCAAATGCCCACATTGGTTTATTATTCTGTGTCAATCAGGATGAAACCATTTGTGTAGGGCTTGGGAGGGCGTGGCTAGTTATCATGCTTCGTTCTCACAAAAACTACAGCTATCAGTTTGGAATCATAAGTCAGATCATTGGTTAGAGACTGACAGACTAAGGTTTTGCTGGTTAATTCATAATCAAGCGTGATAAGGCATAGCAGCGAATGTTTTCATACCGATCAATAAAAACCGAACCACGTGGTCATCGTATAGTGGCACGGGTCAGTGACCCCAGATAAGATTCTCCGTGAGTAACGGCACTAACCAGGTAGCGCGCAGGGTGAGCGTTAAAATGAAATTCTGTGAGGCATAAAACCTTTCAGCCTGCACCTTAGTGATCCCTTTGTGGTCGCTGAAGATCATTAATGGACATTTCACTTAATGAATTACTTCCAACTGGGGATTGTTTGGAACCATTGGGTATCTTTGCAATTCAGCAGCTGTTTGAATTGTTTGATTTTTTCCCTTTCAGACCTATGGTTCAGCTTATGGCTCCAGTTATGAGACTGGTTATGATGAGGGCTATGGTCAGAGCTATTCATCTCCGTAAGTCAAAAAGAAAGAATATTCAATACACACTTTCAGTCTGTCAAGCATTACTCAAACTAGTGAGGAGGGGGGGGGGGGGGCGCCTAGAAGTGATTTTGGAAACTTTTAGGAATAATTTTATTTCACCATTGAATTCAGCATTATCAAACTAGATGATGACTATGGCAGAAAATATACACCCCTCATGGTGACAACAGCCATCTTGATTTTTGGTTCTCGAAATAGCTTTAAACTTGTATTATATTAAGTAGGCTTTTACAGCTTTGTTTGAATTGCTTGAAACTTTGTACACACATTTCTTAATGTGTAAATTCACTCAGCCGGAAATTTTGATCACTTTTATCAGATTAATTGTTACAGTATTTTAAAATATTAAAGTAGATTGAATATTTTCTGTAATTTTCTCCCCCAAATTTCTAATTTTGAGAACTTCACAAGGTATGAGAAATACCTACCTGATCAAAATTTTATTTTATTTTGAATCATTTTTGCAAAATTTCTCAGTGGTAGCGACAAGCCTGCCAAGTGTCTAGCATTTTGCTGGATAGTCCTGCATTCAGGATGTCGGTCTTGCAGTCCCACTTTCGCAGCCAGCATCCTGCAGATCTAGTTTTATGGGCATTCATTAACACCAGGGATGCTATTTATGTGCTTTCCAGCTGTTCCAGAAATAAAATGATATGATGAAATGTTGCTGCTTGTTTATGGTGTGGTGCAGTTGGGTGGGATGTGCCAACTGGCAAGTTTCTTATTTGAAACAAAGATGCATTGTGACCAGATTTGTTATCATTTGCGATGAAAGCTAAGAATTGTTCACCTGTTGAAAAAAATGAAATCAGAAAAACAAAGAAAATAGCACATCACCTTAACACACCTTTTCAAATGGTGATGGATTAGTCTGATGGCACAATCTTATTGAGTTCAGTTCATTCTTGTCCATGTCACGTCTACTGCAAGACCTGAATCTTGATTTTTATCTGTTGTCAACAAAATGTTTAAGTTTAAGGCATTCTGTGCAGCATACAGAAATGAGCAGCTGTCCAGAAAACCCATGTTTCAGTGCATATTTTAGAAGGAACTTGTATAGTGATATATCTGTGCATCACTCGCATTCAACAAATAAATCAGCAAATTTGCAGGTATGAATCTAGATTGTCACATTCAGATGTGAATTAGTTTGATTCATATGATGATCTAGCATCATCAAAGGGGCGTGATTTTTTGATGTTTGTGCAAGTCATTTAACAGTAGGTTTACAGATGCTTTCACTGAAAATAGACCTTGAATTATTATATATCAGAAATCTTTTTTTTTAAATTTTTTAAAATGTATTTTGAAAGGCTATAATAATGCTCTAATTTGCAGACAAGAATCCTCATACTACGACTATGGTCCATCATCCAGCGCTGGTGCTGCTTATGACTCTTACGCAGGTGGCTATGATTATGGTAAGTGTTTCGTATACAGTATCGAAATTATTTTTTCTACCTGTAGTGGATCCTATGTACAGGTTTTGGAGAAAAGCTAATATCTCCTACCTGGAATGCAGCTCTTCAGACGTTATTGGCCACTAAGTTGGGTGGGGCCCCATGCATGCCGATTTCTAAGTAGTTGCGCAGGGGGTTGGCTGCAGCATGCTGCTTTGCTCAGGGGCCCATAATAATGTTAAGACAGTCCCGTGTGTTGGGCTTATACTAGAATTGACATTGTGGCCTACAATGGTACTCAGACCTCCCTCGACTTAATGATGGATGTTGTATTTGGAAAAACCAGTTGGTTGGTTCATGTGTACTCTGAATGTGGAAGAGCTATGTGTTGTGTGGACGGATTTGATATATTATGCAGATATTGGACGCACAGCTAATCGCATTACTGCCCACAGTTGGGCAACACTGGAGGATTGAATCATTGGATGTTTAGATAATCGCAACTTATGATAGGAGAGATTAGTGTGACCTGTGAGTGTTTAGCCCTTTGACTGCCGGACCATTTTTCCTTAAACTTTCCCTCACTGCCAGAGGATTTTGGGGAAAACCTCAAGAATTAGGGTGTTACA
Organism: Onchidella celtica; assembly: GCA_963931925.1. Lineage (NCBI taxonomy): Eukaryota > Metazoa > Mollusca > Gastropoda > Systellommatophora > Onchidiidae > Onchidella > Onchidella celtica. The sequence continues at coordinate 19,475,213 of OZ007571.1, forward strand.
GAGAGAAATTCATAAAAATTAAAGAATTTTATATATCCGTAAAAAGGAAAGTTGGAGAAAAATAGAGGAGGTATCAAGTTATGCACTGATGAAGGTGGTGGTCACTGCAGCTTCAGCATCGTCACCAAAATCTTACTTTTTTTTCATTTTATGTAATAAAATCTAGCTCTGAACTCAATAATGGCTCTAAAATCCTATTAAAAATCATTGGAAGTCATCAGAGAAAGAAAAAACTACACTTTAAAAGAACGGGTCACACCACCTAACCCTCAGCACCATCCTGATGACTTAGAGTGAAAACAACAACATTGTGAAAAAAAGTGGGAATTTAGTAAAAAATTCATAAGTAAGTCCGATCATTTATGACAATTTTATATGCCTGCAAGAAGACAATTTAAAGGTAATTGTGTGCCCTGTCCAGTGGTTTGTACTATTTGGTGGTGGTGGGGGACGTGCCATTGCATCCTTATGTAGATCTTGTGCTGTAATCCAGCCTAGCACCCGATCGGCATCTACATCTAGATTGACGTCGCCCGCGGGGCCAAAATCCCTCAACGAAACCGATGCAGATCTTCCATTATTCACCCCTGTGGCTTTAAAACTCTCAAAATCACTTTTTTCTTCGTCAGAAGACCGAAAAAATGTCAGAAATGAGTCGTTCTCAACTTCTGAATCACTAGAGGAACCGTAAACAAACCTCGTCGTTAGCTCGATCGAAAATCGCGCAGAAAAAACGAACGGCTCGGAGAAAAATAATAAATGACCCACCAAATTCTTTCTTGTCCAATCGGGAATAAGATTTTTCGACTTCCGGTGCCCGAACTACGGTGCTAGTGGGTGTATTTCCTGTTTATAAAGGGTCGGTCTAGGCGCACGAATTCATGCGACTGGCAGCTGGTCGCTAGTTGGCGATTTGGCGCACGAATTCGTGAGCTCGGCAGCCAAAGAGTTAATATTTATGACATATACATTAAAAATAACGGGACAAAATAATGTCACAGCAAAAGGATTTTATACCATTGCAGCATATTTTGCAAGGGAAAAAACATTTCAGAGCTCAGTCCTCAGAATTCGGTCGGCTGATTCTGTTTCTGGATGTTGTGGGCAGTTTTAGGCAGACAACTCCGAAATCCGTCATTAGGTAAACCTTCAGTTGAAGGGTCCAGAAAACAAATTTCCACAATTTATATTGATAGCTAATCCCTTCCTCTGTCAGCAGGTGAAAGCTGGTCAGCTGGGGGTAAGGCAGCTCCTCTTGCGACGCGCGGTGCAGCCAGGGCTCCAGTTCGTTCACACCCATACTCAAGACCGGCCCCAAGTGGTTACTAGGCAGATGCAAAAATTACATCCATGACCATTCAACAGTAGCTGTTCAACCCAGTTGATGGAGTTCTTTGCATGTCCTAACATCAGTGAAGCTCGCCAAGTTTACACACAATCTCTTAAATGTTCACCCCTCTTATGGCAGTGATCAGAGGTATTGAATGGGGGTTATGTTTTTTTAAAACTTTTTTTTTTATGCTGAGCTCACAGAAGATTAGGTTTTATAATACATTTTTTAAAGATGTAATTATATGGTTAATTTGTGGAGATTATTTTAGCAAATGGCAATTGATGTTTTTAAAAAAGGCTAAAAATCTTTTATTTTGAGGAATTAAAAGTAAATTGCATGTAAGAAGCATAAAGGAAAAAAATCAAAAATTAAACTGATAATATACCAAGTAGGTGAAATATCCACTTGTTTTTCTGTTTTTTTTTGTTTTTGCTTTTTTAAAATGAATATTATGGAACCAAAGTAGTTAGCTCTGATATTTGTAGACCAAAACGTTTATAATTTTATGTCTTTTTAAAAAACTTTTCATTTCACTTTCTGGAAAGTGCAGTGTCAACATGTGTCGAGGTCAATTCAGTTGTAATTAAATGTATTAAGTTTGAGTTAATGTTCCATTCATATCGTAAATTTAATTCTCTCTCATCGTTGTAACTCCATTATAGATGTAGGCTTCCCATTGTTGAAAATTTCAATATTAAAAGAACTTTTTGTGTCAAAAAAGATACTGGTCTCTTGATTCATTTAATGGCTATGAAAATGATTCTTATTATAAATAGGTGCCAACTTTGTGCTAAGTCCCAAAATAGTGTCATTATATAAGCAATCTTGTTGACTTGATTATAAAATTGTAGCATACATTAATAATAACCATGTCAACTTTTGATCACATTGAGGAAATGCTCTTCCAGCGGTGATGTCTAGCAGTGCTCCGTCAATAGAGAATGAATTTTGGTAACAAGAAGAAAGTTTCTTCTGGTAAAGATAGGGGGAAGTTGGCACCTGTGAGACAGTTTGTTTGGCATAAATAATTTTCAGATTAAATTGTTTCCAGCAGTCTTATCAGATTGACAGAACTAACTGCTATGCGAATCATGTGAAGGCCTTGCAAGATGGGTTGCTCAGCAATGATTAGACAAAATTGACAAGCGGCGACCTAAGAAGCATTGCACCGACATTTATTATATATTATTTCAAAGTGGACAGCTTGTTTTAATCAGTGAAAGATTTTGCATGACTGCATGGTTTACCATGATTGGTCACTCAGTCAATGCCACTTCGACATTTTGAGATAAAAACAAAATATCATAAATGTATTTAGTAGTTTGTATGTGTCCAAGTTAAAATAATTCTTTCACTCCAAAGAGCATCTTAAAAGCAGGTTTGAAACGCACCATGAAATGGTTATCATATAGGCAGTTCAAAGAACAGTTTTTAACATCCAAGAATTCATTACAAGTAGGTGAAGTATGGGCTCTGCCTCTTCAGGAGCAAAACAATTGTCATATTTACACAGCATCAATATAGTAATTGAGAATCCTACATTTAAAAATTGGTATTCCCACCAAAGACTGTCAAAGCTTGTTTAGAAATTCAAATTCGCTCAGGAAGTTGTAACATGATTTTCAGTCTGTTGGTGAAATGCCCTTATCTGACAGCGTTAAAATACGTAATACATAACAGCTGTTGAGCACGATTATTATTGTATGGGCATGAAATATAGTAAAATTGAAAATGCAAAGAAAAACTTCTCTTGTTGTAGTCATTCAAAAACTTGCCCAAGTAATACTAATTCTGCATTTAGTAGGAATGGAAGTCAAACTCGATATGTGTTGCTAAAAAACAATAAGGGTTGATACTGTGACGTGAACACACCATTACATCTCATTCCTGTAAGCTGTATTTGTTACAAAAATTGTATGCCTTTGACTGCATCCTGAATCAATGCAAATGACCAGTCAGTCCACCCTTCGAAGAACAGAAAAATGCAGAAATTAAACAGCCGCCCAGATTGCAGCTTTTAAGCTTTAATGGGTGTTAAAGCCCTTAAAATTAAAAGCCAAGGTGAAATCTCAAACTCAGGTAATCATGTTTTAAAAATGTTATAAATTAAGAAAAGGCATTTTGAAACAGTATCAATAAATGTGAAGTTTGTAGGCATTAAACACAGTTTCAGGGTGATAAAAAGTAAAGTACTACAATGCATATTTGAGACAAGTAAGGATAAACATATTGGTTGGGAATATTTTTTCCTCTCCGTAAAATATTTCTTTTAAAAGAACTAAAAAATCAAAATGCCTTTTCAGGATACTTTGTAATGCTTAAAAGATCAAATGTCTTTAGTTCTGAATGCATTTCTTAGAAAAATTCAAGGAAAAATATTACTTGTAAATAATTTTTATGCTATTAACTTCAATTTGCTATGCAGCAAGTAAATTAAGACAATGTATTTTAAATGCGATTCTTTGTGATTAATTCTTAGAACATAATTTTGTAATATAGTGCCTTGGCCCCATCCAAATTTTAAGTGAAAATAATCCCAAATTAACTCTGTCACCTAACAAAAGCAGCAAAATACTTCTTAGTTCTTGCTTGCTGTTTTCTAGTACCTGTGCTATTTTAATTTCTCACAAAAATACTGATAGGCTAAAAAAAAAAAAAGTAACATGTATAGATCTATACTGTTAATACTCTCAAAATATGTGGTATAAATTGGCACCAAGGTAGAGAAATGGTGCATTGAAATTGATGGGGCCATTGCAAATTAATAAACCATTACGGCAAATCTTTAAGTGTTAGATCTAGTGACATACTGTTTGTTTACTTAAGGACAAGCTGCCAAATTCAGAACATGCATTTTCATTTCTCAGTCTGAATGAATGTATTCTCTTGTAATTAACGTCCAAATTGTACGTGTAGAATAATACTTGGACCTAAAAAGTTTAATACAATATACTGATTTTAAACGAAGGAAGTAATATAACCTGTACTTTTCAAAATTGTGGCAAACAATTTTTTTTAAAAATCAGAATAAACTACATCTTTCAGTTGAGTGGATTGCCTGAAAATTTTGCTAGGCTGTAACCTTTTCATTGAAAATATGTATTACTTTTAACACTTCCTCATTTGGATTTTCAGATGTGGATGAAGGTTGGATTTGTATCTCTTCCTTTGTCCTGGAAAAACTCAAGGCAGTGTGTGCTGGTTCCTTTTGGGCTGGCCCATGCAGCCATGATGAGCTGTGACATTGTCCAGCGAAACTCAGGTGTGTTTGGTACGTCAGACTGCTGGTGCTGATCACAGATTTGTTTGCTGCACAGCTCCGCAGAAAGGATGAGCCACCATTTTTTTTATTAGTTGGATAGTCAATAAATTGATTAGAAAACTGATAAAAGCAGCTTTGAGTCTTTTATACTGTCCTTGAATTAGTGTTTGGTGTAAAGTATACATGTATTGCTAGTTGTTATGATACCACTATTTGTTTTTGTGAATGCAAGATAGAAGCTTGCTCACTTTGTGTGTTTGTCAAGACAACAGTTTCATGAGTTTACAGCAACGGTACACATGCATGCATAATAGTTTCATGCAGGCTCCACCACCATTTTTTTTTTTTTTTCCCCTTAAATCCTGAGTTGTGTGTTTCTGACAGATCTTTCTTTACTTTGTCTTTTACTGACATACACAACCTGTACTACTTTTTGGGTTTTTATGTGTATGGTTTTTCATGTTTTGTCTTCCCTCTCTGAAACCAATGACAGGATTTGAGGCCAAAAAGGCAGCTGAACTGTTTTCTCCTCATAAAGAATACTGTAAATACATGTACAGTATCTTCATTCACTTAGGTTCCAGCTTTAATCAGACTTAACTGTCCCAATTTTGCAGACACTTACACTTCGGGATTCTGTAAGGACATGAGAAATAATTTCTTTTTCAGGAACTGCGGTATGGAAATTGTGACTAAAAATTTCAGTTTACCTGTATAAACGATGAGTGTGGGCCTTGTTTACGCATTGAAGTGATCATTTAGTTGGCAGATTTGGATAATTTTTAGTGTGACTGTGTGTATAATTATCTCGCAATGTGAAGTACATGTATGTATGTACTATTGTACATGTACATTAAATTCACAATTTGCTGATTATGGCTAATTGTTTTCTTGCAAAAATAAAGCCATAATAACAGAACCTTTTATGCAGAGCTGATGTGGGTTTCCAATTATGATTTTTTATTCTTGTGTGGTTATCACAGTGCAAGACAGTTCCTGTGACATTCACAGTGAGTACCACTCCAAAATTAAAACACTTGCAGGTGTTTTCCACAATACCGGCAGTCACACTAGTATAGTAGTAACTGCACCAAAATAGCTTCAGAAAAGGTTAGAATGTTCTAAATTTTGCAGTAATTGAAAAATTGCAGTCTCAAAATGTGTGTTTCACAGCCATTGACAATGACATACATTGCTCACACTTCACAGTCACAAATTCAAATGGGAAAGACAAGAATATCTCATTTAAACGGGCTCGATTTTTTTCTTCTTTTTATTGGGACACTGGAAAGTTAATGCAGTACTTACTGTAATCCCAGCAGTTATTTGCACAGTATCAGTAATACAATAGTAATAATACACGTTGGGATAGTGTATCAACTATCATAACTTGGCTAATAACAGCTCATAAAATGCATTCAGCCGGAGCCTACATGTAGTTTACAAGACATGGCTGGGTTGGACAAGTTCTGTCTTGAAGACAGTGTTTGTTAATGTTATCTTGTATTTCTCCAAATCATTACTTCAACACTTATTGTATAATTAATAGTAGCTGCCCACTCCAAAGCCTGTAAAGGATAAAAATGAAATGTAGAGTTAGTAATGAAAACACTGAAGTCCATTTAATTCAAATTTCCTGTAGATTTAAGTTATCTCAAAGTGTGAATTCGAATACGAACTCCTCAGTTTCTCATCATTCAAAATCATCAAGCATGCTTACTGCCACCAAGGTAACTCAGAATTCGCTGCACACTGAAAACCGGTGGCCCCTCCACAAGAAGCAACAATTATTGGGCAACACCCAAAATTCACTACCGGGGGTAAAATTTAAAAAAAGTTTCTTCAGGGGCCCTGAAGCTAAGCTTCATTAGACTTACATGTATTTTCATAGTATGATAGTAAATCCGCCTCTGCTGAAAACCCAGTGTCTACAATTACAAAGCCCTGTTCAACAACTCTGTAACAGTGGCAATCAAGGAAGAAAAAAAAGGGGGGGTGCAGAGGGTAGCATTAAGTGATACGATGCTGACACAGTGCCCACGCGGTCATGACAGAGTTGTGCAACAGAGATCGTTGGCCATAATAATATATATACTGACAGGCAAAAGAAACTACACATCCATATTTTATTCTGTGAAAATGTGGTTAGGGGGTAAATAATAACATGTATGCATTTTCTAGACAAGAAATGTTTCCCCGGTGACAACGACATGCGTTTTTGCGAACTGTTGTTGTGCGTGATGCACGTGCAGCGAACGCTTTCAGCTCCGTGTAACACGAAACACCTGTGTGCAAAACAAGGGGTGGTTAAAAATGTTCATCATTGCTTCTGTGTGTCAAGAAGAAAGAAAAACCATTCAGACGATGCAGCTGTCTGCCTTTCTGTCATGCCGCGCCTCACTGAAAACCAGCGAAACCAAGCCATTGGTCAACTGCAAGCAGGGGCATCAGTTACTGATGTTGCCTTTCGTTTCAATGTGCAACGAAACACCATTTATGCGTTACAGAGACGTTACCTTGCTACTGGAAGCACACAAGATCGTGTTCGATTAGGCAGACCCCGTGTGACCTCTGCTGCCCAAGACCGATTCATACGCACCAGCCATCGTGTCCACCCTGCGTGGTGTTGAGCCCAGGCCAGCCGCGCCTGAACATGTCGTGGTTGCAGTCGGGTTCGCTGTGTAGCACGGTAAGCCCTGATCCCTGCATCAGCAAGACGCCTTCGGACAGTTCGGCTACTGATCCTTGGACCGCCTGGTAACGTGTCTGCCGTTCTCTGTGCCGTTTGAAAACGATTCCTTAAATGGCTGGTGCGTATGAATCGGTCTTGGGCAGCAGAGGTCACACGGGGTCTGCCTAATCGAACACGATCTTGTGTGCTTCCAGTAGCAAGGTAACGTCTCTGTAACGCATAAATGGTGTTTCGTTGCACATTGAAACGAAAGGCAACATCAGTAACTGATGCCCCTGCTTGCAGTTGACCAATGGCTTGGTTTCGCTGGTTTTCAGTGAGGCGCGGCATGACAGAAAGGCAGACAGCTGCATCGTCTGAATGGTTTTTCTTTCTTCTTGACACACAGAAGCAATGATGAACATTTTTAACCACCCCCTGTTTTGCACACAGGTGTTTCGTGTTACACGGAGCTGAAAGCGTTCGCTGCACGTGCATCACGCACAACAACAACAGTTCGCAAAAACGCATGTCGTTGTCACCGGGGAAACATTTCTTGTCTAGAAAATGCATACATGTTATTATTTACCCCCTAACCACATTTTCACAGAATAAAATATGGATGTGTAGTTTCTTTTGCCTGTCAGTATATATGGGCTTTTTAAGTTATTTAGTGTTATATAATGTATTTCTATTTTGTATTTGTATAACTCTTTAATCCCATTTGGGAAATTTTGCCTTTGTGCCATTGCAGCCCAGTTATAACTGGAGCAGGCACGTCGTCGCCACAGTGCAGCGCCGGTCGGCGGTTTTTTTTTGGGGGGGGGGGGAGATGAGGGGGAGGGACTGGTAGAGATGAATTTAATTTAATTTTGCCCGGGCAGCGGCCTGTTCGGCCTGCTCTTTACGATTTCCAACTGCCAAGGTATCTTTAACGTGCACACGGGCCCTCCGAATTTTTTCGTCCTTATCCGAGAAGACTAGGTACTCGATCCTACCCCTCAATAGAATCAGGGACACGAAAATATGAGAAAAATCCCAAACTTCCAACATGCCTGCACGGCCCGGGTTTCGAACCCGGGACCCTTGGCACGAGAGGCGAGCACCTTGCCTCTAGACCACCTTGTCCCCTACTATGCTGTTTTATGATGTTTTACCTTTGCGGTACGATTCGTGGCTTCTTAAAAAAATAGACAATGCACAGTGTAAAACGTAATTCAATCAAAAGCTTTGTCTGTGGTGAATGTGAATGCTTGGGATTTGGTAGTGGTCTTCAACAAGGGATGTAACTCTTGTATGGCGCAAACAATTGTCATTAATAGTATGTATTCTCTGCTCAGAGAGTCAGAGGTAATTCGAACTGTGGTAAATCGAAGTGAATTCAGTTAACCCAACGAATTCGAATTAAGGGTCCGCTTAGGTCGAAGTCATCGGGGAAATGGATTAAACGTTGATTTACCATGCAGAGTTCGAATTACCCGTAGTACTAATGTACTGCTAGTACATACTAGTTTATACATGTAGTACATGTAGACCATGTAGTAATTACACTGCTTCAACAGGTAAAAAAGCAAGGATAAGGTTATTATTATCGGTATTTACTAGGATGTAAAATTAAACGTACAGTAAATCGTCATCCATCTGGAGAGTGTATCCATCAATAAACAAACTACACTTTTGTTCATTATTTGTATAAAACATGAGCAGCAGTTACCTTTATCACAACTTCAGTGGGCAAACTTGCGACGTAGGTAATCTTCGGGGAGCGTAGAAATTACAATGTGTACCGCTATACCGCTATAGTAGAATACTACATAGTGGAGATAATACTAGTCTAGTATAGTGCATTTTTATGCAAGTGTTGGTAGTCCAAACTTATTTTTTACTTTTCATCATTACTCACCAGCTGTGAGTTATTGTCTAATATGATGGAGTTTGCTTTTCAAAGAATTTTGATACATTTTTCATGTACCAAATTTATCATTCTGGCTTAGTGTTTTTTTTTTTAAGTTGTGGCGATCTCAAAAGTGGAAACTCCTCGAATTTGCCACGTTTTGCAAATTGCAGTCCAATGATAGTACATTGTAGATACTAATGATACTCCCAAGTTTGACCGTTCACAAAATGACAGTTGATCGAGTCATGGCACTGAAAATTCTCAGTTTCCATGTCAAGGGGATGTAGGCCTGCCATTACAGGATCTCAATTTTTTTTCAAGGGTCTCGTATGATATACAGTTTGCGTACAATGTATAATGCATTTGAGAAGACCTATATCAGTTTATTAATCATCTTTATCCGAAGTACGTGTAATTTTTTTCTTCCTTAATTCTTACAAGGGAGACAAAAACTGACATTAATAACAAGTACGGTACATGCGTTTTCTTTTTCAATTTTAAAAGGGCGTCAACTGTATGTTCAGCCATTGACTCATCATTGATTGAGCGTCGGACAAAGGTGCCGAAATCAAGAATATGGTGGGTCTGTAACATAAAACAGTCGGTGCTTCTCGCCGAAACATGTCCTATGTTTGAATAAATTAGAATATCCTTAAAAACATGTCATATACACGCAGTACAAAGGCTGAGATTCTGATCCTGGTCTTTGAATGTTTCCGCCAGTTCTCGGTCAAAAAACTTTTCAATCACACTTACATGATTTTCAAAGAAATTTCAACTCAAGCCGCGATGAAAAGTACATTTCATTCATCTGGCGAAAACGGCTAGACCAAGCAATAAAAAGACAGAGAGACACACATTAAACAATACTAATTTACTATCTTTCGTATTTCGTCAGAGGAAGAGGATTGAACTTTATTTTGCCTAGGAATAGGATATATGCATGTACATGTACTGTACATTTCTTATATATGCATGTACATATAATATGCCATTTTACATAAACGCACAGCCGTAGTAACCTTGTAATGCTGACCTAAAACTTGGGAACCAAAATGGGATTTCGACCCTTCAGCAGGGCAGTATGGGCTACTCACTAAAATGCTCAGTTAGATCATACACGACTGTATCTTTGTACCCTTCGGAAAGCATTGAACGTGATGTGCACTCATTTGACATGGAAACGGAGAATTTTCATTGCCTTCACTCAATCAACTGTCATCTTATGGGCGGCCAAAGTTGGACAATTATGCAATTTGCAAAAGATGGCAAATTCGAGGTGTTTTTTTACTTTTAGCCAGAATAATAAATTTGGTTTCAAAATTCCTAGAAAGGCAAGTTCTTCAGATTAGACAATAACTGTAAAAGATACATGTACATATGTATCAATTTGGACTACCTAATTCTAAGTACAGTGTAGTAAGTTGATCACACTGAACACTGCATGGTGATCTGTCTGGTTCCAGAAAACTACGGTCTCTTACCCGGATAGCCAAGTCCAGCTCCATAGTATGAACCGTAGAAGTTACCATAGTTACCAAGCCCCGCCCATGAGTATCCCATTCCCTTGCCCAGTCCGGGAAAGCCCCACCCGTACGTCCCCAGCCCAGCTAGGCCGTACATTCCACCTGTTAACGTTATTGGCACGGGTAGAACACCATAGTAGTAACCTCTGCCACCAAAGCTACTGCTGGCAGATCGTGTCTCTCTGGTGACCATGAGTAGCAGCAGGAGCATGGTTAGGCAAGACACATTCTTGAACATGGTGGGTAGTTCAATCGTGATCTGAAAATGAATAATTGTAATTTGTTTGTGTGAAAAATGTGTTTACATGAATTAAATTACATTTTAATACGTGTTATAATCGCTGACTGTACCTCTATAACACTATAAGTCATGTTCATTATGATCGCTTTCGGGGCACCATAGCATACAACTGATCGAAACACTGTAAACTGTGAAGCCACACTTCATATGTTCTGTATTACATGTACAGTATTAGCCTACTTACGACTAATGCAGACTGCTCCTAAGTTAATACATGTATGTAAACGTTCAATTAACCTTGTTTGTTCACTAAACAAAAATGCCCACACTGCCGCAACTTTACGCGGCTGCCCCTCTTCCTTTTTTGAAGTTACGAGCTAATGATGGGTGCTTACTACAGTGAGAAGTGGAAGTTGGCAGGCTGGCCTGTTACATGTGAGCAGTTGGTTTATGTGTAAGGTAAACGAAGCGTAGTGATTGGTATACGTTTACATGTATAACAGCCTGCAATAAGTACAATATAGGGCCTACAGGTATGTGCACATTTTTTTTTTTTTATGTCGCACAGAACAGAACGTGATCAAAACAGCTTACACTCATTGACTCAACTTGCGAAGGTGCAAAAAAAGATTTATTCAGAGTTAAGAGCTTTGGGTGCATCTTGTATAAGGTACATGAGGGAGACATGTAGCAAGACAAGAAAATGAAAGTAAGCTACACGTGTGGGCAATTTCAAAGGCTAAGCCCTAGATACTCTTTGTCCAGAAAATAATTACATTAACTTAAGCTTAATTGTAGTAAGCATTTATAATGACCATTCCGAACTGGCCTTTAGGGCTGGCCATCTATGTATCTCAAGTCTCAACTGCCTAACTTTTGCTTGTAAATAAAAAATAAAATAAAAACATTATTTAATAACAATATGCTGTCCTACAGGGGTCTTTATTTCAAAGAACATTCAAGCTACATTACATGTACACATAGTACTTTGGAAAGATTAAACACCGGCGCGTATAGTGCATTAATAACCCGTAATTGTACACATAGATATTCTGTATGATCAAAATACATGTACATATAGGCCTATGCATGTGTTTTATTTAACTGGTATGCCAGAGAAATAGTGGAAACATCAGCGTGTGGTTGCTACTATAGAAAATGTTGACAGTAACATAACATTCCCAGATCAATTCATTATAATAAACTTACATTGCAGGACAGTAATGGTTGTTATGCCGTAAACACCAAGTCTTAAAACGGAACGATATCTTGGTATGTGAAATGTGCAGCAATATATAGGCAATCTTCTAACTGTCACAAATCCCAGACTGGGAGATGTAATAATTATAACAAGACAACAATCACGAACGAACAAGTATAACACTTAACAGAACAACCCATCAGACTCACACATTTATTATACATAAAGATAAAGATAAAAGTGCAATTACATACATTATATTATTGAATTTACTACCGTCCAACGGCCTTATTCCCACATGCACTCTTCCTCGGGTCCACAACCCGGTAGTTACTTTCTAAAGACACTTCGGCCTCAGCCTCTCCTCTCAGGGTCTTAATAGCACATTAATATTTCACTGGCACCGCAGTCTCTCAATAGCACCTTCCTATTGCCATAACACATTAGCATTCCAATAGCACCTCAACATGGCAATAGCACATTAGCATTTCAATAGCACATCAACATGGCAATAGCACATTATCATTTCAATAGCACATTCACGATCATATATACATCCCTGTCTGTGGCCAGACTGCCACGACTTCATGTGCCTCTACTGTCCTGCACCGACAGCTTCCTTCCTGGCCTATGTGTGGCCTCCGGCCCTATGCTGGCCTATCCCCTGTACTCACCGTAGGCGGCGCTCTTCGGCCCGACCCCGGCACCTACAAGAATAACATTACATTGGTGTAATACCATACCATTTCTAATCACTTCACCCCTCATTACAACTCATGAAGCGTACACACAATAGTTCACATTTCACTCACCAACATCTTACGGTAACACACCTCCACCGTAGTACACAATACTCACTCTCGCTACAAATCCATGAACTCAACTTTCATCTATCGCTCATGGCGCACATTGCTATATACAGTATCAAGGACTTCCACATTCCTCACATATACTTATTTACATCATGGTCATAGACGAATATAATACATCAATCATAACTATTATCAATCATCGTTTCACCTACCAGTCATCACTGGAAAAACACTACTCCCAAGTCTTCCGACTGCTCTCCTTATGTTCGCCCTCTGGGGCTTTCTCCTGCGTCCGTTCCCTAGGACGTCTTAGTGTGCAGTGATAGTAATACAGCGCTCTCGCCTCATTCAGACCCCCACCACTCACAACATGCACGCCTTTCATTACCCCGTGGCCCGTGGGTTAACTTTATTCTCACCCTCTTCTCGTAACTACTGATCCTCGCTCACTCGCTCGTGACACTAACCTCATTTTCCTTCACCGAGGTTTTTTGTTTTTTTGTTTGGTTACCATTAATTTGATGTGTGACGGTGTCCAAACAACTCATGTTTATTTGTTGTTTACCTATCGATCAAATAGCTGACCCATCCATCATTTCAGACATCACTGCTTTACCATTTAGAGTCTAAAAATACTATCATTATGGGAGCCTTACACTTGCGAACCTTATTTTTCAAAACATCACAGTTGCGAACCTATTCAATTTAGAGCAAATTTAAACATTACACTTGCGAACCTATAGTGGTTCAACAAAAATTAAAGCATTGCATATGCGAACCTAACGATTTGTAATCGAGTTGTACTCGTACTCATAATGCATAAGATAATGAAAACCGAACATACCATGGTTGATGATGATGGCTCTCCACTTCTTCAATCGTATTGCATTCCCCCTCTGTGTTTACAGGCTTGGGACTGTCTGATACAGGTATGAGGCCGCATTAGGAATGTTTGTGTTTAATTTTATTGTTCACAGTACTGGATAAAACTATGTACACTATTTACATGGTAGACTCTTCTTGTTCCGGAGCTATTTACAAGCCAATGTTCGGCAATGACGCAAAGCATACTTTCTTAAGGAACTTGTCTTTTTCAAGGGCTCCGTCCTTGTATTGGCTAATTGCTGCTGCAAGCCATACCTGCTTCTTTCTTTCGCGCAGTGGAATTGGGCATCCCTCGAGTATCTTGAAATGGTTTTCAAATAGCACTTCTTGCAGGCGGTCGAACAGCTCAAAAACAGGCGGATGACTGGTGTAAAAAGGGCCATTCAGCTTTCGGTGGAATGCTTCACACACATTTCTTGTACTCTTACTGGTGACATCAGTGCTGGCCCACAAAGTTGGTGGGAATGTAGAATTGCTGCAGATGTAGGTCTCCGTCAGGTATGTCAGATACTTGTCTATCCTTTCGTCAATAGGGGCCTGGAGCAAGATGTCAAATGCGAAGCTTTCATAAACGTCCAAATAATCAAAAAAGGGCAGTCCAAAAGTGAGCTTCAGGAACTGGCTTATTTCTGAATCTTGAGATTTGTATTCACCAGACAGTCCCAACTCCTGGATCTTCCGCCATCAGTTCTGTTTATGGTGGAATAGACAGCCTTTCACCGTCATTCCTGGAAACGTCTCCGTTGCTGCCTTGTGGGTCGCTTTCTCAGAGTCAAGATGCAGGGTTTTGCTATCAAGGTTCTCTCCATTGACTTCTTGGTAGATGGTGTTGAGAAGATTGAACATGGTGCAAAAGATCTCAGTAGACCTCCCCGGAAGAAGGAAAAAAGCTACGGGCATGTAGTGTCCATGTACGTAGGTAATGATTGTGTAGATCTGAAAGAAGTGTTTGGGACTGCTCTTGAATGTCCCATCGCCGAAGATGTCCTGGATGCCCTTCGGTACTTCCAATGCCCGTGGACTGTAGATGCAGGCTATCTGATTATGTAGGTCAGTCTTTACACATGTGTCCTGCTTGGTAGACATTGACTACAGCGCTTCCAGAGCCTCCAGTCGTGTCACAGGCAGCTTTGGTTGGCTTTTTCTTCTCTGTCTCCACATGGCCATGCGGGTGTTGCTCACGTCCCTCTGTGTCAAGCAGTCTGTTGGTGTATGCTGAACCTCTCTGATGAAATTTTTTGGGGCCTCTCTGTCAAATCATCTTCTGCTTGTCTCTTGCAAACGTGTCTGAATTGCTTTGCTTGGGAAGAAGCGAGATCTACGTCGTGGTCATGAACAGTCATCCCATGAAGGATATTGGTTGTTCCAGTTCTGTTGTCACTCTCGCATTGCAATTTTTTCTAGTGCAGCGCTAAGTTCTTGAAGTTTTGTTCTCCTTCATTGGTCTGTACAGGTGTCCTTCCAGTTGAATAGCTGACTTGCCTTTACTTGTTTCAACTATCTGTATATTCATCGTGTTGTTGAGTTGCAGTCCTCACAGTCGCAATGTGACGTAGTTGTGAGTATGAGGGGGTATAGTGGTTTATTTAGCCTCGGATTTTCAGTTAGCACCAGCACCAATTGTACGTATGAAAATCAGAATGACCAAATTATCTTGCACAATGTATTCACGTGTGTAACGATACACGAATTGTGTCTTTTGCCGCGGGGGGGGGGGGGGGGGGATATTCGTAATCGAACAGTGCCCCCATATTCGAGCAAAATCCGATATTTGCCCCGATATCGGAAAGGCTCGCAAGTGTAATGTTGGGTACCCTTTGAAGTTTTTAGGTTCGCAAGTGTAATGTTGCGGTGGCGTTTGCAGATTGTAGGTTCGCAGGTGCAATACACCCATAATTATTGCCATATTTACTAAGTATGGACAATATTTCTGTCTTCCTCCCTCCCCCCCCCCCCCCTTCCTCTATTCAAAGCGGATTAACGTAGATAACGTTTGGGCCTGCAACGTTCATGCCGAACGTGCCAACTTCCCTCCCTTTTCATTTTTACCCCCATGGGGCAAGAAAATAGGGATAGGGTGAATAACCTCACATACTGACATGTAAGGAACATTATAGGCCCTTGAATGTTTTTGGAAACATCACCGAGCTCAGGTGTGGGTTTACTGACCTCGATAACATCAATACATTTGTCCACTTTTAAGGCATTGAAACCCAAATAAACACCTGATGTTCACTTGACGGTTGTGTTACTCTGGTAATCCCTAAACATGTTTCCGCATTCAAGTCAGTACTTTACGTTGACAAGTTGTTTTTTTTTTACCTCGTCAAAATCTTGCAGCGAAAGCTTGAGCTTGATTGATAGGTCAACATTGTCACGAGCAGAGTTAGGGTCTTGGGGATGTTACGACTGCACGAGAGGCAGCTAACTCACATTCGGACACAACCACACAAGAAAAGTATTAAATAACTAGAGCGTATATATGTCAGGCCGGTCAGGCCATAGTTTACATAAATATTAATAACAAAACAAAAGACAATAGGGGTATATATTCAAACCAAAAAAACTCTAATTAATAACTTAACCAATGATATTCATGTAACTATGGAAGTACTGCAATCAATAGCAAATAGGTATATTATACGAAACTAGATATCAATTTAAAGTGACAGTTGAGTCGCCACTGGCCAGTCGCCAGGCAAACTCTCCATAAATAATATGGGCTTGAATGTTAGGAGAGCCCAGTACGTTCAAAGCCTACAGAAGCACTCTTCGGCTTGTAGGTAATTTAAGCAGTTGCCAAAAGACTATATTTTATGCACAATCACTATTCAATTCATCAACAATGTGCTATATTATTCCAATCATACTATGGCAATAGATCTATGATACAGGACACTCGTGGTCGAGTGCCAGCTGGGGTTTCCTTAGTCTTCCTATGAGGCTGTAGTTCTCTCTCTATCTCCGATCTCTATTATGCTTGAACAAATAAGATATATTACCATTGGTCACGCCTACTGGTAGGCGCGAACATCAATATAGCGCAGCGTGGGCTTTCAAAGGTCAGCCCACTCAGACCTTTCTTTCTAGAGCTCAGTCAGTCCGTTAGCAAGGACTTCCTGTCTTCAAAGCACACAGTTCAGGTACTGGTCAACCGGAGATACTTCACGACACGATGCTTCTGCTCGTCTGTATTCACCAAATCTGAACGTTACACGATGTTTTATACTACCTGGCTACCCAGCGTGCTAGTCCGCTGGCCCAATTAGTTCAGCTATCTCATAGGTCGAAACCTCCCACCATTTTAATTGTAGTAATACGTCTGCACTATTCTACCAGCCAGTTAACGTGCAAAAACTTGTCTAGTCATACTTAACAATGTCAACTAGCCCCACCTTGTTTCACCCCTACTCCATTACTTATTAATCACGAACATTAAAACCGACAAGCGTGCATCTAACAGTTTAACTTTACATTTATTTACTCACCTACTATAATTCGCGAGGGCCGTTCAAGGCCACCAGCCAATTTCTCATGGCCCTGGAAAAAAAAACAACTCACTCTCTGCGTGAGCCCCAACAACATCCGAATCATGACAAACATGATAAATGACAGTTGGGCCGATAGACCGATTTATGCTGTTCGCATACTTGCAACGATCTGTTAAAGAAAAAAAATAACGTCTTGGGTTCGTTCATCAGCCTAATTAAATGTAAATGTAAATGAATTGAAAGAGAGGTCTGCATCCATTAGAAATACAACTGCACAAATGTAGTGGAAACTCCCTTACTGGCAGCACGGCAGCACTCGTATGTCCACCAGATTGCTTGGATGCGTTCACTAGTGTATATCTATGCTTGGATGTGAGCTCCACACAGGCACATACCGAGACGAACCATTCCCTCTCCCAGTACATGTCCACAAATTACGCGCATATAGATACGGTGAGCACTATAATCAGAGAGTATACTCTCTGCTATAATACTCTTTTTCGTTCAGTTATGAAGGGGTGTGGTGCGAATTGTTGCATTGTTGACACCGATGATAGGCGCGCAACGCGCAAGTCAACGGACGAAATTTGAAGAATTGATTCGGGTCGGAATCCTGTATAATCCCAGTGGGCACTGAATACTTATTATTATGCGTTATTAGATCATCCCCCCCCCCCCCCAAAAAAAAATCCAGTTTCCTGTTCTATCTCCACTCCCAGTTTCACGTTGCTAGATCGCAAGTGACCACTTTTTTTGCGTGTCAAAATTGGGCAAAAAGAAAAAGTTGTACATGTATGTAGCGAAACCCTGCGTGAGAAATAAAACCCAAACGATACAAAGCAAACTAAAGAGAAGACAGAAAATACACAAGCAAAATTTTCGGCTTTCGCCTTTTTCAAGTGAAAAAAAACAACCCCAAAACAATCGAACAATAAAAGACATGTGTGTGTATCTTTAAGTTCGTTAATTTATTTGAGCGTTTTTCACCAAGCAGATAGATATCATATCATCTTATCGCTTGGTTGTCTCGTACATTCCTAGCAACATGAACAGTTTTTATTTTCACTCACATTGTGACCATCTCCTCCATCTAACAGCACCCCCCCCTCCCCTGACTGCCGATTTACACGTACTTGCTGGAATTTTTGGGCTCTTAGGCAAGTGATGATATTTGTTTCAAATCCAGATTCTAAACATATGGGCTACTTGGAATTAGTACTTGTGCGAATTTGAACAAAACCACAGTAACAACAACAACAGCAAAAACCAACAGATGCTAAAACAACAACGCCCTCTTCTCCTTACGCTAGTGTAAGGGTTGAACTATAGCATTAATTTCTCCCGCACATGTAGGCCTACGCATCCCAGTTTGTTCCTGAATGAACTGCAAATATATTATATATGTGTAGGCTACTGTAGTGGTAGTGGCAGCTTAATTTAATTATCAGAATATGAATAAGAAAGAATATGCTTAGCTCTTTTGGCCATGCGCTTCGATGAACCTTCACAGCGTCTGTTTACTGTAGGCCTACATAGGTGTATTAGAGAATAAATAAATCATCAGGTGTAAAACGTGAAAGAGCATGGCCAGGGGTCCACCGATATTGTCCGTGGAGCAGAGAGCGAGAGAGAGAAAGAGAGAGAGAGAGAGAGAGAGAGAGGGGAGAGAGAGAGAGAGAAAGAGAGAGAGAGAGAGAGAGAGAGAGAGAGAGAGAGAGAGAGAGAGACGCCCATTGCTTGCGTTCGTTCTGCCCATCCATCTGAAACGTTCCACAGGGATCGAACTAGGAAGCTTTTTTTCTGTCTTTTTACCCCACGGAAAGCGCCACATTTTTTTTTGTTCTCACATCATGTCCGTCATCAGCATCACTCCCCGCATACTCTAGAAACACTTTAATAATGATTAACTGACCAACCCCAAAAAAGAAAGTAAAAGCATTTCTTTCTTTGGCAATTATTTTGATTTTGGCGAAAAACAAACGCAGGGAATTTTTCTAGCTTTGTTATGGATTAATATTTTTGAATTTCCGTTACCAAATCCACATTTTAACAGCAACCATAAACAAAATGGCTGCCTCTGGACGTTTGCCACGTCAAGTTTAGTCTTCGGTTCCACTAAATTTATTAAGGTATCGGTCGTATGTCGGCGAAAGTTGACTGGATTATTACAAATCTTATAAGTTCGATTATTTCTGTATTTGCTTTGCCATGAATTATTCGGTTGTTTTCACATGCAACACCATTTCAAAGTGTTTCTAAACATGTCCAGTTCCGTAGACCAGTAATTTGAGTAAAGGCAGTATGGACCTAGCAAGCTGCGTTAGTCATTACATTTAGTTCATTCTCAAAGTCAAAGGTGTCATGGATTAATTTCTTTATACCTGAGTCATTGTTTCCTTCTTTTGTGACATCACTTACCATGCTGACAGTTACGGAAATCACCAAGTTCAGCACACGTTAATTGTGATAATTGTCAGTTCGTGAAGTTCATTAGCCCTTGAACTTCATTTGTGTTGTGTTGGATAATTTGAGTGCCTTTCGAAACATTGTCTGTCACTGGAGTTATAATTGATATTGGTTTAGAATAGTAAAGGGGAAACTCCAAACAAGTGGCGAAAAATGATAGTCACTGCAGCTGCAAGAAAGATAGTATTAGGACTGGAGTACTCTAACATTTGTTCTGTCGCGGTTTTAATTAAGTAAAACTAGAATCTATAGCATGCATGATGAAACTTTATTCCCAATAAATCAAAATGTATATTAAATATGAATGTAATGATTATCTGCTGATTGTAGAGCAGATTTTGTATTTTGTTGAAATGCATGCTATATATAGCTGAATTTAAAATTGTTTCTGATGCGGATGGATCTGGAAATGTTTGAAGGAGCTTAGTTAGGAATATTCACCGAATACTGTGAAATATGGTAGTCACAAGTGCATTCTGAACAAAAATAGAGTGTTGTAACAGTACTGGTTGATCAGTTTATATATTCATTTACTGAAAACTCTTCATCTTTCATTTTAGATGGGAGTTGCTGGAAAACAGATGAGACAAACCACAATGAATTGACAGTGAAGTGCAGGCTGAGGTACATTGATGAGGAAAAACTTTCACAATGTTAACCAAGCCCTCACGTATTATTGCATTATGTTCCATGGCAAATTTTATCAACTCGGCAGACCGTGTGATCATGCCAATTGCCATTGTTCCTATGGCCCAAGAATTTAAATGGGATCTCCATCAACAGGGCTGGGTACTGAGTGCATTTGCTGTTGGCTACATGAGCAGTCAGGTATACATAACATCTGTTTTTTATGTAAATCAAAGCAGCTAGTTCCATCGTTTTTACGAAATCTTACTATAATGGAGTTAGAGGGTGAACATGAACATGTAAGCACCTAAACTTTGCGACTGCGCTGCCAAAAATTCTGAAACTTTGTGTACTGTCTTACTTTTTGACAACGAGTTATGTGGACACGTTCATTTCAGACAAAAATCACTCTTTAATCTTATTTGTTTGCAATTTTTTTGAGCCACAAAAATAGATCAATTTCATCTAGTAGAATCACAAAAGCCTGATCGGAAATCTCGTCCTTGGCCTCTGTGTACACATTGATGGTCAAAAATCATTGTTATCACATCTGTGTCTTTCTACATGAAATTGTGGTGTAACAGTAAGTTCAGTTAGCCATTGCATCGAATCCAGTGTGATCTAGATACAGTTGGGGTTGGTACATGGAAAATTTTCAAGATTTATCTTGAGCGGGTCAGCTAGTTTATAAAGCAATCAGTCCATTGTTTTCACTAAATTTCATCCTTGTGATAATGCCACCAAATTTCTGTGGTTGAGAACATTCACCCACGCCTTGACAAATGTTAAAATTAAAGTATTTAAAGTTCACATTAAATAATTTTTCACCAACATTTTGATTCTTTACAGTTAGCATATTGCAATCTAAGCTCATTGTCAGTGTTACTTTATGTTGTTGTGTAAGGTAAGAAACATAGATAAGAACCACTTTGTTATCCCATGAGAGAAATTCACTTTCACATAGGGTTTAACTTAAGAGCACATACATGGTTTAAGAGCACATGTTATAAATGATATACATCATGACGCAAAAATCGTGTAGACGAATTGCACGGAAATATTGATGTAGTTGTATTTTTCTTTGAGAGGTGTATTAAATTTTGTGTTTGAATGTCACTGCAAATTTTCAAATCCCAGGTTGTCGGCGGAAGTGGGGCCAAGAAGTATGGTGGCAAGAGGATTTTAAGTTTGGCCGTCATTTTGTGGTCGTTATCAACATTTCTGGTTCCTCTTTTTGCTCACTCACTGTACACTCTGATTCTTTCCCGTGTCATCCTAGGGTTAGGTGAAGGTTTAGGTAAGTCAGCTAGCTAGTTGTGCCTGGTTTGTTGAAATTGAATTTTTTGTAGTGTCAGTATTCTATGCAATATTCTTTTGTCATAATGCCATCTGCATAAATTAGTTTGGAGGAGATAGTTTTGCACAAAACTCTCTGTGATATTACTTGTTTGTGGCTGCTATTTGTCTTTCCAGTTTTATTTAGATATCTATATGTGTCAAATATGTGTATTTTCTCTATTATTTTTTATTGGTTGATTTATTCAGCTGAGTTTTGCATATTTATCATTTTGAAAAATCTTGTTAAATTTTCCAACCTAATGGAGTGCCATTGAAAGTTTATGGAGAATTCAGTATAAAAGTTGAATGGGAGTAGCTCTTTTCCTTAAAAAGGAAAGTGTTTGTGAATTCTTTTGGGATTTGCAGCGACTGATCTTCTTGTGCATTGTTGATATAAGATGGAAATCCATTAAACATAGATAACTTTTTCAAGCTGAGTGTTTTCTGTCTGATTATGTCACTAAAGTATCAGGTTTCTTAAATTTTTTCCTCCAGGTCTACCCACAATCTTTCACATATTCTCACATGCTATTCCTTGTGAAGAAAGATCGAGAGCCTTTGGATACTTGGTTGCATTTGGCTCAATAGGACAGACTGTTGCTTCGCTGGTAAGTTGTGTTAAATGGGTAGTAATGCGTTACAGGTAATTTAGGAAATTTTCTGGGATATTTGTTAGTCTTGGGCAGGTTTTAATGAATGGAGTAAGCTGCCATTGGTACTGATGAAAGTTCAAGTTTCACTTATTCAAGTTCACTGTATTCTAAATGCACAGTAGATTTGTCATGTAATCCTACAGAAATTTTTATTTAATGATGTTCTAGGTAATTCTGTACTGTGTTTGGTTTTTTTTTTTAATTGCTCCTTGGATTTGACAGTAACAGTAACAATGATCATTTTTTTTTTTTGGTCTTTGTCATTGCAGATTGTTTTACACTCTCAGTGAATTTTTGGATGATAGTTAGTTAAAACTTTCGGTTGTAACAAATGAATTTTGACTATCTTATGAATGGATTGAATGTTTCTTTTTCTTTTTCTCTTATGTGAGTTAATC
The DNA here is from genome assembly GCA_963931925.1 of Onchidella celtica. Taxonomy (NCBI): domain Eukaryota; kingdom Metazoa; phylum Mollusca; class Gastropoda; order Systellommatophora; family Onchidiidae; genus Onchidella; species Onchidella celtica. Next base: position 19,498,014 of record OZ007571.1, read on the forward strand.
ATATTTCATGTTGAAAATAAAGGAACTTATAGCCCAGATGAGCAGACAAATAGCCCATGATCATTAGTGTAGTCTGTGTAAATACAGACAGATTTTATAAGTCCAGTCCTGGTTTATCTGTGGGCAGTACATGTGATTAAGTACACTTGTGCAGAGGAAATAAAATATTCAAGAGGAAGAAATGTGTTTCGTGGAAAGACCAGTAATTCTGTTTTTCCAAAATATTTGATGTATTTCTTATGATTAGGTCTTCGTAATCTTTTGTTTTAAAAAGGAAATTCATTTTTGCATTTTGGAATGTAAGTTTGCTACTCAGTTAAAACAATTGCTCACATTGCTGTGGTAAATGGTGATATGCTCATGTATCTGCACATTGAACAAATTATTTTTTTTTTGTTTCTGAGTGAGTGCACTGTAGATTGTGCAGGTAAATATTTTTGATGCAATTTAGTGTTATGCTTGCATCTATTCTTAAATGATTAAGGTTGTGTTTGATATTTTTCAGGTATGTCCTCACCTACCTTGGCCATGGATGTTTTATTGTTTTGGTTTAATGGGCTTTGTGTGGGTGAGCATATGGTACTCACTGTATGCAGAGTCAAGAGGCAACTTTGAAGAAGAGTTTGTTGATCCACCGAAGGTATGTGTGAGTGTGATAAATGGTAGTGGACTTAATTATGAGTATTAACTCCCATGCTGCTATGGGCATGTATACATGGTTTCAATTTTCCAAATGTTTATGGCGATGGGCATGCAAACGCGGGCGGGTCAAGCTGACCGTGCAGCGCGGGAGGCATGTTTTCATGTTCCAGGTCACTGTTCCATTTGAGACATAATTACTATATTATATACATCTCTTCTAAATCAAAGGCATTACGACAAGAACCTGTTAACCAGTGAACCAATGGTTGGAATCACAAAGGCTAAACTTTCAAGGGCTCTATCCCCACTATTAAAAGGTGTAACAACCACATGTGAACCGTTACTTGACAAATTGGGGCGGGGGGGCTGGTTATTATCATGCTTCGCTTTCAAGAAAATTAAAGCTGTCTGTTTGGTATCATGTCAGACCATTGGTTAGAGACAAAGGTTTCATTGGTTAATTCATTATCAAGGGTGATAAGGCATAACAGAAATGTTTTCATACTGATCAAAAACAAACCACGTGTAGCAGTACTGTGCTCATCCCAAGATGCACTGACCCACATAAGATTCCCCTGTGAATTAGGTCACTGCCCTGGCCAGCGGGCTTTACCGATAATGCAAAGCCTGGGAGTTAATGTTTGTGCAGCAACATTTCTGTGTGTCTTGTGCAGTGTTTGTGTTGGTGTGAATGTACTGTTCGTTCATGCATATGTATGCTATAGTATAATGTGTATGTGGGTGAGGTTCTATATCGATGGTGTTGTACTCTAACCGGGTAACTGGTTTTGGGATTGTTTTCCAGGAGACGAAAAAAACATCTTTTTTGCGAGTTTTTTAATACAATACTACATCTTTTTGGTTGTATTAATCAAATAAAACGTGTCTTTCGGTCGTAATAAATATTTTTTTTAAAAATGCAGGTCTTTAAGCCGGTTAATCCTGTTACGCGGTTATCACACAAAGTATTGTCGGGCACTTACGCAGTTAGAGATATGCACGACTAGAGCACAACAAAATTCTGCCACAGACATCAGTTACACAATTAGAACAGCCACATACGCAGTTAGAATTGTAACTATTGAAGGCTTCGAAGCCAATTTTGCTATTTATAGTGCGTGTAGACTTCCCATTTGAATAGGGAACCCCCGCAAAGGCGTGGTGACTATTTTTAGCTAAAAAAAATGAGTTGGTCAATTGTAGGTTGATACTTATAGTAAGGAATGAATTTTTCTTTGATTGTGACATTTTGACATAATATTGATCATTGTGTGTACATTAGAACTCCTTGTGAATAAAGTGGACTGTCAAATTTAAAAAAAATGATTTTGTGTTGTTTATTTTGGAGTAGTAGGGATTTTAACTGTCACTTGGACAAGAAAAGGGATAATTGCTGAACTGTCATTCCACTTATCTTTTATCAATTGAAAAGGCTATGCTTTTATGTATTTACATGCACATGCATGGTAAGAAAACATTTTTACAAAATATTAAACATGAAATAATGTGAAAAAAAAAAAATTGAATTGCAGTTTTTTTATTTCTAGTGACAATATGTTTTAGACGGTGTTCATTGATGTCCGTAAGTTTGCACTGAGCAGATAGAGAGATTGTGGGAAACTTAAGGCTTGGGACAGTATTGTTGCTGCTTCACATTCTGTACTGATCTGAGGTTTAGACTTTTTTCATTGCGTTGCAGCATACTACCTGCAGGTGTTGTACGGTATTGTGGCTACAGCTTATTAGGTGAAGTTCAGACATTACATCTTCATTTTTATTTATTTTTGACTGTATGTAAGACAAACTTAATTTATTTTTAGGTGAACAATTCCAATGTGCGATGGACAGAATTTGTCACTCACTGGCCCCTGTGGTCCATCTACATAGCTCATTTTAGCATGAATTGGTCAAACTACATTGTCATGCAGTGGCTGCCTACCTACTTATCCTCCACTCTCGGGGCCAACCAGTCACATATGATGTCCACTGCCGTGCCTTATATCATGAACTCTCTTGTTAGTGTTGGTAAGTTTTTGGAGAAATATGTAATATCTATCCTACTTTTTCTAACATTATATATCTCATGACTATTTTTAAATAAAGAGTCTCTCCTTACTCCTCTGATTGTCTCTCTACTGTTCTTGTCAGACCGGTATCTTCTGAGTGTTCCTCTCTTTTGATCATTTGTGGAATGTATCAGCTCTGATTGTGTCTGTCCTGTTTGCTGTATTCATTATTATCTCCTATGAGTATCCTTCAGGCTGTACATTTGCTTTCTTTCCTAACATATCTTTTTTTCTGTCAGATTTGTCTTGGCTATTTTCCTGCACACCTTTATCTCATTTTGTCTCCTGGTGATCTCTTATGCTTCTCTAAAAAACTCATCATTAGATTGCAAGATATAAATATACATGTATGATTTTATCATTATTCTTAGTTTTATCCAAGAAAGGCAGCGGCAGGAGGTACTGCTTGTACTTAAGAAGATGCACAGCAACCTTCAGCATTCTATGAGCTAAAAAACGCAAATTGTCAAATTACCTGTTTCATCACAACTGTTTGAGCCATATGTAGTGGATTGTTGAGGGATAGTTGGCTTTCATTTCCAGTTTGATTTGTAGCAATAGCTACTCCAGTGGTCTTTTTCACTGGAATTGTTGCAGAGCATTTGCTCATGATTTACTCTTCAGCACTTTTAAAGGAATGTGTATGGAGAAGGGCAGGCAGCGTATTTGTCTCCTGCGGCCACAGTCACATTGATGGCTGGTTAACTGGTGAAAATATGATAAATAGACATATAACCTGACTTTCAAGTTAATTGTTTGTTTATTCTCTTTCCAGTGGCTGCGCATTTTGCAGATGCATTAATAGCCCAGAAATGGACAGTATTATCTGTGCGTCGCTTGATGACTTCTGTAGGGTTGCTGGGTCCAGGGCTCTTCATCCTTTGCTTCAGTGCTGTGTATAATTTACCCCTAGCTGTATTGTGAGTATCTAGATATCGTGCATGGTGGGTGTAATTTATGATTTATAAAGTTATGCTCTCAGGATTCTCTGTAATGTGTCACAAGTTACAACTTATTGCACATATCTGTGGAAGTCAACAAAGACAAAAGTAATTTTTTGTTTATCTCAGTTTCTGAGTTATGATGTTGGGAAGGGTCTTATCTGAGAGCAAAGTATTTTCTGATGTTCCCAAAATTAAGCCAACAGTAATGAACATTACTCAGGATTGCACAGTGATTTTCACAGTAGGAGTGGAATCGGCTGGAAGGAAGAATGGTTCCAATGTGGTTAAGTTAGTTGGACTATCAATCTGTGCACTATTTAAACAACAATTGATAGTATAATTTATCAAGATTTTATAATTTTTAATTTTTGAAAAAATTATGAAATACCTATTAATTATTAATTTAAGGAAAAGTCTCTCTGTTTAGATTTTAGTTGCCAGTGATCTGATTATCCATCATCTTTGTTAGATAATATTACATTCTTTTCTCTTCTGTCCTCAGTTTTGTGTCCATATCTTTAGGCTTGAGTGCCTGCAATTCATCTGGTCATTTAAGTAATCATGCGGAGGTTGCCCCCAATCATGCTGGAATCACATTTGCTATATCAAATACTCTTGTAAGTATTTCTGGCATGAAATTTGCTATTGGCTCCGTACTGGTTAGATTGTCTTTGTTAATTATAACAAGTCTGTGGCAGATTTCACACTTGTGATCTGTACATATCGTCGCCTTAGTATTATATTGTCCTAACTCAAAACCTAGAAAAGTGCACTTAGGACAAAATTATACTGATGTGACGATATCCTAAAACTGTTGAGAAATAATGGAGAACAAAATTTTGGAATATAATATACCTATTTCGGGATCCCAGTAATGATAATTGTTTGAGCTTGAGACTCACTATATTTCATAACTCTATTAACACTGTCTCTCTGTGCCTGTATAAATTCAGAATTTATTGATGGAGAGCAAAACCCTCTGATAGTATACATAAATGGAACAGCAACACATTGAAACATAATGACTAGTACTAGATTTAGATGCACATAAAAGAGAAAAAAACAAGAACAGATAAAAAAAACTTGCTCAACAAAGAGATATTCAGTGGTGGCCACAAGTGTAAACCTTGCCATGTATTAAGTTCCAAGTTTTTGGCAAAATTATCATGGGAAGATGTGCATGTCACAGATGACTGGAAAGGCATTTTGGAAGAGAGTAAGAAGATAACAAACTAAATTGTTGCAGGGGTTTGAATCGTAATTTTGTTTTAATAAAAACAGATTATCACACTAAATGTTTATGAGCTTCTACAACCATAAAAATGGAGAAAAAGCAAATGTTAGGTCAAAAATTCAAAATTTTACCAGTCTTTAATTCCTAGACTTATGGCAAAGTTCTGTCCTCTTTCTTGCAGGAATAGCAAAATGTGTAATACAGATTGTTAGAGCCACAATGTCAGATATTTAAATGTCAAAATGAAATAACAAAGTAAGGAAAAATTTAAATTTTAATTTAGCCAGCTGTTGTGTGCATGGCAAAATAAAAAATTGAAAACAAAGAGGGAGAGACAATACTTTTAAATAGATAAAGTCTGAAAAACTCCTTTCTAGAGGGGATGGATCTTTGTTGTAAAGCAGTGTAGAGTATTTGAAGTGATGGAATGGCTTTCAGAACTTTGAGTGGACCTTTCATCATCTACTTTCTTTTGACCTCTTTCGGCAGGATGTTCTCAGACTCGGTTGGCATTTACTTTTAGTGCTTCATGCCATATTTTCTCATATTTCCATCATAAGTGATATCAAATTAACACAGAGTTGTACATTTTATGATTTCAGGCTACAATCCCAGGCATACTTTGTGGGCCACTGACTGCAGAGTTGGTGACTCAGTCTCACGGTCGCTGGTTACCGGTGTTTGTAATTGCGGCAGGAGTGAACTTTGTTGGTGCAGTTATTTATTTGAGCCAGAGCGCCGCCAGTCAGGTTTTGTGATATTTCCTGTAGAATTTGTACGTGAATGTTTGTGACAAATGTTTATTCACTAGGTGCTGATCAAATGGTGTGGTCTTCCTCCCTCATAGTGTCAGTCCTGACCTTTTGAACAAATTATCTCATGAATAGACTGAAACACACCGCATTTTACTCTGTGACAGATTATTCTAAGTCATTGGCCAGTTCACAATGTTTACCCATCTTTCTCACATGGACTGCTTTCAGTTTTACTTGATTGTTTAAATAGATGTCCGCAATAGTTTATATTGAATATCTCCAGCAGTTTATATTCTTGTTCTTAAATGAAGAGGTTAGTCAAGTTTGGTTTTCAGAAGCAGAGACAATGAAAGCTCTTTTTTTGTTTTGTTATTGTTGTTTTTTCAAAAGAGTAGCAGGTTTAGTTGTACAGAAAATGCAGTAAACTGTGGTTCCTAGTTTTCATTAACATTTTTTCAGAAGGAAATTGTCAATTTGAATCGTACGTTAGCATTATACAAGATCCGTCAAGGATATAACCAATTTTGAAATCTATCATTCATTTCCGTGACAAAGGCTTTATCATTTTGTAATTTGTTGATGCTTCAGAAATGTCAAATACTCTGTTCAAGATTTGAGAGGAAATTTAGAAATAAGAGTGGTAGTTCTTGATAGGTAAGATATCTAGTCTTTAGCACATGATCACAATCTGTATGTTCTGTAAAGATTTATATATATTTCTCAACTAGGTAGAGAGAGCACAGTGCACATCAGAGGCAGACATTGCCATGAATTTATTCGAAATGTAGAGAATTAAAAACGAGCCATCACTCATTGCTGCCACAGATTCTTCATTATAAAAGTACATTTTTATCAATTTTAAATTGACGAATATCAAGGATGAAGCGAGTAAACTGTTTAGGTGAATACAACATCTGTGAAGCACCTTTTCATTTCTTGCAACATTGCTCTGTAAGAGTGACAGATAGATTGCCTTTTCAAGTTTCAAATGATAACTTTTCAACAGTTTCTTGTTCTGATGTACATTTTTTTTAAACTTATAAATAGATACAACCAACTCCAGACATAATCTTTTTTATCAAAAGAGAGTTTTCTCATGTCCTCTTCACTGCTTGATCTGTCTGAAATTGCAAAATAACAAGCAATAACCTAGTAATTGTTATTCAGTCACTAATTTAGGTGAGGGTGAATGAAGAACAAAATACAAGATTTTGTAAAGTCTTTCAGTTCACAAGTAGTTGTTATGGAAAGGATGTATGCATGAGACATATATTGGAATGATTGACAGATTTTAGAGTTGACAGAGACATACTGTTAATAATATAAAATTATTCATTAATATTTATACAGATGAAAAGTAGGTTGGGAATTCTTCATAATTTTAGGAATTCTGTCTCTGAGGGCACACAGATGCAAGATATTCCCACTCCATGAAAATCCGCACATGTTATCTATATTTTTTGTATTCTCAGTATGAACAATAGGACCTGTATTATAGAATAATAGTTTTCCTAGCATCGTGTGACCAGGAAGTTTTGACTGTCATCAAGATGAGATTTGTGCATTCACATAACATCAGTCTTTCATGTTGTAAATTCTTGCTCTGTAATTGTTTTACAGGTAATAACAGACCACAAACAAGAATTTAAATTCGTTTGAATTTGGGTAAAGTAATATATTTTTTTATTAAGTTAGGAAAATATTTTACACTTACATCATTTGAATTTCATGTTATGTAACCATCTTGAGGCACCAGAAGTAAATTTAATGTAGTTTTGTATTTTAAGTTACCATTCATTTCTGTTTTGACAACTAAGACTTCAAGTTTAGCACAAGTTGGATAAATTATGAATGATTGACATCTTTTGTGCTGAACTCCGTCTTCTAAAGAATTTTAAATAAGCTGAATTTCATACCACATTTTTTTTTAAATTTAAAAATGGGGGAGGCAAGCAGATGTTCAGTGTTAGCATTTGATTGTCTGCAAGTAATAATGCTCTATTCTCAGAATGAACTCATGCACTTCTGTCACAATATCATAAAAATTCTGGTTTTTGACCAGTGTAACTTTCTCATGTGCATATGAATTATTGTTGATAGTTGTCACTGGCTTTACCTGAAGTTGATTTGTTGTTAAACTGACCTTGTTCATTTGTTAAAAGTTGTTTTATTTTTCTTTCCTTGTTCATGTCATCACCCATTGCCTCATCTTGTTCCTCTAGTGTTGATCATCATAGCTGTGCTTTGGTGTTTCGGTGCTGCTCTCATAGTTTCATTTGAAAGTTTTTGACTGATGAACTCAAAAGTAGTATATTGTTTATCAGACCAAACAAGTCGGAGACAAACAAACATTAGATGTAATGAAATCATGTGCCTGTTCATGAATTTAAGAAAAATCCACAAATGTCAAAAGTATTGTAATGTAGACATTATTTTCTGACTTATGTGTGCAAGATGGATTTGAATCATCTCATTTGATAAGAAAAATTGAGATAAACACAGTACACATAAGCTGTCAGTGATGCACAGCAAATGTGAAGTTGAATATAGAGTAGGTTGCCATATCAGTGATGAAATCAACCATCATTTTCAGTGTTCACTGTAAGCTGAGACAATTTTCAAAATGTGCATCAGAGGATATCTATGTTACTTCATAGTACCACAAGTTCATGGGGTTTTTCCTCCAGGCAGCTGCAGAGAAGGTTTTCAAAGAAAGAAACGTAACCATTGCTCATGTCAAACTTTTCTTCAGTGTTTAGCTGAAATGGATGATGAGGTCTCCAGATTTGAGTTTGCCTAGTCAGTGGTTTTGTTAAAAGCATTTTCTTGTAGACAGTGAAGAATTTGCTGTTTATAAAACCACTGTGACCTGATGGCTATATTTCTAGGACATGATATACCCCAAGACACAGAATACCAAGATGAACCATTCCTTCATCCACTATATGTCCACAATGTGTATAAATACTGTGAGTACTACTCTTTTTTGTTCAATTATGACGGGGTGTGGAGCAAATTGTTGCATTGTTGACATTGATGATAAGCACGCAAGTCAACAGACGGAATATGAAGAATTGATTCGCTTGGTATCCTGTGTCTCAGGCATACCTGTGGCTAAGAGAATGTGACTTATGTTCTGGAAGCTCACAGTAAGTCATTCCTTCAGCTGCTCCAAAAAAATCCGTTCTTTCAAAGGTCTTTGATTGTGCAGACTTACTTTGTAATAGCCACTTCAGTTCTTCTATTTTTTTTTCAGAGTGATGATTTATATTCTGTGTTTTGTAATGTGTATTCTTTCAAACGCACAATTATTTCAAAACTCTCCATACACTCACTGACAAAGCAGACAACACACAAACATTTTTTAAGTTCTGGCGTTCAGCTGAAAAAAAACATCAACTTATTTTGTAGATTTTTGTTCACTTCCCCCCATGTTTGTATAATTATTGTTCTCTTCTATCTTTGGGCCAGACCTTGTCTTAGGGGTTGAAATACTAATCCTGCGTTCCCTTCTAGTTTTGTAGCTCTAGCAGTTGATTTAAAGAGTGGCAAAATGTTTGGTTTCTGTTGGGTTTGTGCTCATATGCATTGCACTGTATTGTTAAAATGCTCACATCTGGAGCAGTACTATTTAAACCTGTTTATTCTCAAAAGAAAAAGAGATGTATGTATGTCCAGGATGTAATATGTTCAAAGCTGAAGTATTGTTTTTTTGTCATGCCATCACCATAACATATCGTCACTCCTCTGTCACTCTGTGCTAACGGCATAAATCTGTTTTGACACTTGCGAGATACATATATTAACTATATATTAACTCTTTGTGTGCTATGAGTTTTTCCACATTGCCGAGACAGGAAGAAAATAGTGGGGGATATGAATGAAGACTAACTACAGCAACATCTATTTATAGAAAGCCAACTTTTTTTCTTCCCCAAAATGAAATAGCCTAGCATTCTTGTGCACTGATGCATTGGCGATTGGCTCAAACGTGACCAGCGGAAGAATCAATCTATCGATGATTGGCACACAAAGAGTTAAGAAAAACTGTTTCTTTCACTGTCCTCTGGCTAGGGGACCGTGGTGTTTTATATCAATAGCCATAGCTGAACAGTGAATATAACCAGAAAGTATATGAGTCGTTTTCAAAAAAGTGCCACATTTCCGTGCAAAAAATTTTGATTTCAGCACTGAGTTTTGCAATTTTAATCGATTTCATTGTGAAAATGATTGTCTTGTGGGTATATATTCCAAAAATTGGACCTTAATTTCACCTGGCTGGGGTTTTAGAGCCTCCCAAATGACGGAGACCTGATTATTTTGTCCTTCCTGTTACCTAATCAGAAAATGGTTTCCTAAGCAACGGTTTTTTTTTCCAGCATCAAAGCAAAAAACATGATCACTAGACCTATTCAAATGACAATACAGCAAAAAAACAGAAAATGAGTTGTCAAATGAAAAAATGAATGATAGTTTTTCCATCCATAAACGTTTTTATTAAAATTTACCTCACAACATTGGAGTGAAACTTCAAACAAAAATTCTGAAAATCAAACAGCACTTTTCCAGACTTTTCTTAAACATTTTTACTGTAAGCCATATCAGTTTCAAGTTAATTTCTGTAAATTTTGACTGAGTCTGTTTTCAATAAATTCTGCCTGAATAAAGCACCTGCCTGAAACTTTGCATTGCACAAATTTTGCACTGACATGTTTTTCTGTCAGTTTCCGTAGATTGCTTCACCCAGAATGGTTTGAGTCGCCAGAATTTTATGAAGCTTATGGATTTTGAATTTTCGGCTTTGAACTTTTTGTACAGGTTTCGCAGCGTATCACAAAGAAGTCTCTTTTGCTTCTTAATCTTGAATTTGGTAACAGTGTTCTTCTGCCCGTTCAGAATCCGGGAGTTGTCGGAGCGCAAAAAGAAGTCCCTTACAAACAACTTTTCTTCCTGCTTGTGCACCGTTTTCCTTTTACCTCTCCTCTTGTTCCCTCTGATAGTGCCAGTGCTTGTCGATCTACAAAATATAGACTTCAACTTATATTTCTTAAGGATTTCGCCTGATGCAATTTGTTTCAGCAACTTCCTGGTTTTGGTTTTCTTAAGCTGGTCCACTAAAGCATAATGAAACGTCAGAGCTCAGCGAATTTCTTCACACTGTTCACGTCCTTTCTTGAAGACAGGAGTTTGGCTCTTGATGAAGGTGTACCTGTCTTTGAATGGGGTTTGTTCAATTTTAGCTGTTGACGAGAGGCATTTTTTCTCAAAGACGCTATCTTTTTCTTTCGTTTTTCTATAGTCTTTTTGGCTTGTTCAAGTTCTTTGGTCAAAAGCTTTGTATCTTCCACAACTTTTTTGAAAAACTGCATTCTTTGTCTCGAAACTGGTGGTGTGGTTGATGTTGATGAATTTTTGTCTGTGGCGCTGGCTGAATTTCTTGCGCGCTGAGACTTTATTGTGATCTTCCATTTCTTTTTTGCTGCTCTGTGCTCTCTGCTTGTCATCTCAGACACTTTCTTTTTCTTCCTGTGCTCTTTGTCTTTGACATACTTCATTTGCTCTTATTCCAAATATTTTGCCCTTCTTTCAGGGTCCTTGTTCCTTTTCTCGCGGTAACATTTTTGTTTCTCTGCTGGGGTGAGCCTTATCTGAAAATATATAAATAATAACAGCAAAGCACGGATGAAAATGTAATCTATGCCAGATGAAAAGATGGACTGATTTGAATCCAATTTTAAAAAAATGAACTGGCATATTCTTCCTAAAAAAAACAACAACAAGATGTATTATAAAGGAAATCTTAGAGAAAGCCTTTCATTTGAACTGGGGTTGTTTTCAATGTGAAAATATTCATTGTTATGCATTCGGCCCACCTTTGCAGTCTATCCGGCCCGCGAGGCCCCTGAGAAACCAACAGTACATAAGCCATGGCCCGAAGGTTTTACAGAGAAAATGATAACGAATGGAAGAAATGGAATCGACTGATGAAAACCAAGGTTTGGCTCTTCCCCTCCATCTAGAGGCAATACGATTTTTCAATGCATGAGTTAGCCGGGCTTCTATCACTGAATTTGGTGGTTGAGGGTTTTCGTCATTAGAGCAATAGGTCTGGCCGGCACGGTCATTGACCAAAGCGCTGCCTCTAGGCCAAAAGGTAAATAGGCCATTGGAACAAAGGCAACCACAGCATAGCAATTTCTAGATCTAGAATTGATCTTAATAGAAAGAAACAAAAAAGCAAACAATTATAATTACAATTAAATCTAGATCTATAATGTAAGTATAATCAAATGTCATTCCTGTTATCACTCTTCCCTCCTGTTACCCAAAACATTCAATCTACGAAATTCAAAAGCTAGATCTATTATTTTTTCACAGGTTTCCACTTAAACACACTCTTAGGGAGGGCCTAGTAAGTAATTATTTGAGAGAATTGCAGTTAAAGTTAATCCCAATGATAACTGAGGTAGATGGATACATTTCTAATCAGAAAAGTCCATCCTGTTACTTTTTCAGTCCATCCTGTTACCTTTAGCATGGTAACAGGATGGACAGTAACAGGATGGGACATTGCACACTATTGATGGCACTATTTCCTCAGTTTTGTCTTCCATTGAACAGACCTTGTGTCAAGTGACATAGTGCCTTCATACACTCTACAGTGGTATAACTTTTAGTTATTCACACCTCCAAATGAGGGGAGTGAGGTATGGTAACAGGAAGGACCATTAAGGCTAGAAAAACTCACCATCTTGTCCATTTGTCCAGCTGACCATGCAGTGCTTCAGAGTTAAGATCTGGGAGCAGCCATGTTGTTTCTGGAGTGGGTAACCTCCCCTGTGTAGGGAGCAATTATTGTACTGCTCCTCATGGGGATCATTTATTGAAGAGTAAGTGATGGTAACAGGAGAGACACATTTTTTCGGGACATCAAAGTTTCGCCAGAAAAAACTGATTTACAGTAAAAAATAAGACCCCACTTCAAAAAACGTGTTACACATCTTGCAAACTGATATATTTCGTCCTTCCCTATATACTTGTGCAAGGTCCATTTGAAATATGTGTTGCCACTACACTCTTTTCTTACTAAGATAGTGAGCCCAGGACACGGCCAATTTCTTAATTTTTCGATTTTTGACCCCTCAATAAATCAACATGTGTTCATGAAAGTACAAAACAAAGGCATTTTTAAGGTCAGTGAAGGCTACTGACCAGGAAATATCCCACCAGGCTTTATATACTCATCAATGTTTCTTGATATGAGGTGGTTGAAGGCCTGGACAGCAAATGTGGCACTTTTTTGAAAACGACTCATTACATTGTATAGAGAGGTTTCACTATTGGTCGATTTGCACAACGAGACACAGGAGGCTTCGCAAAACCACTGTTAGCATGCAGTGGAAAGTAGGTCGCTGCGGTAAACAATACCGGTTTGTGCATTTCCACATGGCGTAAGAACTTACAAAAGGCTCTAAATAGTTTCAATCAACCCAAAAATATCAACAAACCACAGTAAACAGATTGCACATTATCTTTGGTGAAAGCGGTTTCTTTCAATTATTCAATTTCTTATTTACCTCAGCGACCTAGTTTCCTGATTTGGCAGAAGTGAGATCTGTCTGTACATCTATACTCTCTGGTATAACTCAGTATTTTTTCTGTTCTGCTCCGTAATTAGACCACGGTCCCCTAGCAACAGCTATTTGGCAACTTATTGCATTATAGATTCTGTTGGATTAGTACATTTTCCTATTGGTGCAGGTCTGTTTCAGTACTGTTTTCTCACCTGACAGCCCTCACTCTCAGGAATGCAGTGAAAGGTCAGTTGCCTTTTGGCAAAAGTCTGACATGTAGGCTTATGTCATTATCCATTATCGGAGAGCAATGACAATATGGTAGAGAATAACTTAAACTGATTGTTTTTGGCTACATGTAATTCTCAGAACTGGACAGGTTAATATATTAAGTTTTCTGATATTCTTACCACCTTTACTCATACAGCCCACAGGCTAAAGTAATACAGTACATGGATGTATATATATACTAGCATAAATCACTGTTGAGGGAAGATTTAATTAATATCTCATACAAACAAAAACTCTCACACGAATTGTGTACACCAGCAGAAAGATGATTAGGTAGGCAATAGTGAGAGACTGTAATGATATTTGTACATGTATTATATTTTATAGGAATTCCTCATGAACAGAACAAAAAGCTTTGATGTTGTACATAAATAAAAGTCAAGGATATTGAGGATGAAATTTTGATAGGGCTGGTACTTGTAATATTCACATTGTGGCCAGTAGTGGTCAGCATTCTTCATTGTCTGTTTTGGGGTAAGTGTGTTGTACAGGACACCTTCATACATACTCAGTAGTGGTAAAGAAGGTAATACAGGCAGAGATTTGACTGCTGAAAAAAAAGTGCTACATAGAGGGAAGGGGTTAAGGTCTGTTTTCAGGGGATCTCTGCCCTTGCCATAACTGCAGAAAGGGAGAGGTGAGCATTAAGTAAACTTGTTATTTTCCTCTTGAAGAATGTGCTGAATCCCCCCCCCTTCCCCTCCCATCCAAGCAATTAATTCCTCTGACTTCACTTTAATTTTTTGGTTGCATTTGGTCTGTCCTCTATAACTCCATCAAGTTCTCTTCTCCAAGTGATTTTCGTGCAGTTTGAGAACAATTTTATAATTTAGTAATATTAGTTACATCTTTACCTCATATTGTGTTGTTACATGTTATAAACATCTTAATCTTTTTTGTTTGTTTGTTAATATTAGCTTTTTTATGTAATAATATCTATGTTATAATGTTTCATACATGATCCACACATCAAACCTGGATCCATCCCTCAGAGCCCTGTGAAACTATTTGAATCACATGGATTATTGTTCACACTTGTAATGTCCCACAACTCACTGGTATAACGATAAGGTGGATAGTCACAGAGTGACTGTTGGTAGTTGGTACCTTTTGTTTTGTATAGATTTGTACAGTTTTTGTTTTTCTGTAAGATATTCACCTTGTGCTTGGTACAGCGGCCATATGAATGTTTGTCTGTGGTTGATGTAGTGCAAAATTAATAGCTGTCCTGTAGAGTGCCTCATTTACATGTTTATGGCGGGGTGGGGGGGGGGGGGGGGAGATGAATATAAAATATTTTTTTTTAGTTTAAAACTGACAAGAAAGGAAATAAAATCAAAACAAAAACAGTAAAAAATTTCAGTTTAGAGCTAAAACTAAGAGGAAGAGGTCATTTCATCACATTGATAAGATAATTGCCTAGGTCATTTTTTGTGTGTTTTGAGGTGAAATGATCACCCTAGTCAGACAATCACGTTGCACCATTCAACAGTTACATTGTTTTGCTTCGTCGACATATGGGCTTTTACACTAAAACCCACATCCACCAAAACCACCATTCAGATTGTTGTTAGGGGAGCCTAGTCCAATGACAAAACCAAATACTGTAGAGAAAATACTGACTTGCATTCATTGTTCAGCTATAGCTTTCTCTGTAAAGTACATGACCTACGCTCCCCTAACAACAGCTACTACTATATAATTCAAAGTAAATAATTTTCTTTGATTTTCAAAAAAGCACCAAAACATGGCTTAGGCAGTTATCATATGACTGTGAGCATGACGATTTGATACACGTAATTTCTTTGTTCTCTAACAGTAGTATCTAGTTGTACTTGAGATCGGCATGGTTGTGATCTCTGTAATCAAATTTTTAATGACGGCAGTAAGAAGAAAAGGCTAAGACGAATACAGGATTTCAGGATCTATTGGTGAACTGAAGTGGTGGATTTTGACTGTAGTCCAGAGAAATACGCTGTAATGCCTAGTAATTATTCTGTGTGCTTTGATTACTTTGAAGGTTTCCTGGATGAATGCTTTGGGATGGCAACTGCTCATTGAAGTTGCTAGATCTAGGTTGAAGCCTTTAGGTTTGTAATTTCAGTAAGAACAATCTTTTATAATTAATATTACAGATTAATATGTATGTCATGGTGAATGGAAGAATTCATTGTTTATTTTGGCTGTCCAGAAAGACAGAGAGAGAGAGAGAGAGAGAAAAGCGGCAGGGATGGTGAATAGAAGAGAGCAGAGCTTTAGTGAACAAACATTGAATGTCTTTTTATAGATATTGAAATTATGGGGATTCATTCATCTGGTTTGTTATTGATGAAATATATGCTCATGTACAATACACCCACCTATAGTTTGTTTTTATTTTTTCATGCATCGTAGCAAGGCGAGTGAAAATGAGGAAATCTGGTGATTGTTTTTCATTTATCAGTTTTATTTTTTGTCCATATGTGAGCATATTACATGTATATATATTATAGCGTCTAGAAAGTTCCATGCAACTTGTCATGACCTCCCATCACAAACATTATTTGACCAAAAAACATTTGTGTAGTTTGTATTCACTTTCATCAGCTTAAGGTGCTGTACAGTTCAGATTATGAAGAAAGACGTGTGAAAGTATAGACCCCTCTTTTTTTCTGTTTTGTTTTTGTTTCTGCTTGGCGAAACATTGCCGGGCATGGCCCTCCTAGTTGCCAACAAATGAAAGGAAGATACTTGTGCAAAAACATATCACGCTACCACCAGGTAGAGCGTCTGCCATGATTGATCTTTCCAGCTCAAGCGGTAAAAAAAATGTAATACTAATAATCTGTTTGGTTGTACATGTATTTCTCCCGCCTCACAAGAAATGGTCGGCCCAGAATACAGCCTGTTTTATCTCCACGGACTCCATTGTGTAGAATTTGGCCTCAAGTTTGAGCTCCTGTAAACAAGAAATGCTTGTAATGAAACGATAGTAATGCTAAGACTAAGAGTATTATCACTTACTTATGGACTTATGGACAAAGTGTCGAGCCGAAGAAACGCTCCTCCCCCGATGTGATCGACGTCCATTGATGACACCGGGGGCTGTGTTGAAACTATGGCAACTGAGTTCTTACCAATTTTTCAGGAGAAGCAATAAACTGAATCAGTCAACAACTTTAAATTTCAAGACATAACAGTTATATTTTTAAAAAACTTTATTCAACCCTTAGTTTTCAGAAGTAAAGCCCCATATACTGCGGGCTGCTAAGGGCTATTATAACTATAAGCATTCCAAACATCGCAATTTTTAAAACAGAAAAGTCAAATTACGACAGTTTACCATAAGGCCGACAATATCAACACATGCGAGAAGTGGACATACATGACAACACTTGTAAGCTGGGTTGACGAAATGTCCACACACACTAAACATACAAACATTTGGCACTCTTGTCATTGCCACAGACTTAGCGCATACATATATTGGTTGATGTTAGGGATTACAACAAGAATAAATTACAATGAACAAAAAAAAGGAAGAAATCATTGTAGGGCCTTTTAGGGAGTTGTTGACAGAGGTGTGCGCAGATAAAAACAAGAAGGATGTGGGCTTTGCTTGTATAATATATATAGCCTACATGTCAACTGGTTGGAAGCTCTTCTCACTATCAGACTCAGTTGTCTTCACGGTCCCAAAAGACCGCAGAACCAAAAAAATTCGAAAAATCGATTTTCGAACATATTCATAGATCTACATTCAAAGCCGCATCGAATGATTTTGGTTAGATACTTATAGACTCGCGAGCCGAAAAATAATCGAGTCGAAAACTTTCAAAAATTCATCGTGACTAAACCAGTTGTGCTGAAATAAAAGTAAAACAGTAACTTTTTTTTTTTTTTTTTTACTTCTGAAAAGTACCGGTAGCCAAAACCGATTACAATATTATACATGTCATGTACATGTGCTACAGTTTTAGGGAAACGTGATGTTGTGGTCTTCGAAACTATCATCAAAATTTGAATTAGGGCTGAACGATTTTGTGTGACTCGTATGTTGTAAAGTGGCAGTTTCAGTGCACTCGTAGGGAGCCCACCTTGATGATTCATTGTGCATAGATCATGTGTACATACTCAATACTGACACTAGTGTATAATCATGTAATTTATCTGCAATCTTCAATTTTTGATGTCGAATAAAATTTTCTTTTATAAAGCTCGTTTGTTCTTGTTGGATGCCGTGCGATGTAATATCTGTACATGTATTTTATATTTTCACGAATGCTATTGATGTTTGAAAGAAATTCATCCTGGTCTGTAGGCCTACAAACTTATCCATTAACGAAATTTAAAGTCAAGTACTGTATTTTTTTTTAATAAGCCCACATTTTGCCAGTTTTAATGATGTTATTATATTATTATTTTATAAGAATTCCTCATGAACAAACCAGCTTGCCTTGATATTGTACGGTACGTAAATAAAAGTCTATATGAAGTCCAGGATATTGAGGATGAAATTTTTATAACACTGGTACATGTAATATTCACATTGTCATGATTGTGCTCAGTAATGACCAGCATTCTTCATTGTCTGTTTGGGGTATTTGTGTTGTACACACCTTCACACTCACTAGCGGTAGAAGGTAATACACAAGCAGAGACTTGACGGCTGTTTATAGGGAAGAGGTTAAGGTCTTTGTTTTCAGAGGATACGTGCCCCTGGCATTTGCACCCGGAAGAGGGAAGAGGTATCACTTTCCTCTTGAAAAATATGCAGAATTCATTGTTTAGGATTTCGAGACAGACGTGTTTCAGAAAATGGCGGGGTGATAGGAGATCGCTTGTCTTTTAAATGCAGACTTACATGTGGTATACAATGTTTAAATTATACATGTATGTAATTCTTTCTTTTGTGTGACCCCCCACCCCTCTCTTTTGGCAAGCTAAGTTTACATCATTCTTTCAGTTGGGTAGGTTTTTATAGTTGGAATGGGGGCTGTATCTTGTTTCATTGATACGACAAACTTAGTACATGTACATGTATACATGTAGTATTAGTAGTAATATTACTACATGTATGTTGGTACTACCAGTGGGGAAAGCCTGGTCCTCATGGTAATAGCATGTTTTGTGAGTGAACCCCCCATCCAGATGCTGTCATCCATCAAATTTAATGTATCTTTACAAATTACATCATTCTTCGATTAGGTGTTTGCAGGACATCTTGCTTCTCTGATGTGACAAATCTAATACATGCACAGTACGTACATACTGTAACATACATGTACTGATATCGAACGCTGGTCTTCACCATAAGAACAGGAGCGGTCTTTTCAGCTGTGCAACATTGACAGAACGCAAACCAAAGCAGATAGTAGAAACGATAAGATGAGACATTCCCTTCTTCTTACCGAAAAAAAATCGTGCTCACAGTTTGGGCGCAGATCGGGGTCGGGGCCCATGACGCATTACATGAAAGGAATGCTTGATGTAATGATAATAATGCGGAGTTGTAACTGTGCTACATGTACCATTTTTCCCACAGGGACTAAAGTTATAATTACGAAATAATATGTGACAGAAAAGTGAACATATTTCAATGTTTTCCTTATTTGGCTTTGTAAAATACGGCATTGTTCATGACTTCCGCGCATTCTCACTGCGAAATCGGTGTACGCTAAACGCACTAGCTCTCTCATCTTGTTCTAATTTCTATCTAGTACTTTTTACCAAACAGCATACATGTACACATAATTATAAACAAAGTGGAAAGCTCTTTGCCAAAGTAAAATCAAATTTACATTAATTTTATTCAAACACTTATATACAGAAGCATCACAGCTGTACTAGAAATTTTAAGAAAAATCAAGTACACATAGTTTCGTACACCGCGGACCCCGGCCCTGCGTGGAAACTGGGACTGAAAAAAAAAAAAGAGAACTCAAGCAATTAAAATTTTAAATAACGTTCTGTGATTTGAGGCTGATCTTTTTATGATATTGTATTTACATCCCTGGCAATATTATAATTACATGTATTGTGAAAAGCAATAATTGTAACCCTCCCCCCCCCCCCTCGTGATTTTGATGACACGAAAAGAAAGCTTAGTTTGTAATTTTTTTTTTGTTGTTGTTTACCCCGGGATGTTACATTTAATGGTAGGAATAAACTATACATGTACCTGTGCAACGAATGATATAAATTTAAAATTATTCACAGTGTGTGAGCACTCGGGTCTTAAACGCAGAGGCGTTCGTGTCAAGCAAACTGCTTTCTGGTGTATGGTGTCAAAGTTTCAAACCAACTTCTTTGTGATGTGTACACAGCCACCCGTGGAAACAATTGTAATGTCAGTAATACTAATAGCAAAATGAAAGAAAACTGATACATGTAGTTTCATTTTTAAGAAATATTTAATCTTGGATAACAATTAATGTACATGAAAATAATATTGTAAAGTGTTTTGAAAAGACCACGTCCAGCCATTTTACATCAGCGGTAGTTCGATATACATGTAGCAGGAGGCCGTCATGACATTCGCGGAATCTCTGTTTGCTTGAAATTTATTTAAACTCTTTAATGATAATGTATTTAAAAAATAAGTAACTAAAAATCATTGACTTGGACGGATGAAGTTTATTTAAAATGGACGGTGCAGAAAGCAGTAAAAGACATGAATTTCTTTAATGATAATATAAAAAAAAAATAGGTAAAAAAAGATCTTGGACTTAGATGGATGAAGTTTATCTAAAATGGACGTGCAAAAGGCAACAAGAAACATGAATTTACACAAAAGGCGTTTTTATCACAGTCAAAGTGATCTGTTATTGTATTTTCTACTAATAGTAAAGTGAGGATTCACTGAACAACAGTTTGAAAACAGCACAGTATGTTCATGTAGTATACTAGTAACTTCATGAGATGAACTTCTGTCTAACAAGCATGATGGTTTGAATGCTAAAGATACAAGACGAACCAACATGACATGTGATGTACTTTAATGAACATTTGACCTACACGGGGAAAAAGCATCGAAAGTGCACATGAATAAATTATACACAGTATCACATATTGTAGAGAGGTATTTAATTTACATGCGACAATGCATCTGCTTGCACTTGTTGCAGTCAAATCACGATATCGCTCTCACAACGATAATGTATGAAGAGATAATATTATTATGTACATCACAATTATAATAACATGGATGAAAGACAAATGAGATCAGCAACTTGCAAAATGATGAGCAATGGGAGACAAATATACATGGCTACAGGATTCCTGGAACAGGCAGGATGGCAAGTGATTCACGACACTGACATAGTGTTCGAGTTGAGAAAACGGATCATTAAGGACACTTTTTTGCCACGAAAATGGTACGGTATTGTTCAAAATAGCATCTTGGTCTGTGACTATCATAAAAATTGAAGTATCTATCAATGCCACACACCATTGGGTTGCTTGACTGAAACGGACTTAAAAATGCGATGTGCACCGTCATGCGAAGCGAATAAATGAATGTGCAATGCACATCAGGATGTCAGAAACAGACGGGTGTCTGGTGAGTTCTGGTAAAGAAAATATCTACTCAATAATGAATAAACTCTTCATTCCCCGGAAAACCCCAAATCATACAAAATAAAAGCAATTCTCAGAAATAGCAGTGCTGGCAAGAAAGAAAAAAGCAATAAACAAACCAAGTTTTAAAATTGTCTGCGATAGCAAACATCAGAGATGGAAGGCACTAGGGTAGGCATGGGTGGGTGACTATAGATTAAAACGAGAAGGAAAATGGTATAAAGCGGAATTGTTTTATATGCACGTAGTGTCTTGGTCTGTTCCGTGAATGCCATAAAAATGAAGTATCCACGTGTATAGTAACTGGGTCTCAGAAAATGGTTGACGCTGACCTAAAAAATGCGATGTGTACCGCCATGTGCGCCATTTTTGTAAAGTCAATAATGAACCAGTCCTATTTAAACTAAAATAAATAGATGTATCGGTAGTGAGGGTTGGGGGTGTTGGGGGAGGAATGAACATGGGTTCTTGAGGTGTCTGCAATAGTTTCAACTTCATCGTTCCGTTCCCTGAGACTGCTAAGTGACCAATTGTGACCAAATGGATTCATGCACTAGTTTTAGTGTAAAAAAATAAATAAAATTTACAGCAAAAGAAAATCCATAATCTGAAGGTGTGAATTTACCCAAACAGTTTCAAAATGACGTGATCGGCAAGTGGCACAGATTTGAGACGAGAAACAAACTTTGGGATGGGGTGGGGGGGGGGATGCCTTTGAATCTCATTTCTTAATCCCTCTCTTCCCACTAATATTCCCGGCTCATTTCCTCTCTTTCTACCTCCCCCCCCCCCCCCCACTTTTTTTCTTTCTCTCTTTGTCCCTCTTCCTCTCATTCTCTTACTGTGCAAGGTCCATCTCTGCCTCTCATGAAATACTGTGCTTTTGTCCACAACTAATCCACGCACACTAGGCGACAACAGCATCGAAGAACAATTCCTACAGGGTCAAACAGGGATTCCATGCCAGGTCTACAGAATGATCACTTTGGTCGATAGCGTATGCAAGCAAAAATGAGATTCACCGAGGCCCAAATCGCTGTTCTAAAACTACAGAGTAAGAGCAAATATCTAAAATAAAGTTGCATTTTCCTTGATTGCATGAACGCTTGGATCACTCCTTCGCCTCCCTATTCGTATTTTCCTTGGTCACACGTAGATTGAGAGATGTAGTGAGAAAAAAAGGTAACGGAAAGAAGGAAAGAGGGAAGTAGATGGTTGGGTAACTGATACATAAGTATGCACTATGACGCCATTTTCTGACAGGAAAAACGACACCACCACTACCAATAATAACAAAAAAGCCTTTCTATTAAACCTTGGTAGTTCTGAAGTCGGCAGATGTGGCAAAGATTTCACAATAGTCACATATTTGAATGATGTTTATCTGATCACCTTTCCCAAAGGATTTAGTATACCACTACAATGGGATTTCACCCATGAAAGTTCAGGCACAAATCATGGAAGGTCGGTCTTTTACTTCTTTAGTCGTAACTGGTTACTCTGTTCCGCACCTCCGTAAGATTCAACTTCATCTATCATTCCCAGAGCCTGGAATTAGAAAGAACAAAGTTGTGTCATTAAATAGCCGTGTATCAACTTCAAAGACATGGGTCATGAACCTAGATCCGGTGAGCTATTGGCAGTTCATAGGCCAAGGTAGATCATGATATTTGAGGTCTCTGACAAGTGTTGTTTTTTTTTTCTTGTTCAAAGTCCGAAAACCATTTCCATGGCCTTTTAATTCTTCAGTTCAAGGCTCCTCGGAATTAAGACTTATGAGTCGAATTGTTAACTTGTCGTTTTCAGTCATTCCTGCCGTAGAATCAAAGTTTCATTCTCACAATGTTGATTAAACATTCTCCACTGACTTAATCAAAGCCGCCACTCTTTTAATGTTATCGCCTCCATTGACTGATTACAAACTTACGTGCGTTCACTTACGCATGCCATCATCATTTGGTCGAAAAATTTGAAACGCATTTCATCAGTTATTGGTTTGACTGAGTCACACAGAATTTACACCTATCCAAACCTCATTATAATATAGCAAAACCATTATTAAAAAATGTTGTAAAAGACAACAAAAACAACTTAATATTACTTTACATATCCCCTACAATCTTATAGGCCCCAAACATTTAAGGATTTTCTGCCAGATTTTTAGAAAGACCATCGTTTAGGTTGAATGTCAGACATCTGATCAATTTTCTGCCCCTGCACACCAGGTGATCTACTGTCAGATTTTATTTTGTCCGATTTTTCTATATTTAATATGGCGCCAGCAAATGCAGTAGTTAGTAATGTATTACTGATCCCAAGATTTATGAAAAAGACCAGAGCTCAAAGAGTTGGGTCCAAAGAGTGGCTTGTTAATCGAGACAAACTGGTTTCTATAAATCTGGCGGAAGAACTGAGGTTACTGTTGTGAGTTGTGAACTGCACCTAACAGGCTGCGTTACAATTTGCTCTGAGATAGAGAGAGGGAGAGAGAAAGAAGCAGTGTAGTGTGTTGAGCGCTTTGCAGGCGCTCCATTCTGCTCTGTGGTTGACATGTTGCTTCTGTAAAGCGCATTGAGAATTTTAAATGGATATGCGCTATATAAATGCCATCCATTATTATTATTATTATTTTTACTGTAGTCTATGGACCCTCTTAATTTGCCAAAGACATGGCTTAGCTTTATGTAGCTCAATAAATTGAAAGATATTATCTTTTGTCCAAGAAGACAAGTCGAAATACAAATCTTGTATAGAATTAGGAAGTAATGCTAGCAGACACACTTAACACACACCAACTGCACACAAAAAGTCCAGGCATTTTGATTGGATTAAAATAAAATCGGACGCAAATTATGCACAAATTAATGACAGAGATGCGTCTTCTGAACGATCGTCTGTCAGACGCCACCATACGCGAAACGATTTTTTGTTCAGTTTAGCTTTCGTCTGTCAGTTGTGGGATGATCTGACACAAAAGTGTTAGCTGTGTGGGCGGCTTTATGCTCTCCATTGGCTGGGAAGCATTTTTGATAAAGCTGTGGTCTGTCAGTTGAGTCGGTTTCGTAATGCATATTATAGGAAAAGGCTAATTCTACACTCATGTATTACAACAGTCGAAGTGTGATATATTTTTTTCATAAAAAGTGAAATTCTTTTGTTATCGCAATGAACGTTCATCTTACCCATATGTAGAAAGTAGCGGCTCCAGCACTAACATCTCGGATCTGTTCCTTGGTATAAGGTGTCACCACTTTCTTAGCCACCTGGGCAGCTCTCAGAGGGACTAACTGAGCGTCAAAGTTTGAGATTTTCCTCATGACAGCTTCTTTCCCGGTCTTACCCAGCAGCACTTGTATTTTCTGCCATTCCTACAAAAACAGAATCTTTAAGAACCGGTCCTATGAATATAATATACAAAGGGCGGACAAAATGCAGGCATTTCGTCTGCGGAGTTTACATGGCCTTTTATAGTGGACAAAAATGTACACATAATTATTGTTAGTATGTTTTGTAATCTTTCCGCTCACTAGAAATCATCAAAAATACTACGTGTAGTTAATATATCGTTCAAGCTGAACTAATTCACACAGGGACAGATTGGTTTAGATTAATATTTTCAGTTCCGCATTAAATAAGGTATCATATGAGTTTACAGAGACAAATAACTGAAGATACTGTCAACGTCATGTCCCGACTTATGTCTAGCTATTACAATTTTGCATACTATCAATTTTACATAACTTCATCTGCTTATTTCTTGTAAAGTAAATTAATATACTAGTTGTCAGCCCTATTTAGTTTCTTGGTATTCTAACCAAAAAATATATTACGCTATTAAGGTTAGTCTCTGTATAGGAAAACGAACATTTTACGTTTATTATGATATGCCTACGGTTTCTATTAATTGTTGATTTGTAGTTAATCCTGTCATTATGATTTAGTTCAGACATGAAAGGCGTTCTGGCCATTTTGAAGGTACGAAGCTGATGGTGGTAGATAATTTTGTTTGGTTTTGTTTTTGTTTTCAGTATATATATTTACTTTGAGTTCTTTCAGTTGATGTCCCAACAACATGAATGTAGCGATCAAGCACTGATGGACGCCATCAGGTGGTTTGGAGTAGGACTTGATCTCAGCAATAGTCTTGGCCTCCATGCTCAGCACTGAGTGTCTCAGTTTCTCAATCTTGGTCAGATGGTCACGTAGACGGCTAGCCAGGGCGATTTGTAAGTCCAGCTCGTGGTTGGTATTCACCGCTTTAGCTTGGGCGATGGCCTTGTCCAGTGCAGCCTTGTCACGTACCTGGGAGGCTTCCATCAGTTCTGTTTGTACATAGAATGGGACAGAGATTAAATGGAAATCTTACCAGGTGTTCGGGATGTAATAAGAGAACTGCTTCTGTACCATGAATAAAACTGCAAAACGATTTGTTGATGCCTAAAAAAAAATCAGACGGCACACCGACGTCTAAAAAACATACAAAGCAGAAGGAGACGGTTAGGGTAACTCCGTCAATCAATTGCCCGTTGTACTGCGGGGAGAACACATTTTGGAAACATTCCTCAAGAAGTCTTAAAGTGCCCTCATTTCGTCAACTAAGCTGTCAACCATCCCGTGAGGTAGGTTTTTTCACTGTTTCACTAGCCTGTATCCCTCACCTGCTTTCGCTTTAAGAATTTCCATCTGTTGCCTGGCCTTGACCAATAGTGGATCATCCACGCTGACCCCGGCAGAGATGCATTTCTTGATGGCTTCCTCTAAGTGCCGTAGGTCCTTCAGATCCAGGGCATTCTGCAAACTCTTTTTTGCATTGCGTTTTGCATCTTCTGTATCAGAAGTGGAGAGGAAAAACATGTACATGTGGTTGTTTAAACCTGAGGAGGGTCAGAACCAACAACAAGGCTCTTCCCAAAGAAATCATTTATTCTTTTCTGTGGTGAAACAAACGAAAATGATGAGAATCACGATCAAGTCAGAAAAAGAAAGAGAAAATGAGAAAGCCAGAGAAGAGGAGATGCTACGTATGATAAAGATTATGACGCAGAATAAATGGATAGCAAGGACAAATGACGATAAAGTCCAAGCTAACATGACTCCGAGACAAGTGTCCTGACCTTCCGATCCGCCCTTCTTGCTGGCATGGTCCAACACACTGGGCTGTCTGACAGGTTTCATGTCTTCTATGATGGTGTTTAAGTTGTTTTGGTACAATTCTCCTGGTCGCTTTCTGTTGATCTGATACCTAGCAACATTCTGAACCTGCAAGAATGAAAAAGGTGGCGAGTGTATAAAGTGATGAGACGACGGTAACGGGGAACACAGCAGCAACATCAAAATGAAGAAGAACAACATCAAATATTCCTGAAGCAAATGGTGGAAAAAGGAATATACATGTAACTGAAAAAAAAGAAAACTGCAAAACACAACTCCTTTTTTTCTTCAGCACTATCTGCCGACATATTATTATTATCATCTGCCAACTAATACAACGCAAAAAAAAAAATTGAAGAATAGTTAGAAATTCTTTAAACAATAACCGAACAGTCCCAAACAGTGTAAATAAATGTAAATGTCGATAGCACCGTATAATTGTATTTAAAAGCACGACGCTGATCCCATTTTGGTACGTAAAGTAAAAATATTTTATTAAATAAAGGTTTTAGCTCCTGAAATACTCTTATATCAAGATGGCTGTTACAGTATTTGTGGTATCGATCACTAGGTAATCATAAGAAATGAACCCACCGCATTTCCGTCCTCATCTAGATCAAACAGGTTGAGCATGTATTCTCCATAATCCTTCAGTTTGACTTTGACCAAGTTCATGTCATCGGAAGCGAAGAACTCAATCTGGCTGGGATCTGGGACGTCGTTGCCGTTTCTTCTGTGGACTGCAGCTACAGCTTTCTTACATCCAGCTGGCACCGGAATCATTATCTTCAAACAGAAATTTATGTTGGTTATTCAAAGCTCACACTCACCATACTACTCAAAGTTGCACTTAAAGAATGTCAAACAGAAGAAAAAAACAGCAATGGCGAAACAAACTATGAACCTTACCAATTGAAGACACCTAATTTTAGAAAGAAATCAGCAAGCTGACAAGTGACCATCAAGATAATTTGAACTGTTCATTTCTATTGTGAATAAAACAAAACTAATCCTAAAATAGACCATGTCGATATTATTCAAAATGATCGCTTGCCCTACTGTAAAGCAAAATCTCTATGGACAAAAGAGAGCTAAAATTAGTTCCTACTAAATGTTTTTTTTTTTTTCTTGAATAAAGAAAGTCCAGTTTTAGGGTTAAGATTTTGTTAGAAGGGTTGAAGATCTCTGATAATAATCTTCGGACAAAAGTAGCATTCTGATGTAACTTGCCCTTAAATTTTTGTAAATGTATTTGACTGTCTGGTATAACCTTTGAAACTAAACAGCACCTGGTGGATGATATGAGATTTCTGTATTAAGCATCGCCAATGTTTTGCAAAATTGAGATAGAGGATTCTCCTTTTCTTGATAAGAGACTTAGTTCATATCTATCGCAGTCATGGCTCTACTTCTAAAACACGATATCCTATTGTAGATAATGAGTGGCTGACAAAACCAGGAATATCGTACTCTGCACACACATGCTAAATTTCTCTCTTACGTGGGCAAGGAATGAAAGCACATGAGGAGGTAGGTGAAAAGTCTTTTGTACTTTTTGACAACAAGCAAGCACTTACATAGATAGCAGACTGCTAACTGGCCTTGCAATTGTCAACAATGAAATTTTAAAAGCTCACAGGAAAACATGCTGAGGGTGAGTATTGATGACCCCCCCCGAAAAAAGGGTGGGGGTTGGGGAAGGGGTGTGAATGAATACCAAATACGGGGAAAAAGAGAATTTGCTTTCTGAACCCGTGAACATTTTGGCACATTCTGGGAGTAGTTTTCCCCCCTGAAGATGGCTTATTCATTATTTGTTCTCAGAGGCACTGAAAGTACAGGTGGTGATCGAACTACAAAGAGCTGTAACTACTGTAAGCCAAGAGGTGTCCAGGATCGTAGGATTCAAGGTCATTTTTTAATGGTTTCCAATGTGTTCATCCATGCATCAGGGTGAGCATGCCAAAAGAGAACGTTATTTGTACCTGATATTTCTTGAGCTGATATGAAGCAAGAATGAAAAGTTTCTCATGTAAAAATACTACATGTACTGCCTTCAACAAAATACTCAACAAACCCCCTTCCCTATCATCCAACTCCTCACCAACCAACCAACCAACCAACCAACCAACCAACCAACCAACCAACCAACCAACCAACCAACCAACCAACCAACCAACCAACCAACCAACCAACCAACCAACCAGTCAATCAAACAATCAATCAATCAATAATCAACCAATCAATCAATCAGTCAATCAACGAACTAACTAATACCATTGCAGTTATATCTAAAAACCTTGGTACATGGTTTTAAATGTGGACTGAATGTAAAGCCAAGATTTTCAATCACAATAACACTGATTAATGTGACGAATTTAATGCTGTAAATTAAAAGATGGCAATTATATCAGACTGCCGCCCAATCCTGTCACATGTTGGCACGAAAGATTACAAGAAAAGAATATGTTAACTCACCTCTCCGTCACTGGTTTCCACAGTTTCTGTCGGCACGGACGTATCAGCTTCCTCCCCTGTCTCTTTACTGCTGTCATGTGCTGCTCCGCTTCCCTTTGACTTGATAAAGTACGTATGTACGCTGTGTATCTGATCCGGATCTCCTTTCTTCCGGGCAAACACATTAAGAGAATACTCTCCTTTGACAGGCATGTTCATGTCAAATACCCACTTATCACCGTCATTGGTGACCACTTTGGACATCAGCTTGGCCGCTTTCCCGTCATTGGTATGCATCTCACAAACTAATTCTACATCAGGATTTGCCTTAAACTCTACTGCCAGCTTTCCATCTTCTGTTTCCAGTTGCCCTTTTGGATGTGAGACAGCTACCACACCAAACTGATCACTGTTACGGGCATTGCCTCCCAGAAGTCCGTTTGTCACGTTGGGGAAGGGCTGCAATCCTGAATCAGTGCTTTTGCAGTTGATGAGATAATTCAGAACGTTCTGAGCAGGCCCTTCTTCCTGCAGTTCTTGAGCGAACAATTTCAGGGCGTACTCACCTTTCTGAGGCAATCTGAGATAGACAACAGCCTGATCGTCGTCCAGCTCCGTGACAGCGTATTTGCTCAATGTGGCCTCATCTATGACAGAATGCTTGAGAAGCTGGTGGAATGCCAGAGCTCTTTCTTTGGAGAGTCGGATCTCTACAAGTCCATCTTTTGTCACAACCTCTGCCTGGTTGTGGGTCACGGGCTGAAGACCAGCAGCTTTGGTCTCAGACACCGGACCCCAACCCAGTGGCGGACAATCAGGCAAGGGGAGACAATTAGGTTTCGGTACTGGACAGTGGACAATATAAGTGCAACACAAATCAAAGACATCACCATCTTCAATATCCAAACCATAGATGTCCAGTTTAAAGTCTCCTTTCACAGGAAACCTCAATGCAAATCTCAATAAATCATCCCGCTGTTCAAACAAAACGAATCTGTCCAGAAATAAGTCAATTTTACTATCGGAGAGTGCACCCCGTGATCTATACAATATATACTTGAAACGATAGTTGGAACTTTTAGCCGGTGGCAGCCCGAAGGTGAATTCCACTTCTCCATCTTTGGTCGCCACAATGCAGTTCATTTGTGTGGTTGGCACGGTAGTCATACCTGCGAGAATTAAATTTACATAATCAGATAATGCTCACTCATCAATATAAATTCATAAGCCTTCTCGATTCGGGTTGCCACCCATTTACTTAAAGAAATATTTGGGACTAGAACTAAAAGGCTTTTTTTTTTAAGTCACTGCAAAATATCTACATGTACACAATCATAATTAATAACAATGAAAGGAGTTATCATTTCTGAAAGCAAATTACTCTTTTGAACAATGGAAAAGGAAATACAGAGGTAGCCAGTGAGATGAAGGAGAGATGAAAAAGACAAAACGAAAAGAAGGAATAATAATAAGATTCTTTTGTCAAATCTGAAATGAAAAACAGCATTTATGAATAAGAATATAGAATTATAAGATGTAAATATGCACAGCCAACATGTCAGCAAATTAGTCAATTAACCAAATATTGAATCAACCAACCAGTCGACCGACCGATCGACCGACCGACCGACCGACCAACCAACCAACAGATTAACTTGATGGCCAACATCCATGAGTAATAAAGGTGCTGGTTTCAAGATTCTCACCATTCAACAGGGCATAATCGAAGACAGATCATCGACAGCAAAGAGCTTCCCTGTCTGACCATCAGGTCTATGGTCGATGAAAATAACTGTTTATGATAAGGCCACGTTCAGTAACCCATAAAATCACAGTTTCTGAGCCCAAAACGTGTGTAATATGATATAGCTTTAGGGTTATTAAGGACTAAAAGACCATATTTAACACTCATGCTACCAACAGAATCGCTCAACAGTTATGTTCAAGTTTTAGGAGCCAATGTCTCATTTCCTTAAACATTTATTCAGACTAAAGTTCTACGATTCACTAATCACAATAAAAATCAACTATACATACCCAGGATATGGAATCTTTCTCTGACATAGAAACGATCCTCAAACTGCTTAAGAGTGACAGGTTTACTCAACAGCTGCCACTTGGTTTCGTCCGGGAAATGCGTCCAAATAAACTGGTCAGGGTTTGGCAAGAAATAGAACTCGTTGATTCTGTGCTGTGTTTCTCCTTCTGTTGCGTCCTCTTCTTCTTCCAGAATCTCTCCATCTGAGTCTACAAGAGACCATTCACCTGCACAGACACGAAATAAGGTGAGGAAATGCAATACAGTACATGTACATATTATGTTTCAAACACTCAGATTAGTCAGGACCTTGTACGACATTTTATAAAGCTTTAATAAAGCGCATCCAATCCCTTACAAACAGGTATATTTCTCTAACAATTCAAACAAGTGAATAGGTGATGGGGCGCAGTAAATCTAGGAACGAGAGGACAGTGGGACAGAAACAAACAAAGAAACAAAACCAAAACTGTATTTGCAGAGCCATCAACGTGGACGCGTACAAGAAAAATGAAAGTAGAATTCGAGAAAGGCCGACACCATGACTGTGTGATGAACTGAATTGTATAACGAAACCGGTACTATTACCAACAATTTCTTTTTCAACAAAGAAGGCTAAAGAAAGAACAAGGTGACTTTAAGATATTTTGACAAAAATTTACCACTCTTCTTGCCCACAACGCAAGCGCAGGCCCAGAATGCATCTATAAATCTCCAGTCTCCGTTGACGTAGACAGCATTCCATTGCGCGCCCATGCTCTGTCTGTCTGCCTTCTTACCAATCTCATAGGCTGCGCTTTTGTTCATGCCGCTGAGAATGACGCAATGAATGCCCGCCATTCTGTTCACAGATAGCAGAACCGTGGTCATATCAATGTCTTGACACATTGTCTTTAATGACTAGTGTGAGAGTTGTTTGCAAACAGGCAAAAATTGTGGAAATCTTCAGCCTTTATTCAATTATCTTTACGATTTTAGCGGTGGACCAAGCAATAATGAAGGGCATCAAATATTGAAGAAATAACCACTTTTCCCGACAAATGTGATATGTTAATTTTTGTTTATATCGGTCCTCATATCACGGGAGGCACATGAACTTCTGCAGATTTCCTACACTGCACATTGTACACCAAAAACACTGTTTCTTTGAGAGTAGTAAAGTAATCAGAGTAATTTTATAAAAAGCTAAAATAGATGAGAGAGTTTGTTCCGCCAAATGTAAATTTAATTATTTTCATCTTATTTTTTTAGTTTCAAAATTACTTGATTTCACATTTGTCTCCACTTACTGGCAAAGTCCAGCCATGAGATATGCATGGTTGCCCATGTTGTTCTGTATCTTGACAAAATATTCCATGGGTGAGTGCCTGGGTGGCTCACGCTCAACCTGTGTGGACAGTAAACCAAAGCGTCATTGACAGCGCTGTTTCTCATGTTGTGTTCTTTAAACTATTCACACCACCAGTGGGCGATGTCAACAATGAATGACTGATTCATCTTGAAAATGATATCTTTAAAAATACTCTTGTCTTGTTTCTGTAGACACGAGATATTTTGAACTTTAGAAACGTCGTATTTTATGTTAAGCGGTAAAGATTTTTAACGTAATTTTTACAAAATTCATTCTCAGATCTATACCAAACGCATTTTGAGAACGCTACAGGTAAAAACAATATTACACGTGGAGCTTTCCCATTATATTTTTAAATGTGAAATTTTAACTGATTAAGCTCCAAGAACCAAGCTACGGTGAAGTAAAAAACAGAAAAACAACAACAACCCCCAAGCAGGGAGTTAACGTGCCGACGCGCCCTTAAACCAAAACTCATTCTCAGACGAAACAAAAGTTTTCTTTTAGTTTCAAGGTAGTTAGATCTGATCTCTCAGCCTAGCAAGAATTGAGCGAAAGAAAAATGAGAATGCAAGACAATATGTAGCATAATTTAAATTATTTTGCGAAAATGTTGGGTGACAGAAAACTTCCGCCATCTTTTCTTCACCTTACCTGCACTGTGAAGACGTCCACTGACGTCACCCATCTGAAAATAGCCCTGAGTCTGGCAAGTTCATCCCAGTCCTCGTGCATAGTCAAATAGGCAACCAGTTCCTTGAAGGTTCCATAGTTCAAGTCTGGTGGCAACTGTTAGTGAAAGGACAAACACTTAGCAGTTGTAACAACATTTCACTTTTAAGGCTTCCCTTACACAGTAATAATTTTTGTGTCTCAAACTGACCAACTCTACAAACTACATGTACATGTACTACGTCATATACGATTTTATTATATCTTTTTTTTTTTTTTAAACGCAGAATGCTTACGCCTATTTTTCTCAGCGTATGCAAAATTTGAAGTTGCAATAGTCCCTTTTAATGGAATGAAACTTTTTTTGTGTCTCCTCTCAAACTGATCTAAGTAGACCTGGCCGTTTCGTGACTGACACCATTCATATCAGTTTCTCCATTTCAATACTGAAAATTAAATCAAGCCTACAGACGTGTTTTGAACATAGATAATAATGTTATGGAATTGCGGCGATATGATAAAACCACATACATGTACTTCGATATGAAACAGTATGACAGATACAAAAAAGTATACACTCATGAACAGACTGAAAAAAAAGGAGGATCTAAAATCATAACATATTCTGTGACGGATATCATGTACATTAAATTATTTACAAATGAATGCATGAAACAATATAACTGAAAGTATCCTGATAACATAATGAGAAAAAAAAATCGTCAAAACACACCGCTATTTAAGACTGTCTAATCATTTTACTGTGATAATCAATAATTAAAAATCACCACTGGCTAATAATTTAAGGGCTGTGGACAGTTTATTCTCTTAAGTTTCGTTACTCATCTAACAAGTGAGAACTAGAAATAATTATGTTTCTACTCAGTTGGGAAATTCAACAGAATGCAATCCTGCATTTCGGTACATTCAATGCAAAAATAGGGAGAAGAGCAAGAGGACGACTGGGAAGAAGATGGCAGGACGACATTAAACAGACAGGAAGGACAACCTGGATGAGGAAAACATCAGACAGAAAAGACTGGAAGTCATTATCGGAAAGTTACATCTTGCAGTAATAGACAAGCCTAGGTGAAACGGTGAGAGGTGAAATGTGAAAGTATGCTTAATTTGTAACCATGGCGACGAGAGATAATTACTCTTTGTTCTCTGTATTATCTTTTTTTAAACTTACAATTGACACACAACAGGTTAAAGAAGACCACCATAGTGCATGTTGGAATACTCACATTCATAACGTGTTCATCAACATGGCTGAACTCCGCTAAGTCGAAAAAGTCCTCTTTT
Organism: Onchidella celtica; assembly: GCA_963931925.1. Lineage (NCBI taxonomy): Eukaryota > Metazoa > Mollusca > Gastropoda > Systellommatophora > Onchidiidae > Onchidella > Onchidella celtica. Next base: position 19,532,051 of record OZ007571.1, read on the forward strand.
TTCTTGCTCGGCGGCTTGGAAGGGGGTGGGGCTTGGCTTTTGTGGTAATTTGGTGGTGGTGACTGAGGATGAAAGGAAGGAGAGAATTGAGACGATGGTCAGGAAGAGCATGGCGTGTTTTGCCACAGAACTCGACAGTTTCGTTGACACTCTTTAATTACGATGAATGTTTAAAATAATGAAAACGTGCATCTTTCTCAGTTTCTCATAGAAAACAGAGAAACTGTAGCTCTTTTTCCTGTTCATTTTCCATGTCGTTTGTTCAATGACGGCTCACTGTTGAGTCTTATTACATGTACACGCTAGGCAACCCTGTCACCCGCTGGATTACTGAGTCACCCATTGAGAGACTAAGATTTTATGCTTGGACTAGAACATACATTCTGATGGCATAACAACAACAACAACAACAACAAAACAACTTTGTTCTGAGATTATATCAAGTCCAGGTGAAAAGTTGAAAGTTTGGCGGCTATGATGGCGCCCATTTGTTTGTCAGTGGCTGAAGTTATGAGTCTGAATTTAACGGTTTCTCAGATGCTCACTGATTGGGTTGGGGGGGGGGGCATAGGCCCAATTGCACCAATTGTTCGAAAGGCACCACTTCAAACTAGTGTGTATTTTGCAATTGAGTAGGACTTATTGCATTGTAGACTGGGTGGTCTTGTCCACAACATCCGCTCCGTTCGGCTTTGGGAAACTGATGTATGAACAAGTAAAACACTCGTTGTCTCTTTATTCTTGTCCACAGCATCTGTTCGGCCCCGGTCCTCGCCGTTATAGAAGCAAACAGAGTTTTTAATACGTCATTTTCCGTAAAAGTAACGGAGAGGATGCTGTGGACAAGACCACTGAGACTGTTCTCCGATTCAAACAGAATGATCAAAAGCGTCACCATTTCAGACATTCGTGAAATGATCATAAATATACTGTACAAATATAGTCTCTGAACACTGTTTTACTTGCTAACAACTTAATTTTTCTGGACGGAATTACATTACAACAAACATATTCTTCAAATCAAAGCATTTGCAGCTTTTTCACAATTGTTGCTAGTTTCCGGGTATCGCTAGAGTACAGCGTCTCAGAATGCAGATTGTCTGTGCCCACCATAAAGGAATGTTGCTCTTGGTAGATTTTGGGAAAGCAATGGGGCAAAACTCCATTACTATAAAGCTAGTAGCACGCTGTGTCAGGTTTGTTTTGCCTCGACTTTGACTCAGACTTGAACTTCCTCTGAATCAACCAGGAAGACAGACATTCTCCAGTCTCACTACTACGCGAGCCCCTGTTTAACTCGATAGTCCACAAACTTGAGGCAAAAGAGTCGCCCCACTGCGCCATGGGCCTAACAAGCAGTGACTTGCAAGTAAACAATCGTATGAGAACCTATTGCTCTTTCATGGCCACGTCATAGACCTACAGATTTGAAATGTTTCAAACAGTTCATTCTAAATGCAAGAAAACACACTGATATAATAGGCCTGTTCAGCTGAATAGCATGGCTCACCATTGTGTATATTTTACAGCATATCCGTATTCGTGTCCTGAAAAGATCCTTTCACTCAGAATGTATCGGAAACAATTGACTTCTGAATTATGTCACTCAAACCAGATTATAAACACGCCAAGTCTGGATAATTATATAGAAAGAAATCAATTTCACTTCCACGGTTGGCATTGAATTGGTGTCTATCGGTGACGGAACGATTCTGCTACAACTGCATTACTGAGAGCCGGCTGTACAATAATTCTAGACACTCATTATGAACCGTCGACCTTAAGAAACATTAGGGGACTTAGTCTAGTGTTAAAATAGAAGCAGGCTTATCACGGGATTAGACGGGACAAGAATAATAGAGTGTGCAAGGCAAGACCCGACCACTTTCAGACTTTCTCACAATCTACGTAGCGTAATTAATTCTACAGCAGTCAGCAGCAGCAAAGTTCCCGTCAAATATAACGTTGCTGAGTCCTTTCTCTTCATTCATCTTCTCGCCTTTTCCCATCCGATCATTCCTTTCTCCTTATTGTTCTTCCTTATCCGCTCACTTGTTTTCTTCCGCAGTTTTTGTTTTCATTTGCCTCGTTGTCTACTTGTTCTTTCCACCGTCTTCGCACTTCTCTCTCCTTTGCCACAATTCTTCTTTCTTTCTCGCCTGTGGATTTTCCCTCTTACTTACTCAGACACCCTCCTCTTCCCGGAAGGTATTAGATTTTCCTCTATTCTTTTTGCCCCTTTATGCCTCCTCTCTCTCGTTCTCCTCTCCATGTCCTCTATTTCTTGGTTACCTCCTTCACCTTTTCCACTCACTTTTCTTTCCACCACCCTCTCCTTCCCTTTATTCTTGTTTCTTCATACCTTTTTCATTGTCCGCCCCAAAACTGTCAACAACTGGCCAGTAGACAATGCCATCTCAGTTACAGTGAATCAGCGCTTCAAATCAAACAACAACAACAACAACAACAAACCAACACCTTTCCTGTCGCATTTTGTCATAAATTAAACGTACCCTAATTACGGCAATAAAATTGTGTGGAAAACATTCTTCAGACGTGGACGTTTATTTCCTCTTTGAGCAAAGTTTAAGAGATATTGAAAATGCTCACATAATAAAACTTTATGTTTGAGAGAAAAGCAAAGAGCGACACCGCCCACGCTTCAGAGTGAGACTTAGGTTGCTTCCTGTTCCAATAATACCTAGCAGCCATAGGCTGGCCATATTGTTGAATATTATGTCTTAAGGAAAGGCTGATCCTCTACAAGGGCGTCAGCAATGGCGAGCTAAGCTGGTCATGGTAGGCTGAAGTTGAAGGTGGGGGCAGTGGTGGTGGCTGGATGAATGGGTGGGTAACGTCTCTGGCCTACGTGACAAAGTGTGACTGTTAACTTAATGCCGTGGGACCAAAAATCCTAGCCTGACTCGTTTTTAAATGAACTTTCGTTACACGCACCTCATAGGGATAATCTAAATTTGGTTTAAATGTGTTCCTTACGAGCACCTTGAACGAAGAGTAAAATATCGTTTTTCATAAACGTGTACGTTCCTTGTAAAATGCTGTTGTTGTTTTTTGCGGATAATTTCTTATATGCAGCACTCCTATGTTTCGTTTGTCTAAAATTTTAATTCTCCTCTTTTCAGCATCTGGACGCAAAATTCGTCTATTTCATCGTGTGAACCAATCAAAAATTCAGTTCGCCTCATTATAATTCTATCATTTTCTCACAAAATCAAAACACAATTTACACAAAAATGTGCAACATTTGAAATGACAACATTGGTTATTTGTGACTAAAATCTGTATTAGAACATGCATGTAAAAAAAACAAAAAAATACCAATTTTTCCCTGTGGGTGCGTAATGGAATTACCCCCGCCGCCTAGGAGCTCAGAAATGTCTCAAAGTCTCCATTGTTTAGCGAACATATTATACACCAAAGTCGGCTGGCACGGGTCTACCCGGTCGATATTTGATAAAAGAACAGGACGGAGAAAGCCACAGTTAAAGTATTCTCATTAGGAAAGCTGGCAACACAGTCTGTGAGCTAAATCGGATTCGGGTTGACTATCGCGTATGCCCGTGACCGAAGGTGAGACCCTAAGTATGAACAACTACATTCACGTTATTACTTACGGGTATACGATCGTAATCGTTTGGGGTGTCCCTGGTGCGAATGTCCATTCTCTCAACCTTGGGTTGGGCTGTCGACGCCCCTGAGCCCATAATGACGTCACCTTTTGCGGCCTAAAGTCAGGAAAAAAAACACAACCAACACATTAACTGCTAGATGGGGATATTTGAGACACTTAAATATCTGATTATGCTATATTTGACTTCGAGGAAAAATATGCCACAAATGAAAGATCGTAGAAAATAAAACACTGCTCTAACTAACCATGTTAGAATAATAATAATACAAAAATTCATTATAAATATAAACCAAAATCAGGACTATGTGGAATATTGAAACTAGACTTTTGTTATATAATATATATAAAACAAACCAAAAACAAACAAACAGTCTAGAAATCAGAGAGATGAAGATGCACTTTTTCGGAAGATTTCATGGGGTCAAGAGACTATAGGAACATTGAATGTCACAGATCATACATAATACATTATACAATATTAAAAACTTGACGATGAGCAGTTCAGACAACGATACAAACCTAGAGATTTGTTGTTAAAACAAAACAAAAACAGTTTCATAACGAAAACCAAATGTCACAGAAGTTTCATCAAGAACATCAAATATCGCAGAAGAAAACTATTGCACTTGATAGATGATGGTTCTCATAATAGGGTAATCAACCCAATATGTCAACAATAGAAGTAGGCTGTGTGTGCATGGGTGTGCTGTGCTGTGTGTGTGTATGTGTTTGTGCATGTGCGTGTTTGTGTGTGTGTTTATGCGCGTGCATGCATGAGATGTGTGTCCAGTTGTGATATGATATTACTACCACTGCCACCCCAAACATGCCCATACTGTAGCCATCATCACTATTTCAGCCACACTTTCACTGTGGTCGCTACTTTTATAACAGCCATAACCGTTAACAACAATCTGTCACTAAGTACAACCAGAGATCTCACTTCCGCCAAATCGCGAAATTAGGTCGCTGCGGTAAATAAGAATTGAAAGAGACCGTTTTCACGAAAGATAGTATGCAAAATTGTTTACTGTGGTTTGTTCATAATTTTGGGCTGATTGAAACTATTTACAGCCGTTTGTAAGTTCTCACGACCTACTTTCCGCTCCATGCTAACAATGGTTTCGCAGAGCCTCCCGTATCTCGCAGTGCAAATCGACCAAAAATGAAAACTTTCTATACATACATACTCTCTGGTACAACTTGGCTACTGCGTTGATTGCTATTTCTTAGAGCCCAAACACAGTGGCTTCGATTTCCTTCCCCTTTCGGCAGTTTTGCCATAATATGACGCCAGTCTTATCTTGCCGAATAGCCGGAAAGATGTCAGAAACCTTTGTAGCGCTTTTTAGGGAGGCATCACAGCCAGTGGTTTTGTCCACAGCCTCCGCTCCGCTCCGCTATGTTTACGGAAAATGACGTATGAAAAAGTAAAAGCCCAGAGCATCCGATCCGCTCCGTTCCTTACCGCTGTAGAGGCAAATAGTTTTTTACTTTTTTATACGCCACTTTCCATAAAATAGAGGAGCGGATGCTGTGGACAAGATCACTAAGCCCGGCTAGATACAGTCACATGCTGGGAGATAAGAAGTGCACACCACAATTTCCTATATTTTCTTAGTAAATGCGGGAAGACTCTATCATACTAAACCCGGCCAGACACAGTTTCTGCCACTATTTCGTTGGTGTACATTTTGCTGGTAGCGTCCGACTGTGTCTGACCGGACTTACTATGATGAAAAATACTACAAATGATAAGATGAGACACTCCCTTCTTTGCATCTCTAAAAAAAATCATGCACACAGTTTGCGTGCTGATCGGGGCCGGGGCCCATGGCGCATCGGATGAAAAGAATTCTTGATATAATGATCAATTAATGACGCAGATTTGTTACAGTGCTACTATGACTAAAAAAAAAAAAAAAGCCAGAGTTTTCCCACAGCGATTGAAGTTATAATTACAAAATAAGTGACGTCATTCAAGACCAATAGCGATAGCTGAAGAGTGAACAAAATTCAGGATTTTCCCTATTTGACATCATAAAATACGGTACTGTCCATGACTTCCCCACATTCTCCGCTAGGTGGCGGTCTGAAATCTGTGCACGCTAAACGCCTTAGCTGTCTCATCTTACAGTACTTACTATCTTAATGGTACTATACATCCCTCAGAGCGCATAGTGCTTCTGCTTTCGTCTTGTTTCGTTTTTCATCGAAACTGACATCTGTCGGCAAAAATCCCGGAAGCGAAGCCAAGCTTCGTAACTATAGCTACTTTTAATCCAGTTATTACTCGACCATTACAGCTTCTACATCTAGACGCACTGCAACGATTGCCACAACAGCAACTACCCAGACAAGAGTTCAAGTCCCATCATGACTTCTTCTACCTGCACGAGCGTTGCTGTCGACGCACAATATTATTACTGCAAACCAACTCGCAACATTTAATGATATACCAGCAACCACATCTAATATCACTGTTTAACTTTTGCTCAGTAACAGCAACTCGGCACAAAGGCAAAAATAGCACAAGGAAAGTCACTTCTGATCATTTCGACGAAACGAGCACGGGTCATGGGAAATAACCAGTAGAAATGCTTTTGCCAGCATTCAGTCCCCTTTTTATTATTATCATGCCCTTTGTTTGACAGGGCATAATTATTATATATACTTACTGTCAAGAATAGATTTAATTCATAAATGTTTCCACTGACTAAATTTTTGTGAGAGAGCAGTGAGTAATTTTTACAAACGTAATTATTGTGCGAGCCAGCATAACTTGGTCTCGTAAACAATTTGTTTTGAACAGTTTTTTTTATAATAGATAGACAGAAGGTGTGGGGAAGGATAGACGGACAGCGTAGGTGTGCATGACAGAGCACTTTTTATATCTCGTGTTTTGAACTAGGTTTAGTAAAGAGGGAAGGGGTGAGTAGGAATTAAATGTTATTGAGATGTCTGTTGACGTACAGAAAATACCGTGATCCAGAGTAAAAGCTCGGGGTTTTGAACATGTTAAGAATTTATTGCTATAAAATTACATTTTATTGTCTTGGGTGATTCGACCTTTGATGTCGACCCAAGGTCGTTGCGTAGGGCTGTTACTTAAAATAACTCAGTTCGGCAGCTGAGCTAGAAGTGGTTGCACCAATCACAATCCAGGAATTAGACGGTAAGCTGCAGATGCAGACCAGTATTTAAGGCCATACAGAACTTAGTTCTGGGCCACATGTAGACAATCCATTTACGAGGTGGTCGGCGATAGTCCTCAGCCAGATGAGAGACATAGAGACGCAGTTGAGCAGTCCATTGTGAGGAGCCTGATTTAAAGCTCCAGAGCCTAAGCTACTTGGTTTGATATAAACCCACAGCGTTTACATCCAGCGCTCTCACTCCCAGTGAGGGCCGCATGGTGAGAGTCCATACTAATTTGTAATGATGAAAGTGAACCGTTCTACTTACTTTTGAAGACAGTTTCAGAGCTACCGCCAGACAACGCATGGTTGTACAAGCATTCTCCATGGCGTGTCTAGAGGAAATGTCCATATCATAACATGTCTCATTGAATTAATAGAATTTAAACTGTTATATCCGTCGCCACGTGCGCGGATTCTATTTGGCATATAACTCATATGACCTGCAAGTAGTTAGATTGAATACGTTAGTCTTTATAGAAAGCTGTAGTTTCATTAGTTAGATTCAGTTGCCTTTGAATTGATATTTATATTTATAATTATATTTGTTACATTAATTCCTGTAATTAAACTGCCCTACAGTTCTGCTAAAAATCAAAGCAATTGATTTATTTAGTTTTTTTAGAGTGCAAGTATTTTTTTTTTGTGTGTTCGTCGATTGTGGGAGCGGACCTCGAAAGAGTGTCAGTCGAAATATCCCCATCTAACCCACATCGCGACACTTACTATAGTCTGAGTATCATTCTGTGATCAATTTTGTGGTTAATTTCTCTACGTCTTGACCATATAATTATATCCACTGACACACAAATGAATAGGGCAACATACACTGTAGGACAGTGAGTAAAACGAGTAATTATTTCCTTTTTCTATTAAAGGAATAACGTCGTGCTTCAGAATTCCCAGTTAACGATCGAAATAAATAAATAAATAAATTCTTCTTCCCGTCAGTCAACCAAGGCACATGCCTACCTACCTATTGATCTACCAGTGATATTAACCACACTACCTATCTATCTTTCTATCCATTTATCTAGTAACCTACCCACATGATTACCTACATATCTGCCCATCTGCCTACCTCCCTCCCTACCCCCCTGCCCACCCCTTACCGATCTACCCACCTACCTATCTATCTACCTGCTACACACTTACCAGTCCACCTGTCTGTCTACCGACATTTGTCCACCTGTCTGTCTGTCTGTGTGTGTCTCCATCTGTCTGTCTGCCGGTCTGTCTGACTCTATAGATCTATCTATCTACCCCTGTCTGTCATAAGTAATACCAAGCCACATGATGACTTTGATTGCCTTTGTTATAAAATTACGCACAGAACCTCTCGGTGTCACCGTAAATTCTTTAAGTTCGTTTCTATCAACAGACTGGCCTCGTGCATACCTAATTTCACAGGTAATCCCAGGACTATCGTTAAGTCTCTTTTAAAGTGGTGCGTGCCTAATCCAGTCTATCTAGAGCATGTAACGTGTGGCAATAGCTCGTTAGGCTCGAATTGTGTGGGAGATTAGAGACACCCACGGCTTGGTACTTGTCCAATTGTAGAGAGAGGGAGAGGTGGGGGGGGGGGAGAGGGAGAGGGAGAGAGAGTCAGAAAGAGAGAGAGAGAGACAGAGAGAAGAGATAGACAGACAGACAGACAGACGAGGAGTGGAAGAGAGGGATTAAGTGAGAGAAAAGGAAAGAGATCAGATAGATAGATAGATAGATAGATAGATAGATAGATAGATAGATAGATAGATAGATAGATAGATAGATAGATAGATAGATAGATAGATAAATGGAGAAAGAATGCGTCTAAGAACATTATTCCGAACTATTATGTTCTTGGCACACCCCAGCTCTGCAGGTCAGTCTTCCCTGGGCCACAGAAACCTATACAGACTCCCGGTGTAATTGCACTTTGCAGCGACAAGTCTCTCAAGCAGAACTCAGTGTTCCTAATCACCAGTGCGACATGTTCAGTCTGGACCAGAATCAAGAGTTTGAGCCCTGCCATGGTCACTAGGCTAAGTCCGTGTGCTGGTGGGAAACACAGACATGTCACTGGCTTGCTCAGAGTCCAATACGTGCATCGTGTGCGGGTGCTGAACTATAGAGCAGTGTTTCTCAAGGTGGGACACGCCCCACTGGTGCAATATTTTGGTGAGGCGTGGGGACTTCAGAATGGGGCGTGGAGAATTTTTCCTAGAAATCTTAATTTCATTGTGTATTGGTAAACTGTTGTTTGATTATGTCGCGGAGTCGTGTTGGTAGTTTCCTTGTTGAGCTTGGATTAAAGCATTGAACTCAACAAATGTACGACTTTGATGCTATTGGGCAACCTAATTTTATCTTATCATAGTATAGTAGGACGCACGTTGTTTTGGAAAAATAAACCGATGCTTGGGACAAAAACTGTTGAAAACCACTGCTATGTGGGATCTATAATAGAACTCTCACTTCGATCACCCTCCAAGCTAGTTAAAACATAAGGGCAAAAAGGGTCATAACTTTTGCCAAGCGTTACCTCTTGCGAATGTCAGTACATGTATATGCAGGTATTGGAATCGAATTTAATCAGAAAATTCTTGTACGCCCTTAGAAGTTAAACCAAAACAATTATGTAACACACATTTTCTTCCTTGACATCTGGAGATGAACAATAAAATAGTCACTAAACTGTTTGTCTCTTTAACCCAGGACTGGCCCCCTAGCCCTCACGACTGTAATAGAACTCGTACTGTCATTAAGATGAAGCCACTGTATCCCTGCTGAAATGAAAATTAATCTGGCATTGATATCAGTCAGCAGCGTTAGTGGTCTTGTCCACAGCACCCGCTCCGCTAGTTTTACGGAAAAATGACGTATGAAAAACTCTCTTTGTCTCTATAACAGCGAAGAGCGGAACGGATGCTGCGGACAGGTATATACAGAGGCAAAGAGTGTTTTACTTTCTCATACATCATTTCCCGCAAAAATAAGGGAGCGGAGCGGATGCTGTGGACAAGATACATGCATGCATCCTGTTCATCATGCCGAGCTATGACACTTAGCAGATGGATCTATAAGTTAGTGGCAGTAACTATTTGTTCGTATCTCTGAATCTAGAATTTAACTATTTGGTACTTATCACCCAACCGAGATCTCGAGATGTAGATATTTATCGTTATAATATATTATGTTTAACTCGTGGTATGTTAGGTTGTTGGCGATTTCCTGACTTGAATGAGCTAAAACTGTGGCCGATGGTGAACAGTTATGTGAAAACCTCAAGTAAAAAAATTACAAAAATATTTACATGGAAATATTGATTAAAAAAAAAACAAAGGCAGAAAAGACATGCGCCACGTCACACTCAATGGCAAATAACCTGACAAAATCTGAACATCGTTTATGAACAGGATAGCAATGAAGAAAAAAAAAAAGAGATAGAGGTAAGAAAGACGTAGCAAAATTTCAGGAATCTCCGGCTTACAAGTCGTGAGTTCTATCACTAAGCGGTTTTGAAGTCAACGGTGCTTGACCCGCCCCCCCCCCTTTCCAACCACGCACACACACACACACACACACACCCACACACACACACACTGACACATACACGTACACAAATAAGTAAATACATTCTTATACAAATTTAGTAAAAATAAAGATGTGTAAATAAACGCACATGCCAGCACTTGGGCGTGGAGCAATATCGCCACTTTCTTTTGCTCACTTTGCCCATCGCATTCAAATTGTTGCCCTCGGCCAGTCTAACTGCTCCTGTCCACAGCATCCGATCCACGATTTTTACGGACAATGACGTAAAACACTCTCTGCCTCTGTACACCTGTCCACAACTTCCTCTCCGCTAGTTTCACGGACAATGACGTAAAACACACTTTGCCTCTGTATACCTGTCCACAGCATCCGTTCCGCTATTTTTACAGACAATGACATAAACCACTCTTTGCCTCTATATACATGTTAACAGCACCCGCTCCTCACCGCTATAGAGGCAAAGACAGCTTTTCATATTTCATTTTCTGTAAAAGTATCGGATGGGAGCGGATGCTATGGACAGGGGCTGTTACTGTAACAATTACTCTCACCGCCTAACCTCTGTGTCTACTGCTGTACTTTTTCCCGCCGCCTTATTCTTCCATATTCCCCTCTGTCACATCTATTCCTTTCTTAAGTTACTTTCACAATGCCTCACACGCAATTTCAACTACATAAACTAAAACATCATTAGTTTTCCCGCAATAAAGAACGACTTGCAAATCGAGCAGTTTCTTTTTTATTTATTTATTTATTTATGTATTTATTTGTGTATTTATAATCTACTTTTGCAAGTTACTGAGCGAAAATTATTGACTTAGAATTATTTTAAGATACCTTTAATTCTGTTTGTCGTTTAGATTTGCTACATCAAACGAATGGTACCCTCAAGTATCTCACAAACACAGCCTTAATGCAACATTTAACTTTTGGTATTTTAAAAAACAAATTAGTGTAAGTCCACCCGCACATGCGTTCGTTACTCCCTAAAGGAAAAATGACAATTTCAGTCGAATCAAAAACACTTGGGGGGCATTATAACAAAGTAACTAATGAAGCGGACGAAAGGCCCTTTTAGGTAAGTGAATTAATTCATAAAAACTATCAAAACTATATAGCACTAATGGAAAATAAGCCCTCTGGAATGAATAGAAAGTGTTAATATAAACGGATAAACTCGGGGGCTGGATCATGCCCTCCCTGTCTTCAAAGACAAACTCCCGTTTTATTCACGTATTTATTGCTCAGCTAACGGGAACAAGAGACAATACATGACATATATCTCGGGCTTACGGAACTGGAAATAATTGAAAGTAAGAGAAAGGCGTGAAACTTTCATGCATTTGTATGTGGCATTGGCAGGAACTATCCTGGAGCCGGAACGCGATAACCTATTTTCACACGCAACACAGAGAAATGTAATTATGTCGATGTCTTTTCAACAACACTATATTTGGGGATCGGCTGTGTATAATACAGGTTCACAAGTGCATAGCACAGTTCACTGAATGGAAATAAAAGGTAATGAATAGTCCCGTACACACTAAATCGTATCTCTCTGAGGCGAGCTTACGCCAGAGATACTAAACACATTAAGATGAGACAGCGGGGGTGTTTAGCGTGCACAGATTTCCCATAGCCAGCTGGCGGCGAATGGGCGGTAATCATAAAAAATGCCGTGATTTACAAAGCCAATATAGGGAAAAGACTGACCTGCAATCACTGCCATCGCACTCTCGGGTCAAACATTGGTTGAATAAGCCACGAGAGAGGCTGTCAGTCAAAGTGAAAGTGAATATTCTAGCTGCTAAGACCGTCTGTAAAGACGCTAAAGGCCATATATATATAGGGAAAATACTGCATTTTGTTCACTCTTCAGCTATCGTTGCTGGTCTTTATTGAAATCACTTATTTTGTAATTATAACTGCAATCACTGTAGGAAAACTGGCTATTTTTTGTTATTATCAGTCGCAGTAGCACTGTAACAAATCTGCATAATTAATTCATCATAATATCAAGCATTCTTTTGATGCAATGCGCCATGGGCCCTGACCCCGAACAGCGCGCAAACTGCCTGCACCATTTTTTTTAAAGAGTGGCAAGGAAGAGAGTGCCATGCCTAATCTTTTTGTATCTGGTATCTTTGCTTACACTGCGATGACTTCAAAAGTCAGCCACAACCGGTTTACGGGACGAATTTTTTGTGTGCACTCTCTACTGTCAAGTGTTCCATATTTGAAACTCCAGACCTCTTGCCAAAATGTTCTATTTAAAAAAAAAAAAAGATTGTGTTTTTTTGTTCATCAAGGAAAAGATTTTGGAAACAAACAAGTACCATGTACTGTATAATTTTGTATTAGCCTGACTGTTTTAAATCGGTCTTTGCCTGTTTCAGAGGTTTTGGGCGCGGTAGTGAGGATCAATGCAATGGAAGGACAAACGAGATCAGAGTTTTAATTTTTCCTTCATCCATCCATTCATCCATCCATCCATCCATTCATCCATCCATCCATCCATCCATCCATCCATCCATCCATCAATACATCTACCCATCCATCCAGCCATTCATCCATTCATCCATCCATCCATCCATCGCGTGGCTTTTATTTCATAAGTAACAATTCTCACAAATTCAGCATCGTCTTGTCGATGCCTATCCTACATAATTTATGTTCTCGCCCAACCAAGGACTTATACTGCTGCCATTATCGAGTGTATACTGGACAAAAGCCACATCACCTTTGAGTCAGAACCGGCTGATTATTTCATGAGAACCTAAAAACATCAATAGTACAGATCCACCTAACCATTCTAAAATGTTGATCACAAACTGCTCCAGGGGCAGATGAAAGATTTTGCAGCCTTGTACCAGCCACGAGTAAAATATACCTAGTTTCGCTGGGCAACTGAGCAATAGGTCACAACAATAAAAGCCTAGAGAAATGGAAGCCATGAATTAGTCAGAGTGATATAGAAGCTTGACGATCTTTCATCGATCAAAAAATGTGAGCAGAAATAGTCACCAACAGGGAAGAAGTATCCAAAAATTGTGTTTTACTTTTACCAGGGTTCAGTGATCGGTCATCTGTTAACCAGCTCATGGATTTTAAATGACTTTTCCTTATCTTCCAGCCAGACATTGAGCAATTCTGTCTGATAACACCGTTAACCCTCCAACGTCCGGACTTAGAGACTTGGAAACGTATGAAGCAGGCAAATCTATTTTAAACCAGGACAAAATTAAACCAAGAAAACTTCGTAACCGATAAATTAGAAATTGTATTTAAAACAACAATAACAACAACATCAACAACAACAAAAACAGGTTACGTTACGTGTTGTAAATATGGTGCACTGAGCACTAGAGTGTTAAACATATACATGCTTTCTGTGTTACCCTGCGTTGATAAATTAGTCGAGGGCATGATGTCGTCCTCCAGCGTTCTGTTAGCTGCAAGTAGTTTTTTGGTCTGAAGTTCCCATGTCTGCATAGTTGTTCTCTTTTATGGCCAGTATTCCATGTGGAGTCCCAGCAAGCATCCAATGCTTTCTTACTTTTGCCACTTTTTGATTGATCAATAACAGATTTCTTTTCCCAGATAAAACAAGGCAATCTATGTTGTGCATTAGAAAGTTAGAATATAACATTATGCCATATTCTTCTTGCAGTTAATAATTTCATTATCGATGTAGCTCGAGATCAGATTTCCAAAGAATAAATGTGAGTGTGCATGAGAAAACCCGGCATAAGTCGGCAGAGCTGATTTTGAGAAAAACGGCTTTGAAGTGAAAATATGGGTCCTATACAAACTTCCAACTTGGCTGTTGTTTAGGGGACCGTGGCATGTTACAGGGTAAACTGTAGACGAGCAGTGAAACTACTCACTATGATCTCTATAACGGCTTTGTAATTAGACCACGGTCTCCTAACATCAATCACTCCAATATTACTTGGTCAATTAGCTATTGCCACTTATAGGATTAAATGCCATTTTTTCAAAATCTTGTTTTAAGGGGGTCACTGACTTCAATTTATCAGAAATGTCTTGTCTTTTATTATATGTACAGAACTCAAAATGTCATGTTGCCGACTTATGCAGGGTTTTCCCATGCACACTCACAAATGTTCAAGGTGTGCGCCGTATTCGGCAAATAATTAAAGCATTTTCACGGTCTTTGCCAGCTCAAAATGCGTCGATCTGAGCTGTGGGTGTTAAGATTTGTGACACTGATCCGCTGGCAATCCTAGGTTCCTACAGCCGTGACGATAAAACGGCCTTCATTTATCAGTGCACGCCACCTGATGACAAGCAAACCGTGCATTAAAAGCTTTCCACAACAGAGTGCAGACCCGCTAACTCTAAAAGCCGATTAGGTTGGACCATGAACTGGAATTATACATAGCGCAGACAAAAGAAAGGTAGATTGTCAAATAGCGAGCACGTTGCAGCGTATCCATTTCACTGGTCACTTCGTGGCTAGACCAATCTATCTAACCTTAGTCTCGATAATCGCAACTCCTGATAACTGATATAACGAGGTTTCAGCCATCGAGACGAGTGTGTCTAAGTGAGGACACATTTGGGAAAGCAGCACAGGGATAGAAACGTAGAAGGCATCAAGTTACCCAGCATAAACTATGTCGACCATCGAGATCCCAATCACTCATTGATTGTAAGTGACCTGAACAGATGAACTGACGGTAGGATTGTTACCATTTACAACATACTGACATTGTAATACTGCTTAATTTCATTCAGTTTTCATCATATCTCTCCCCCCCCCCCCCTTTTTATTTTCAGTCTTGTGTTTACATATTTCCATGTCCAACCTGGGCGTAGACACGGCCAATTGGATAAATACCTGACCAAAAACAACAACAACAACAACATACTGCTTCCCTCTCTTACTCGTTCAACATCAGGTAGTATATGTCACAAATGTTAATGTCTACCACGAGTTTTCCTAAACAAACAGCACTAAAGGGTGTAGTAAAATTCATGCTACATCAAAAGTGGAATTGGGCTGGACATGGGGGAAGGATGAATGACAACAGGTGGATAAAACACTGCACTGAATGGCAGCCAAGGATAGGAAGAAGAACAAGAGGACGACCAGGGAGAATATGGCAAGACGACATAAACAAAGAGGAGGAACATCATGGATGAGGAAAACATCAGACAGAGAAGCATGGAAATCATTATCGGAGGGCTACATCCTGCAGTGGATGAAGAATGCCTAGGTGAAAAATGAAAAAAAAATGTTTCTCATCAAATTTCGGTTAGAAAATGAGAAATTATGAAACATCTAACATTAAACACCAGTTATTATCGACCACGAAACCGCTGATGAAATATTATATCCAGGGCAATTGTTGGTTGAAGAGCATAACTAAGTGGAGAAGAACCATTCTTCAAATAAGCATTATTATTATCCTCCCCACTTCCTCCCTTGCCGTCTTACTTCACCTCTCTTACCTTTCGCCCTTCTCTGGCCCATGGTCTATACAACTAAAGATTTTCTTGACTATAATTACAGAGTACGGTAAGCTTGAACATAGACAAGTAGGATCGAGTAGTTCTTGGAAATTGGATTTTTCTCATATTTTCAAGTCCCTGGTCTTATTGGGGGGTAGGATCGAGTACCTAGTCTTCTCGGATAAGGACGAAAAAATTCGGAGGGCCCGTGTGCACGTTGCGCACGTTAAAGATACCTTGGCAGTTGGAAATCGTAAAGAGCAGGCCGAAAGGCCGCTGCCCGGGCAAAATTGAAATTAATAGATTAAAATTTATCCATATCATCTTCCCCCCCCCCCCCCCCCCCCAGAACAAGAAATAATAAAACAAGTAAAGTGAGGTGTGAATGCCAAGGGCAGCGAACCTCCTAAAATAAAGACCTCAAAACTTGAACATAGACAAAACAAAATCTCCCTTTTGCCCAAGACGGCCTCATCCTGTCCCTTCTCTAATAAATCCAACGTTTCGGGGTGAACTTTTGTGTTCTTGACCAGCCGTTTTAACGCTAAAATGAAACGTTCTATGTCCTACTGGAAAGAGGAGTCGCAGACTTAGATATCGTTCATTTCTGGTAGAACATACACTGTATAGGTGAACCCACCCAGGAGTACAGCAAGGAAACTGTCAACACGGATTAACACAGCATTGCTACCCGAGAATGTACAGATTAAAGCAATGAATTGAATGTTGGCTCCTGGCGGAAGGTTACAGTACACCGTTGATGGATGTGAACGTTTAGAAACACTAACAAAGCTGTAGTCAATAGTAAGTAACTGCTGACTGTAAGTGGAATGTGCCAAACCGGAAATGACCTGAAAAGCTAATCGGAATGTGCGTGATTAATTATTTTGTGTGTGAATAGCTGATGTCGTCACTGGTGGCTCGTATAGTCTGGGGGGACCGGGGAGGGAGAGGGAAGAGAAAGTTTGAGTATTGGAACTAGTCGACAAGAAGGCAAAATCCCATATAACCACTGGTAAACCATCCGCCTTTCAGGTGTTCGAATCGTTTTTCTCTCCACCTCCCCCTCGTCAAACAAAGCAAATAAAAAGAAACAACAACCACGACAACAAAACTGGCCGTGCTCCACCTCCCAGGTTTGACTCACTGAGTTATGTAACTCACTATAGACAGAGCAGTAGATGTCGGCAAAATCGTTGCCTGATTCCTTCGTATTCTCATTTTCCACTGCTTGGAAAATCCCCGCCCCCTTTTTCTTTCCTCGAATACAGAAACAACAACAATAACAACAAAAGACCTCTATGGTCTCGACTGTTGAGATAAATAAGTATGTCAATCTTACTGGAAAACCTCAAAACGAGGATGATTTCTAACCAAAACGGATTTTCATAACTATTCCCAGTTAACTATTGAAGTAAGATACTTTGAGGCTCAGCAAAATAGACGAAACTGTCCAAGCACGTATTGCGTATCACACAACAGACTCCTTACACAGGATACCTCGATAACTGAGTGAAACACGAGTTGTAAAAAGACTGCAAGAACTACCTGTTTGCTGGTGCTACTCGTAGCAGAGAGTATGGTATGTATATATGGCCTTTAGCGTCTTTACAGACGGTCTTAGCAGCTAGAATATTCACTTTCACTTTGACTGACAGCTTCTCTCGTGGCTTATTCTACCAATGTTTGACCCGAGAGTGCGATGGCAGTGATTGCAGGTCAGTCTTTTGGGTTCACTTTGGCGAGTGTTTTCATTCCGCCTCTGTCGTTTTGTCAGGTATGTTTCTTTTGCCTTGAAGTCTATTGCGAGCGTGCCACTGCGCAATTTTTGTCTCCATCTGCTTCGATCACTTGCAAGGTTCTCCCATTCATTGGGGTCGATGTTGAATGCTTTCATCGTGACCTTGCAAGTGTCTTTGAATCGCAGATGTGGCCTACCTCTGGGTCGGTTGCCAGTAGCAAGTTCCCCGTAGAGAATTTGTCTGGGGATGCGATCATTTTCCATACGGTGGAGATGTCCAAGCCACCGCAGTCTTTTTTTGCCTAGGAGAGCCTGAGTTGATGGAATGTTGGCTCGGCTCAGAACTTCGATATTTGAGATCCTGTCTTGCCACTTGATCTTGAGAATTTTGCGTAGGCAGCGCAGGTGGAAGGAGTTGAGGGATCTTTCATGTTTGGAGTAGGTGGTCCATGTCTCTGAGCCATACAGCAGGGTGCTTAGGACGCAAGTTTGGTACACGAGTACCTTTGTTTTGATGGTCAGCTTGCTATTGTTCCACACCCTTTTTGAGAGTTTGCCAAAAGCTGTGGCCGCCTTTCCTATTCTGGCATTTATTTCAGTTGTTATGTCTGTGCTACCACTGATGGTTGAGCCTAGGTAGCAGAATTTTCCCACTTGCTCCAGAGGAGAGCCATTCAGCATGATTGGGTTGGAGTTTCTCAAGCCTTGTGTCAAAACTACAGTTTTTGAGACACTGATCTTTAGCATGAATTTGTCACAGGCTTTGGCAAGGCTATTGATGAGAGCCTGGAGCGTGGTTTCATCGTGGGCCACGATTGCAGCATCATCTGCGAAGAGGAGCTCTTGTAACATAATATGCTCTGTACGAGATTTTGCTTTTAGTCTGGCAACATTAAAAATGGAGCCGTCCACTCTGGTGTTAATAAGTACTCCACCTGAACATTGACCAAAGGCATTCTTGAGTAGGGCTGCAAAATATATACCAAATAAGGTAGGAGCAAGAACACATCCCTGCTTCACACCGCTGTTTACAGCAAATGAATTGGATGTGCAGCCCTCAAAGTTGACACATGCCCTCATGTCAGTGTGGAAGGATGCAATAAGTTTTAGCAATGTTGGTGGACAGCCTATGGATTTAAGGACTGCATACAGGCCAGATCGGCTTACGGTGTCGAAAGCCTTTGTTAGGTCCACAAAGCATGTTATAAGCGGCCTGTTTTGTTCTTTACATTTTTCTTGGATTTGCCGAAGTGCAAATATCATGTCAATAGTTGATCGTTTGCTTCGAAAGCCACATTGTGTTTCTGGTAAGACTTTTTCCGCCAGTTGTTGAAGGCGGCAGAGGATG
>OZ007571.1:19561003-19566003 GCA_963931925.1 Onchidella celtica
TTTGATTTTGCTGACTACCAGTGCATGGTCGGTGTCACAGTCAGCACTGTGGAGGGAACGAGTTATTTTTATACAGCCCAAACTCTTCCTCCTTGAGAGAATAAGATCTAATTGATGCCAATGGCCAGACCTGGGATGGCGCCATGATGTTCTTTGGCATCTCTTAAGGTCAAAGTACGTGTTTGTAACACATAATGAGTTTACGGAGCATAGCTCCAGAAGGCGCTGCCCGTTTTCGTTGATGTTGCCAATGCCGAAGTGCCCAATGCACTTTGGCCATGCGGAGTGATCTGCTCCCACTCGAGCGTTAAAGTCACCCAGAATTAGCAGGCCTTCGGTGAGAGGGATGTTGTGGAGAGTCCTCTGCAATGCCTCGTAGAAAATGTCTTTGGTTTCGTCAGAGGAGGTAAGTGTTGGGGCATAGACACAGATAATGTTGGTAAAACCAGACCGGGTGTTCAGTCTGAGTGTCATGATGCGTTCTGACACTCCAATTGGAGTTGCGATCGAATTGATAAGGGAGTTTTTTACGGCGAAGCCCACGCCGTGGATTCTCGGCTGTTCGCTGCTAAGGCCCTGCCAGAAGAAGGTGTAGTTTTCTTCTTTGACTGACCCGGAGTCGGGAAGTCGAGTTTCTTGAAGGGCAGCGATGTCGATGTTTAGTAGCTGAAGTTCTCGATCAATAATTTGGGATTTCCTGATGGAGTCAATATCAGTGAGATCTTGCTGTTGCAAGCCTGGGCGCATTGTTCTGACGTTCCAGGTACCAAGTTTTAGTATTTTTCTGTTTTTGCCAGGTGCACACTTTACGTCAGCTTTTTGACTTTTGGTCTAGCTCCAACCACCTTATGAAGCAGGCTGACGTGGCGGAACAACACCCAACTGCCTGGGGGCTGCCCAGGTTACGGCGGGCGGTAGTTGATCAATGCAGCTGAAAAGCCGCTCCCACCGACAGAGGGGACCCCTGGCGCTCATCCGTACGCCAAATGGATTGAGCTTATCACCGGTAACTGCCACCTCCCGTGTTGTGCCCATCCGTAACGGATGGCTGGAGTGTCCTCTCCAAATCGGAAATGGGTGGGCTTATAGAGGAGAGACAGACGCTTGCCAAGCCCGAGCAAACGCCTCCTCGTTTTGCTGCCTTGCCTGGGCTATTTTTAAGAGATGGTGCTTTGCCCAGAGGCACCACCCCTCTCTCTGCCATTCTAGTTAAACCCAAGGGAGAGACCAGGTCAATACATTTGGAACTAGTCCGGCTGCAGGAGATGCTGGAAGCCAGTTTGATGCAGTTCTCCCTGACAACCACCTTCGGGTCTCCACTCCTGATTTTCTGTCTGGGTTTACTCCCATAGCCTTTGCTATCATAGCAACACACAAGGCAGTGTGGTATTTGTATTCAGGGTTACCTTCCCCTAGTCTTCCTCTCTCCCGAGATGACCCACAAGACAGTGGGGGTGACAGTAGCAGGCTGTATTGTGTACTGTCATACAATAGCAGAAAACTCTGGCCTGATAACCATCGGCCCTCATTACCAATGATCCTCCCAGAACTTCAGTAAAGACCACGTAACAAATGACTTGTCTATTGAATTCAAGTCCGCCATTGCTCCTCCTCCCCTGTCTTTTTTTTCCCTTTCCTACACTTTTATTCTTCTGCTCATGCCCAGTCTCCCCTCACCCACTCTCTTTGTTAGCGGTTGTTAAACAATTTACCTGCACATGCACACTCGTGAATTTTATGCTTAACTTTCGTATCTTCGACAGACACTCGGTGTCGCGATGTGGGTTAGATGGGGAGAATTCGACTGACACTCTTTCGAGGTCCGCTCCCACAATCGACGAACACACAAAAAAAATACTTGCACTCTAAAAACTAAATAAATCAATTGCTTTGATTTTTAGCAGAACTGTAGGGCGGTTTAATTACAGGAATTAATGTAACAAATATAATTATAAATATAAATATCAATTCAAAGGCAACTGAATCTAACTAATGAAACTACAGCTTTCTATAAGACTAACTTATTCACTCTAACTACTTGCAGGTCATATGAGTTATATGGCAAATAGAATCCGCGCACGTGGCGACGGATATAACAGTTTAAATTCTATTAATTCAATGAGACATGTTATGATATGGACATTTCCTCTAGACACGCCATGGAGAATGCTTGTACAACCATGCGTTGTCTGGCGGTAGCTCTGAAACTGTCTTCAAAAGTAAGTAGAACGGTTCACTTTCATCATTACAAATTAGTATGAACTCTCACCATGAGGCCCTCACTGGGAGTGAGAGCGCTGGATGTAAACGCTGTGGATTCATATCAAACCAAGTAGCTTAGGCTCTGGAGCTTTAAAACATCACGCTCCTCACAATATGGACTGCTCAACTGCGTCTCTATGTCTCTCATCTGGCTGAGGACTATCGCCGTCCACCTCGTAAATGGATTGTCTACATGTGGCCTCTATCTAAACTCTGCACGGGTTTAAATACTAAAGCTATGTCTCGACCTTCCGTCCAGATTCATACATTTGATTGGTGCAGTCGCTTCAGCTCAGCCTGCAATATTAATTTATGCTTGTCATGGCCTTGCGCCAAAATCAAGGTCAATTTTACGGTCTAGACAAAATTTAAAATGCGAAACATTAACTACTAAAATCTTCAAACCCCGTGCTTTCTGCTCTTATGCACGAATTTCCGAACGCCAACTAAGCGTCTAAATAAACTACCTTTACTCGCCCCTTATCTATGTCAATCAAAATCACGGGGTCGAGAACTGCTCTGTCATTCCTAGCTATACATTTATTCTGTCTCGCCCCTCCTTCTCTCCATCCATCAGAAAAAAGGTGTTTCAAAACAAACTGTTCACGAGAACAGCTCAAGGACAAATTACGCTGGTTATAATCAACAAGATCGTAAAAATTAACTCACTGACGTCGTGACCTAGCACGGCATTTATGATCCTAATGTGATCATGACACTCGGAACTGGAACAGACTTCAGATTCTGAATGCTCGTAATGAACTTTAGTGAGGATGTAAGGTTTTGAGGCATTTGACGCTCTCTGTCTGACATACTTGTTGAGAATAAAAACAGCTGATTAAAAGACAAAATATTAAAGAATACTTCAATGCGATAGGAGGGCTTTGACTCTCTCTCTTTCTCTCTCTCTCTCTCTCTCCCTCTCTCTGACATACTTGTTGAGAATAAACAGCTGATTCAAAGACAAAATATTTAAACAACGAGTTCAGTGCGATGGAAGGGTTTTGACTCTGTCTCTCTTTCCCTCTTCGACATACTTTTTCAGAATAAAAATAGCTGGCTCTAAGACAAAATGTAAAAGAAAATAAAAAACGACTTTAGTGCTATGGGAGGGCTTTGACTCTCTCTCTCTCTCTCTCTCTCTCTCTCAGACATACTCTTTGAGAATAAAAACAGCTGATTCAAAGGCAAAATAATTAAGAAAATAAACTACCTCATTGAGAACGCACGGCTTTGGCTCCCTGGCATACGTTTTTGGCATAAAAACAGTCAGCTTGAAAACAAAATAAATTACAAAAAAAAAAAATTATAAAAAAGAAAATCTGTAGGGTCGCTGCAGGGCTTGGAACAAAGATACAAGATCAAAATTAAAATAAAATTTAAAAAAAGTATGTTTATGTTTTCCTCTTAGCAGAGCAACCTCAAGACTGAGCGGACTTCTTCCTTGACAAGGACTCGCAACAGATACATTTGTCCACTTCTTTGAACGATTCCTTAAACACGTTTCTTTGAATATGCTTTCATTTTTTTCCCCGAGGACGGTTTTTTTGTGACCGAAAGCTTACGATTTTTTTCCATTTCGGTTCTAATTCTTTTGTGATTTATTGTAAAATTTCTTCATTGTTTGTTTCTAACATGAGGCTTTAAAACATGGAAGCTTTCCCCTATTTTAACTTGGTCCAAAGACAGTAGACGGCGTGA
The DNA here is from genome assembly GCA_963931925.1 of Onchidella celtica. Classification (NCBI taxonomy): domain Eukaryota; kingdom Metazoa; phylum Mollusca; class Gastropoda; order Systellommatophora; family Onchidiidae; genus Onchidella; species Onchidella celtica. The sequence continues at coordinate 19,564,967 of OZ007571.1, forward strand.
GGATTATGAAGAGAATGCTATAATTCGGGGCTTCACTACAGTTTCGACAGGTCCCGAACTGTACGAATATTTCACCTTGTAAATGAACTAAAGTCGACTTAAATTTTATTTGTATCTTCATGGGTCTATGATTGGTGAACTCATTGAAAATGACGGGCAACACAAAAGAGCTGTGTGTTTTGGAGATGAATTGAAAAAGGATGAGCTTTAGTTTCGCATAGTCGTACGTTTCCAATCAGATACTGTGGCACAATAAAAAATTTCAAATCACAAGGTTTAATCAGGCCGAAACCCGAAACACAGACAGAAAATCTTAAAAAGAACATTACTTAATTTCAATGATAAAATGTACACCATAAAAGACAAGTACACCAAACAGACGTGCACCCATCCCGCAATCTTAATCAGATGTTCTAGAAAGATACACAAAGAAAAAGATCGAACGAGAACTAACAGACCATAAGATGTCCACATGACAGCATTCCACCCAAGATGTGAATAAAAGACACTATAGTTCTACAAATTATCAACACTCTGTGCTGTTCAGCCGTTGCCGATAAATGGCACGTGGAATCAAAGTTAGACTACAAAACTGAATCATCTTCCAAGAATTGCCTTTTTCCTCTTGTCCGTACAGGCGTAACACATTTTCTGGCACGGGCGTAAAGGCGGAGCCTGTATGAATGATGTAAAACGTATCTAGATAATTTGTCACAGGTATTTTAGCCTCAACGAACCAACAACAAAGAAGTTATCTTTTTATTAGTTTTTCCACATGAATAACGCAGTTTTTGAGGAGACAGGAAAAATAATACTCACGTGCTATGCACTATGGAACTATTACACAACATCCCGACTTATCAGTTGAACCATGCTACTCTGTGTTCTAAAACCACCTGTTACTCAATCAATTTACTCAAAGGCACCTTAGTTTGTAGTCTTGAGTAACACAGGTGAGTTTATGTGCGGTACCGACTGCCAGTCAGTGTGTCTTGAAGCCTGGTTTTCCTACAGGCATCCGCTGTGTTTACTCCAGG
>OZ007571.1:19568503-19586003 GCA_963931925.1 Onchidella celtica
CCAGCCCAACAACACTCCGTCTAAATCTTTGAATATTTAAAAAAAAATATTTTAAGAATTTTTTTTATACGAACAGTTTATATATATATATTTTTTTTTTGTGTGCAAAAAAATTATTTCCTATATCACACGCCATGTTTAAATTGTAAATAAACGTGTGTCAAGTTAATGGGGCGTTCATCAACATTATTCATATGAGCCAGTTTTCTTGTCGTTCTGCTTTTCTTTTCTTTTACTTAATGTATTAACTTCGTTATTATTGATGATTATTTGTATTATTTAGCAGGGAAACAGGACCAATAAAACATGAAGAATGACTTGATATATCAACCGTTTCATGATCACACTCGGGATCTTTATGCCAAGAACATTTACCCAGGAGGGTGATGCATGGTTGGACTCCCCCTAGCCTGTGTCATGCATGGGTAATCCACACACAAACACAGCGAGGGTCACGATACCTTTACAGCCAGGAAGTAGATTGTTAACTGCCACTCCAGATCATAAACTGACGGTAGTGTAACTATGCTGGGGGGGGGGGCCTGTCACATGTTTCAACATGTAGATCTATGTGTTGGCGGGGGTGAGAGGTGGGATCGGGAATATGCAAGAATTTAAGAATCACGTACCCACTTCCCTTCCCACAGAATAACAGTTGAAACACAGCATTATAATAATACAGTACTTTTAACAGTCTATCGTAAATAATAAACACATGCCACATTTCACCAACCCCAATCTCTAACCCAGCATGCTAAATCAATTTTCTTTAAAAAAGCAAGTTCTTATAAACTGCAGTAAAGTTTAAAGGAGAAAAGGGGTAGAAAAGGGCTTGCACTAAAATTGACGCTGAAACGCAAGGGCCCCAGACACGGGTAGGTGTAATAGTTGCGCTCACAGAGCTATGCTGACACCGGTTGATTCTGGATATGGTAATACATTATCCGTTCTAGGTCAACGCCGTTTATCCTTAAAAAACAACAACAGACAAAGCAAACAAAAGCCAACGCTATCGCGATGGTAAATAACATACAATACTCGTTAATATCCACAATCTTGAAACCAACCAAGCGGTCAGCCTGCCAAAATCATACCATTCCAGACCGTCACCACCTTACCCGAGCTCACCTGTACTACTTCAGTGATTTAAAAAAAACAACACCCCACACACACACAACCACACAACATAGCATGACGTAAGACTTGAGACATAATTATTATGAAGAATTCCCTGCCAAAAAAAAGCTCATGTACATCGACAAACGAAATCCTAAAGACATACAATTTCCTGTCATTTACAAAATAAAGAAGTAAATAAAGTGGAGTGGAATAATGTTTTCCTTCGTCAGAGGGAGCACGTTAAACAAGCCGTGCGAGGTAAAACTTTGGTATTTGCTACGAAACTGGTTTATTTCTCTTGACGTCATAGAATTTGTGCCCCTACGAAATTTATTTCGTTCCTTAGAAGATGCCAAGGCCATAATGTTTCGTTCTCACAAGAGTGCGCAAGCCAAGCCGCCGTACTAAAAACAATGTTTGTAAGTGCCCACACTCAGCCGCCGTGCCGAAATACAGTGGCCGTGCCAAAGTGGGGGCGGGCATTCTGTGCAATATCATAATTTTGGGTGATCTTAGGCACACATATATGACATTTTAGAAATATCGCACAGATTGCGTAAGCCAAAAAGACATGAACACTCCCCCAAAATCATTTCATTTTCCACCAAAGAAATTAGATATAAAAGGACGACGATAGGGGCACCTCTCATTATGGGGGCCAACAGCATTATGCTGAGGCCCCCGAGAAACGAAAAGATCTCAACCGGCACCCCTCATTGGTCACACAAGTATTTCGGCAGAACCTGTTTAGTCTTCAATGCCCGTTCCATGAGCTAAAGTTGAGTCAGTGCTGGCTTTCCTATACAAATTATATTTACCTATACATGACGAGGGATCAAAGGCACCAGCTGAATTTCTATAGAATTCCCTGTGGTTGCAGAGAAGCAGATCCGATTCAGCGACACGGTAAGGCTGGGTGAAAGGGTTCAAACACGCTGTGTTTGACAAATCTGATATGATCAGATTTTTTTCCCTCACATGTTTTGAAAGAAAAGTAAATGAATGGAAAGGCGTGACAGATTGCGAAATAACTTATACACGTTTAGCCGTGAATAAACAGTATGAGTGAAATAGGGAAAATATCCTTTTCCCATTACTTGAGATTATTATTTAACTTTCAAAAGTTAACTGAACATGTTTTTCTCTATTTAATTTATCGTTTGTGCGCTAAATGCCTCTTTAATTTACACGTAGGTTGCAGTGAACGAGGACTAGTGATTCAACACACTGTGGAGTTCCATGTGAACTTAGATCAATTTGCTGCACTATTTATTTGTTTCCAGTGAACTCCTCCATATCATTTCAACTATACATTGGCTCTCCCTATATACACAGTGTTATGAAGACCCACAGATAACACACAATTTTAATACTTGACCAAATATGTTTCAGTTTAAGCACACTCAACAGTAAACATAAACGCACATCGGCATGAATTTACACCGAGACACTAACGTAACGATGATAGTGTGACAAAAAATCTGGTAATTAGGCAATCAAGATTAAAAAAAAAAAATCACTACATGGATAAAACTTCATTATAAAGCAATAAGTTAAATCTTCTTGTGAAAAACAAGGGAGATATCGAGAGTCTTTGGATAAAAATACATCTTCAGATCTCCGAACCCACAAGACAATAAAGTACGATCGGTTTGAAGATATGCAAATATCTTGGCACACAGCTTCCTGGCTAGCGTTGGACAGCAAATATTTCATTATCAGGGGGGGGGGGGGTGGGGGGTGGGGAGATTACTTTTGTAGTGTAACAAATAATTAGGCTGAAAATCAAAGGGCTATTGGTTGTTAGTGACGTTCTTCTGGGGAACTGCTGATAAGTTAGATAGAGGTAATCTTAGTAGGGGGGCCAAGCCGTCAAATGGCCGGGAACCTTGCACAAAAATATATACTCCTGCTGGACTACTCGGTTTAAAAAAAAAATTTAACCCAAACTCCGTCTGTATTAATATACTTCGTACCACTTTCAAACTCTGTGGTAAGAACCTCCTCAGGTGGAGCGAGGTAGATGTCGATTTTCAGAGGAAGAGTGGATCCTTTCAATAGATGTTTCGGCTAAGGGTGAGCTGATTCGATTCGGAATTCGAAATTCGGTGAATTTGGGAAGCTCAATTCGAATCCGACGAATCACACATCACAGCAGAATCTGAACACGAATCAGGCGAATTAGGCCGAAAGGAGAAAATGAAGTACCGGTATAAGATTTACCATAATAAATCCCTTTTAAATATTATAAATAACAAATGTATACCAAAAAGATACTATGTTTCTAGAAAATATTGAATAAATAGTTCGGTATATCTTACGCAAACTGACAAAAATGCCGATGAAATATAGTACATGTACTTAGTTCTTTTCCCCTGCACAGTGTCTGATTCGCAGTAACGAGGGATGTTCGAAATTGACCCGAATCAATTCGAATCTCCCTGCGAACTAAGGTGGGCCGAATCAACGAACTGGCTGATTCGCGAATCCGAACATTTTGTGACCCCGATTCGACGAACACTAATTTCGAATTCGAATCGAAGTCAGCGCTCATTACCATTCATAACCAAACATCACAAAGGATGAGTGTCAAATGACTATGTTCGCAGGGAAATTCGACTTGATTCGGGTCAAATTCGAACACCCCTCATAACTATAATTTTATAATTCACTTTCCTTGTTCTGTTCAGGTGTTTCTAAACTGTTTTTGTCTCCTTTCTTTTCCTGTTTTCTGATAAGGTCCCAGAGACCGACAACTTGCGTGTTTGAGGACTCAAGTAAGACCCGAGCGCGGCAGGTCACTTCCGCATGCCTTGTAAAAATGGCCGACGTTTTTCTTACGGGTTACGGCTTTGAGGAGGTCCGCCAATGGGGGTGCGCGATCTAGTTAGTGTAATATATCTCCAGTTTTGGCCTTTAACTTCCTGACATCTTCTAGAACCCCGGTCACGCCGAGTTCATGACATCTTCTAGAACCCCCGGTCACGCCGAGTTCATGACATCTTCTAGAACCCCCGGTCACGCCGAGTTCATGACATCTTCTAGAACCCCCGGTCACGCCGAGTTCATGACATCTTCTAGAACCCCCGGTCACGCCGAGTTCATGACATCTTCTAGAACCCCCGGTCACGCCGAGTTCATGACATCTTCTAGAACCCCCGGTCACGCCGAGTTCATGACATCTTCTAGAACCCCCGGTCACGCCGAGTTCATGACATCTTCTAGAACCCCCGGTCACGCCGAGTTCATGACATCTTCTAGAACCCCCGGTCACGCCGAGTTCATGACATCTTCTGGAACCCCCGGTCACGCCGAGTTCATGACATCTTCTAGAACCCCCGGTCACGCCGAGTTCATGACATCTTCTAGAACCCCCGGTCACGCCGAGTTCATGACATCTTCTAGAACCCCCGGTCACGCCGAGTTCATGACATCTTCTAGAACCCCCGGTCACGCCGAGTTCATGGCTCGGTGTTCGTCATCCACTTTTTTTTTTTTTCGTCGCCAGGCTCTTCTTTAGATTTGAACCCGTACCATTTTCAAACTCTGCAATGTGCTTCGAACAAGGCTTTTCATCTATTAACATGATCACACACACACAAACACTCCTTCATTGTATTTCAAAAATCGTTGTTTCTTCTGATTGAAAGTTTAGTGCTGTAACTAGGTTTTTACAAATTTTTCAGAAAAAGCAAAAAATTAACTAACTTTCTTAATCAGACTGAAAAGTTACGATCTTTAAAAAACAACAATAAAAAAACAACAACAACGTTATTTAATCCTCATTTTCAGCATTTAACCCCCAACTTATAACAGAACCTATGGGTTGTCCAGACCTACAAGAATGCCAAATATCTGAATTTAAAAAAGAAAAGTCGAGTGTCGATGGTGTATCGTGCTGCCCCCGAACTGATAATTTGATAATCTGCCAAATCGTTTAATCAGAGAAAAGTACAGTTTACTGAATAAGGTGCTTGTTATTTGTATAGGTCTAGATAACATGTGTGTAGCGCAGCATTTGACATTCTTGATCTGCAGATAAATACTACAATGTACAGTGCAGTTCTCAGTTCTCCTGCAGGAGGCGCAGACGTGGGCAAAGACAGCCTGTAAATGTTGACTTTACGCAGTCCCGACACCCGGTTTGTACACGGAAGCAAACAAGAAACTAATAGGCGGGTGTAAATCAAAGGACAAACACATAGCACTCCTTGCCAGTCATTGAGACCACTCAAACTTCTTATTGCCGCACGTTCGCAAACTGTAAACTGATTGAAGTACTGTTGAAACAAAGACCGACTCGCACCTCCTCATCTACCCGCGGCTCCCAACTTCCCCCCCCCCCCCGCCTTTTTTTTTTGTTTAATGAAAAGCTTCGATTACATTCTATGAACCAGTAACTATTTGCGACACTTTCAAAAAAAATAAAAAAATTATTCATCTCATGGCTCAAGTTTTTGTTTACTTTAGATACCTCAAATCTGAGGCTCGTATCGCACTGACTGAAATCATGTTTTGTCTCGGTTCTGAGCATTATGGAGTTAGACGAGAGTTTCGCGCACTAGTGAGTCTGAAACAATTCTGTCTAAGCTAATTGATTAAAAACACCGTCAAGTCTGAGACAACACCAACGCAAAACAGATTTGACTCACTGCGCCAACCTGGCCTGAGAAATGATCAAGAATCAAGTTTGAAATTACAGACTCTGCCAATCAGTTTCAGCAGATAATGTCGAACAGCTTGGGCGAGAAACGAGTTTCATTATTATTTTGTACACACCGTCAAAATATATTTAGCTGTAATAAAATTATTATTTTGATTCGTTTGACTTTAAAATAAATTGAAATGACAGGAGTGAAATACCCTTCACCATAGACATCACAACAGACGTTATTTGGAATCGACCTCATTTTGTATTCGAGTGGAGAAATTACAGTGCAGTATCTTAAATCATTACTCTGCAATATTCTGTATTCTGCATTCTGTATACTTCTTTAGTCCCATTTGGGAAATTTGCCTTAGTGTCTTTGTAGCCAGCAAATGGAAGTGGGGGCCATACGTTTTTATTTAATTTTGCCCTGGCAGGGGCCTGTTCGGGCCTGGTCTTCTCGATTTCCAACTGCCAAGGTATCTTAAACGTGCGCAACGTGCACACGGACCCTTCGAGTTTTTCGTGTTTATCCGAGAAGACTAGGTGCTGATCCTACCTACAGTAGGATCAGAGGCAGGAAAATATGAGAAAAATCCCAGAATTCCAACATGCCTGCGCCGATCGGGATTCGAACCCGGAGGTGAGCACCTTGCCTCTAGACCAACTTGTCCCCATACCTTCCCAACGTGGACAACAACGTTATACTAGCGGTGTCAGCACTACCATACTGACACCGGAATGACAAGGGAATGCTACGTCATGTATGATAGCATATTCATGTTTGATTCCTACTATCATGGGGCTAGAGGGTGAATATTCTGGAGTTTGAGCTTGGGTTTAACGGCGAGTCGGCCCATTAACGGTCACTTTGCGCCTCTCACAGTTTTTTTTTCGTTATCTCTCTAGAGGATGAATATGCCAGCACCTATAACCCCCTTAACACTATGTGATCAAAATTTATGAAAATTTGTGCATTGCCTCAATTTTTGACAATAAATTATTTGGACACGTAGACACATTCATTTTGGACAAAATTTAGTATTAAATATTTTATATTTACATTTTTTTCACTTGAAATTTTTTTTTAAAACCCATGCATTTTTTCGAGCAGAATCAAAAAGTATGACAGGAAATTTCGTTCTTGGCTTCTCTCTACACACTGCTGATGGAAGATATCATTTTTAATATCATATCGGCGTATTTTCAAAGACCACGGGCCAACTGTTTCATATAATTCCGGCTCTTTCAAATTGGATGAAAAAACATACTTTACACGGTGTCTTTATGCCTGAAGCAGCAGCTTCGTCATCTGTTTATGGTTTAGCTAGGGGGGAAGGCTTTCAATGTTGCAGCGGTTTTCAACACAGCCCAAGAGTGAAGAATATACGTCATAAATTTTAATCACCTTGTATTGAATTCTTGAGAAATACACACCCAGTCTGAATCATGCGAGATATTTTTAAATGTCAATACATATTAAAATACAACGTCAGAGAAGCCAAGGTTTGTTTGTTTTTTCACATAAGCAGTAAATTATTTCTGGTGATCGATCGACTGATTTGTCAATATTGCAGTATAAAGAAAGGCAGATAAAAAATTTGGACAGATAGACAGATAGACAGACAAAAACAACAAAAGCAAAAAAACCAATAAACAGAGTGACAGGCAGGCAGATAGACAGACAAACGGACAGATAAATAGACAGACAGACAGACACAAAGAAAGAAAGATAGTTAATAGATAGATAGATAGATAGATAGATAGATAGATAGATAGATAGATAGATAGATAGATAGATAGATAGATAGATAGATAGATAGATAGATAGATAGATAGATCTTGCAAAAGAACCATAAATAAGAAGAAATAAAATAGACAGACAAAACAATTGGACAGACAGATAGAGAGACAGACAGACAAACAGACAGCAAATAGAGCAAATAGACAGACACACAGACAGACATAGATAGATAGATAGATAGATAGATAGATAGATAGATAGATAGATAGATAGATAGATAGATAGATAGACAGATAGATAGATACATGTAGATAGATAGATAGATAGATAGATAGATAGATAGATAGATAGATAGATAGATAGATAGATAGATAGATAGATAGATAGATAGATAGATAGATAGATAGATAGATAGATAGATAGATAGATAGATAGATCTTGTTAAGGAAATAAAGATCTGGAATGGAAAGCGAAGAGATGGGAACTCTGGAGGAGGAAAGTGTCTAAAATAGATAGTTTAATGTAAACACAACAACAACAAACAAAAGAAGAAAAAAAATAGAATAAAGGTCGTCTTAATCGATTATCATGTGTGCAAATGCCAAATAAGGAAAAAAGGAGACAATGAAGCGAATCACGCATGGAAACATGAAGTAAAATATAAAAAAAGCAACAAAGGTAAACTGATGTTACAAGTGTAATGGCTTACAGTAACTTACCTCTCCTGTACAATCAATCAGATAAAAATATGTCCTTTACTCTCTGGAGATTTGAGTACATAGCATTTCAGGAATCAGTTACGATCGATTTCATTCCTCCCGACCCCTTGTTGAAATAAATCAAGAGTGTATAAATGTTTTCTTCTCTTCTCCCCGTGGCTAAAAAGAGCGCTGGTAATGTTCGGATTCCACGCTTCCAAACACTGTAGTGTTGTAGTGGTGCCGGGTGTAAGCTGGTGCTACCGACATGCGTGTGTGCGCTTTGCGTCTTACGCCCATAGCAATTAAGGCCGCGTTCACAAAAACACGATTCTGAGCAAATACTTATTGCCATTCTTCCTTTGGTTTATTTGGTCTCGTGTCATGTTCCGCCATTCCTTCTCTTTCTCGTATCCGTCCTTTACTTTCTGCTGTTTTTTTTTCTCCCATTTAATAATTTTGCTTCTCCCAGTTATCAACATTTTCTTTTTCATTTTTCTCTCTCTGCTTTGCCTCTCTTTGTCTCTCTCTCTTAATTTCCCGCTCGTCCACCTTCTTACTGCCAAATCTGGTGCACCAAAACAACAACAACAACAACAACAACAAACAACTCTATAATGAAGATAGTGTGAATCTTCGATGGGGCTCTGATTTAATTCGGCTGTTCGAGTTTTACAACTTCACTGATAAATGGTTTGTTCAGGTCTTTAATAAATAGAATTTCAAGTGAAACAAGAATGTGCCTGTATTGTATGCTTTATGTTAGTAGAATCAAGGAGTCATTACTGCTGGAAATAAAATTTGAAAAAAAATACAACTAACATTTCATTTTTTTTATAGCTCGTATATTCCAATAAAGTTTAGTGTTAAGCGATATGAGCACGCTGTAGTTTTTTTTTCCCTCCTTTGTATTGGCTGTCGTTAATCTGTTCAGTCATAATCAGTGGTTCGATACCTCGACCCGGATATCGGTTTATCGACTAACGGTTCATTGAATCTAGCGGGTGACTACTTTAAGCAACGTTTTATGGCGGGAAAGGGAGGGGGAGGGGGAGGAGGAGGGGAGGCGCAGAGATCTAAACACCAGAGCTGACTAGTAGATTCTACTGCACATATCTAGGTTACGTGTTAATATTTATGAGGAAAATAACGTAAGTTGCGTATCTGAACGTTCAGAGATATCTTTTCTTACGTGATGTTCAGTTTCTGCCATCTCTTTTGACCTGTTGACCGTTTAAACGGTTGTCTTCATTAATCTATCAAGATTGAACAGTTTATAAATAATGTTGGCCAAGTTTTCTTTTTTTTTTTTGCTGGACATACAAAATTACGCTCGATGCTAAACTAGGGCACCTTTTATATCGGAACGTTGACCTCCTACCATTGTTCTGCAGTATTTCTGTGCGTTTTGGAGATATGTAGTGTATTGCCAGAGTCAATTGATGGATGAATATTATGGAAGAAATACATTGTATTGTAAGTCTAATAAACTCATTGCTTCATATCTTTGATAAGTAGTTTGTTTGTTGTTTTTTTTTTTTTGTACATGTGTACACCAGAAAAGTATTTAGAGATGGCCTGCCTGGCATGTTTCAAGCAAGAGTAAATGATGGTGCCAATCCGTGTCAAAGTTCCTAGGATAATGGATGAACATACATATATCCAAGCCAGATACAACGCAATGTGTGGATCCGTGCTAATGTCAGTGACATGTGCGGATCTACCTTAATGTTGAAGAAGATCCCTGGTGATCGGAAGATCGCATAATTCATTTTATTTTCATTTTCATTTCAAAGTTGTTGCATATTTTTTTTATTGTTGTTAGTTTCCAGCGAGGGCGTTGTAGATTATAATCTCTGGCACTAAAGTTCTTGTTTGTTCCACTCTCCACATTTTGCACAACCGAGAAATTCGACATTAGACATTTGCGGCTTTAGTATTGTGATAAGGAATTAGAATAAACCGGAACTGTGAAACAATTTGATAAGTGCCACAACGCATTTTAAACAAGTGTGCATTTGTTGTACCTCCTCCACACTCTAAATGGTCTCCAGTTATTCAGAGAATGGAGATAAAACAAACAAGAACTAAAGTCTCGATGTGTTGAACAGTGACTAAATATTGCCAAGCCAGTTTTGATGAACAATAGAATATAGTATACTAGATGACCTACCGGGCATTGCCCGGAATAAACAATCATGTCTCCCCCACCTCTCTCTCTCTCTCTCTCTCTCTCTCTCTCTCTCTCTCCCTCTCATATAATAAAAGTAATAAACTACAGTCTTGCTTCAGAACTCATGCGCACCAGAACACTACGCACCAACCTGAACGCTTGATACGGTTACTTTTTATGACATGCACGATACATAGCAATAAACATTGTTATTTTTTTTTATAAATACATGCTTGAAGTAAACAACTTTTAATTATAGCCATCATCTTTCTCATCTCAATTGCCACCTTCCTGCCAAATTTAAGGCCTGAAGAGTGTATAGTTTGGTCAGTTAGTCATGCCAAAGGTTGCAAGTTACTGAAATATATAATAGATGACTAGGAGCGTCTATATGTGTGAAACTGAAAGTTTGTATGGATGAGTGTGCGTGTTTTAGTATGAGATTTGGAAAGTGTATGCATGAATTATTGATGCAATGTACAGCGCATTGAGTAATAATTTTATTAGAAATGCGCTATAGAAATTCTATTCATTATTATTATTATAGTAGGATGTCCCCGACCTGAGACAGACATTCCCAGGACATACTTATCCTGTCCAAGAAGCTGTTGGTGAGGAGGAACCACATGTCACTGCAGGGTCCGAGGGTATTAATGGGAAGTTCAGATCTCTCTTATCAACTTCATCAACAGTCCGGGGAGGACGTGTTTCTCTGGAGAAGTCACGTACCCTTAGTTAATGATCCCTGTCTCAGCGATTCAATCTCTGATGGTCCTGGAGTCAGGCAGTCAATGGTGTTCTGTTTGACAACACAGGCATGCAGTGTTTTTGTGCAGTCATTTTCTGTAATAATCATTTCATGCCGTTGTCCTAACAGCATCATTAACCCTTTAATGCCTAGACAGTTCACTTAGCCGACTTAACAATTCCGAATCTTGGAAAACTAATTTTAAAGGGTCAAAACTATAGATATATATCAAGGAAAATCGTTTATTTTGTTGATAAATTAAGAAATGTTCCAGTTCTAGAAATCTGGGCTCTGGCGACGTATTTCTGAAATGGAATGCTGGGCAGTAGCGGGTTTTTATCTCATAGTGGTATTATAGTAGAAGCAGCAGTGGTGGCACTCCATCCAAAATCAAGATCATCTGAAACCTAAAGAACTAGTTATTATGTAATATGTGTATCTGAGTTGTCCCAAGATGACTAACAGTATCAGTCCTATCAGTAGCGTGCAAAGATGAGTATGACATTATATTGTGTATATGAACCCAAAAAAGATAATCTGCCCCAGAAATTCCTGAATCTGGGAATTTTCTTGCCAACCTCCCTGCGGTTTTTTTGCTCATCCTGGAAAAAGAACAAATTAAAACACACAGACACAGAGAAAACGAGAGAGAAAGAGAGAAGAGAGAGAGAGAGAGAGAGAGAGAGAGAGAGAGAGAGAGACAGAGAGAGAGAGAGAGAGAGAGAGAGAGAGAGAGACAGAGAGAGAGAGAACAGCTGTGAGGTTACAGTCGGGTTTCGAAGCCTGAAGAAGACCAGTTGTTATCGAAACTCGCATTGTTTATTTCATTTTGACTTTCATTTAGAACTGTATAGTTTTGCTATTTTTTTTTCCATAGTAGGCCTTTGTAGAAATCACTTACTCTCCCCCCCCCTCTCTCTCCCTCTCTCTAATTCTCTCTTTCTCTTTCCACATAACTTTCAGGAGGATGAGGCCTCCTCAAGCAACAATCTATGTATCCACACTGCAGTATATTCCCCGGTCCCTAAAGCGACTTCTGGGCGCCATCATTTACTGGGGCACAAAGTCGTAATTATTAATTTAGAAACTGGTACAAAGGACAATTAAGCATCAAAGCAGACAGAGAGATAGAAAACACACACACACACACACACACACACACACACACACACACACACACACACATTCAAGCGAGCACACGCACAAAATTGTCTAATTTTTGGTGACTAATTTCTCAATGGTAGATTGATAAAGATGAAATTATATTGGTCGAGTGATTAATTTATGTACTTATAGGATCCTCTTGTATCAATGTAGGCATGACTTATTTATATCATGGATAGATACACGGATCTTGTTTGAAAAACTTGTTTGAAAAATGCAAAAGCTAAACTTCAGCTGGAGGTAAGACGTTGCGCCAACAAATACTGGACAGACTTGTGTAACAGCATACAAGAGGCAAATGAAAAGGGAGATATGAAAACCGCCTTTAGTCAGATGAAAGTAGCTCTTGGGCCAATCATCACCAAAAGCGCCCCACTTAAGTCTGTAAATGGTGAACCCATCACAGATAAAAATGAACAACTGAATAGGTGGGTAGAGCATTACTCTCTGTTGTATTCAACTGAGAAAAATATTCCACCAGATTTTGAGGAACACCTCCAAAAACTGCCAATAATGGCCGAACTTGACGCTGAACCTTCCTTAGTCGAGCTTTCCAATGCAATCGACCACCTGTCTGCTGGAAAAGCCACAGGAAGTGACAACATTCCTGCAGAGGTATTAAAAGACCTAAAAGGCCCACTATTACCACACCTGTATAATCTGTTACTGCAGTGTTGGAAAGAAGGCGTGATACCACATGATATGAGAGACGCCAAAATTGTCACACTTTACAAGAACAAAGGAGACAAAGGCGACTGCAACAACTATCGAGGCATATCCCTCCTCAGCATTACTGGAAAGGCTTTTGCTCGCGTCATCCTCTGCCGCCTTCAACAACTGGCGGAAAAAGTCTTACCAGAAACACAATGTGGCTTTCGAAGCAAACGATCAACTATTGACATGATATTTGCACTTCGGCAAATCCAAGAAAAATGTAAAGAACAAAACAGGCCGCTTATAACATGCTTTGTGGACCTAACAAAGGCTTTCGACACCGTAAGCCGATCTGGCCTGTATGCAGTCCTTAAATCCATAGGCTGTCCACCAACATTGCTAAAACTTATTGCATCCTTCCACACTGACATGAGGGCATGTGTCAACTTTGAGGGCTGCACATCCAATTCATTTGCTGTAAACAGCGGTGTGAAGCAGGGATGTGTTCTTGCTCCTACCTTATTTGGTATATATTTTGCAGCCCTACTCAAGAATGCCTTTGGTCAATGTTCAGGTGGAGTACTTATTAACACCAGAGTGGACGGCTCCATTTTTAATGTTGCCAGACTAAAAGCAAAATCTCGTACAGAGCATATTATGTTACAAGAGCTCCTCTTCGCAGATGATGCTGCAATCGTGGCCCACGATGAAACCACGCTCCAGGCTCTCATCAATAGCCTTGCCAAAGCCTGTGACAAATTCATGCTAAGGATCAGTGTCTCAAAAACTGTAGTTTTGACACAAGGCTTGAGAAACCCCAACCCAATCATGCTGAATGGCTCTCCTCTGGAGCAAGTGGGAAAATTCTGCTACCTAGGCTCAACCATCAGTGGTAGCACAGACATAACAACTGAAATAAATGCCAGAATAGGAAAGGCGGCCACAGCTTTTGGCAAACTCTCAAAAAGGGTGTGGAACAATAGCAAGCTGACCATCAAAACAAAGGTACTCGTGTACCAAACTTGCGTCCTAAGCACCCTGCTGTATGGCTCAGAGACATGGACCACCTACTCCAAACATGAAAGATCCCTCAACTCCTTCCACCTGCGCTGCCTACGCAAAATTCTCAAGATCAAGTGGCAAGACAGGATCTCAAATATCGAAGTTCTGAGCCGAGCCAACATTCCATCAACTCAGGCTCTCCTAGGCAAAAAAAGACTGCGGTGGCTTGGACATCTCCACCGTATGGAAAATGATCGCATCCCCAGACAAATTCTCTACGGGGAACTTGCTACTGGCAACCGACCCAGAGGTAGGCCACATCTGCGATTCAAAGACACTTGCAAGGTCACGATGAAAGCATTCAACATCGACCCCAATGAATGGGAGAACCTTGCAAATGATCGAAGCAGATGGAGACAAAAATTGCGCAGTGGCACGCTCGCAATAGACTTCAAGGCAAAAGAAACATACCTGACAAAACGACAGAGGCGGAATGAAAACACTCGCCAAAGTGAACCCAAAAGACTGACCTGCAATCACTGCCATCGCACTCTCGGGTCAAACATTGGTAGAATAAGCCACGAGAGAAGCTGTCAGTCAAAGTGAAAGAGAATATTCTAGCTGCTAAGACCGTCTGTAAAGACGCTAAAGGCCATATATATAGATACACGGATCTTTATTTCCATTATATATGATATTGGTGTAATATGAACAAACAAATCACCAGCATGGAAACAAATGCAGTGGATAACAACTGTGCTAGTCAGTGTCACAGTGTCAAAGTAAATATTAATTAACATGATTAAGAACGTGCACAGCGCTGTGCGCTTGGAGATTTGTGGCAAGTATAGACTGAGGAGAACGTTCAGTAGATTTCTCAACTAAAATGTTGCAGTAACGATTCTCTCCATTTTATTTATTATGCCTTCTAAGACTTGACATCTCTTGAAGACATCGTGGATTTTAGGTATTGAAGAATCACACTTCATTCTGAGACCTAGCTGGTCACTGGATGAGCCGTGTATTTGACACAGGATGATTCTGTTATGTGGGACTTGAAACTGACAGACAACTGCAATGCATCCCCTTATGCTAGACAAGCTTAAAAGTCTCACTCCGCTCGGACCCCCCAACTACTCCACCACCCGTCACTTTCTACACTTCCTACATCTCGGCAAACCGAAATCATTCCCAAAGTAAGCAGCAGGGCATTCCTGTGTTCTAGCCTTAGCTGCGATCATGTCGAATATTTTAAATCAGCAGGGATGGTGCAAGTAGGCCACAAGGTCAAGTATGAATGTGATTTGAGAGACACTGACTGTCACTGTGTGCTTGGGAAATTCCCCGCTGTAACGATGACATCCTGCAGCCTGACAGCGCCGACAATCATCACAGAGGTTGTCATAATGTCATTTAATGATGATCAATAAAATGGCCATAGGGTCTATAAATGGTGTATTTAGTAGAAATGAAATTTGATCACTAAGTTCCGTAAATCACAATGCAGTATGTAAAATAATCACAGATAATAATTTATTGTCGCGAAAAGTTTTGTAAAATGATGGGAGCCACAGTTATCGTCACTACGACGTATAAACGAGACCAATATAAACCATTACAGGTATCATCATACCCAGCATACTGGCCTTGAGGTAGCATTTCTAGTGGTTACCACAGAGCTGATCGAGACATCATATTTTGCTAGGACATAGTGACCACGATAGCCTGTAAATGGCAGGTTGCTTGTTTTCCCCAGATCAGTGGGGGATCTACTATGCAACTAATGAATCTTAAGCTTCGGGGTCCCTAATCCAGGCGGGTCCTGCAGAAACTTCTTTTAATGAGAGAATTTTGGATTTTGCCCGACTGTTGCTGGTTGTGTAGGGGGAGCACAATAGTTCAAGCTTTAGGGTCCCAGAAATGTAGCTTCGCCAGATAAGACTCCGACCCGCTGTCATGATTTGAAAACCCCAACAGTAAACTTAATACTTCCATAATATCATTCGGATCCACTGCCCGATAGCGATCTGCGTCATTTCTTCCCTCTTTCATCATTGTTGTTATTCCCATGACCGTCGTTGTTAGTGGAGGTATTGTCGTCGGCGATGACGGCACTGCTACTGTTAGGGATGGTGTAACAGGGTCACAGATTGGCAAGGTATAAATAGCGTGGGAAGATAGTTGACGGCGGGGAGACAGAGTTATTGTAGGCCAGAGGGGGAAAGTACGGGATGCAACGGAAAGCGTTGACACCCGAAAAGGGTAGTGTTTACCTGACCGCCGTACTTGACGATCAGATCACCTGGGAATTGCTTGGGGGGCAGAGATGCTTCAATAGTATTTGACGTGGAGTCGACGGAGGTGGCTATTATGATAACTTATGTACACTCGGTGAGCGTCTTGGGACGCTACCTGACTGGGTATAAATCCCCGAACGCTCCTTCCAACTTCAGACCGCTGAGAGCACTCACCAGCTTCGTGCCGAAGAGGAGACCACAACTGCTACTGTAACTTTGTACTAGTCTTGTGAGTGGGGAAGGTCAGGGAACCCGCAAACATCCTTTGTCAGAGCGTGGTATCTTTGGTATCTTGTAGGCATTTGAGCTGTTGCTGAGTGGCAAGTTAATTGTACGATGTATGTGTATTTTACTTAATGTTCATAATTGTAGAACCTAAATCTAGGGGGTTTACTTTGGTATAACTACTGCCTCTGAGAGAGTCACGGAAACGCCGTTACATATATGTTACGAAACCTTATAGGATGGGGTCTGTTAGAGAGAGCGTTATTCTTCGTGGGGAACGTGTAAATATCATTAAAACTGTATTGATCGTTTATTCTATTGCCTATATGGGAGCCTATGGAGTATGGGAGCTGCAGCCTGACTTATAACAGTGTCAGCGGTTAAAAGTATTGGTGATGAATATCCGTCATGGAGTAAGTATGGAAGTCATGCCTTCCAGCAGTAGATTAGGAAGTTGCGATTGTTTTTCTACAGAGGAGGAAGAACAACACCTTCTTGGCTTCTCAACTTCTTGTCCTTTGATTAACGACATCGTGGCTTCTTGGTTTCCCGACCTATTGGTACCTGCCGATACCTGTTGATCTAACTGCGCAGTCAAGCCAGAGTAGAGAGGAAGAACCAGTGCCCAGATAGCGCCATACACCCCTAAAGGAGAGGTTTCCTTATGCTGAATGTACCCATGTGTTTTATAAAATGTGCTAGAAATTGAATATTACGAAGCCTTTTAATTATCATGTACTGATTTGCATCAACTTCATTCCATCGAAATTCACATGAAATTGTATGACCTATGTTCCTATTATTATTGAATGAATTAATAATTATTGTATATATATAAGCAATACAGATATCGTTTGTTATAACTTATAGAAGAGAGATAGTCGATTATTTAGTGTGTTTGTGCCGTGCCCATCACGGCTGGTGTCAGAAGAAAGTTAGTGAGAGAAAGTGGAAACATCACAGATGGTAAGATCCTTGGCGTGAAAAGTGGCAAGAGTTCGGTCAGCGATTCCATAGGAAGGAGACTG
>OZ007571.1:19591003-19613503 GCA_963931925.1 Onchidella celtica
GAGAATCCTTGTTGGTTATTCCTTTCTTGGTCTCAGTCCCACATTAATGAATGACTGTTTGACCCCACAATAATACAAACCTGCTTAGACAATGACTGGGAGTCGTTGTGGCTCATGACCATTCAAAAGCTGACCTTCAGTCACGTTATAGGGGGATATTCACACATTGGTGAACAGTAACTGTTCTGTGGTCAATGGCTCGTGGCGCCATAAGAGGAAGGACAACAGACCTTGCTGAAAAGTTAATCTGCTTATGTTTCTGACACCTAAGTGCTCTTCCAAATGATTTCCGTATTCAATGGTGGAAGAAGAATCGGTTTTGGAGTTCGGGGCTCACTCTGGCATTGCATAGGTATAGTGCAGCATTTTAGAACAAAGAAATAGAAAAGGCGGGGGGGGGGGAGGGGGGAGGAGGAGGGGGAGCTGAGAGAAAGAAACGATGCACATAAGAATGACAAGGATCTACATGTCTATACCACAGACTAATAAATCAACCAGACTGGAAACACGAGCTTCGGGTTGTGTCGTTTTTTACGGAATTTCCCGAGCGGCGGCCGTATAATCAACATGGCCGCCGCTCGGGAAATTCCGATTCTAGTTCTATCTGCAGTAGAAATTTCTTTTTATTTGTCAAGATTGGTTGTACATATATTAATTTCTTGGTGCGGAACCAAACTTCCGCGTTCAGTAGGCGCGTCAAAATGGTGTCATTCAACATTGTAGCTATGCTGAAGCGTCGGTCGTTAGCGTAAACCTAATGTGGCGGATGGTTCATGGCCTTTCGCTGTTTTGTGACGTCACACAATGGGATCATCCAGTCTGGGTATTTTATTAGTCTGTGGTATATACTAACAGAGTTACTCAAGAACGCTCAAAGTTTCTCACAACCGACCACCCTCGCTTATAACGTTCGCAAATTTATCTTTACAGAGTAATCTATCATTTCCAACTTTAGTTATTGCCCAGTTATATTTGGATTCAACCATCCAAAGTAACCAGGATTCATTACTTGTCAGTACCGTTTTGTTCTAATAGGTACAATCTCAAGCCCAATATTTCTGTTACACTTCAAAATCTATGGCAGTATAGAGAGACAAGAGAACTATGGATAATTTTGTGAATGGGAAAATTTCTTCAGCTGGCGGCCTGATGATCTTAAGTTAATGATTAGCTTGTAAAATCTCCCCTCTGACCTATTTAACAGGTAATTGAAACTGCTGGCCTGCAATAATTTTGCAACATATAATTTTATGTGACATCATCTGACGAATACCGGTAGATTGCCGCCCCTGATTTGATTTCTGAAATGCCTGTCATCTGTGACATATTACATAGTATTGGTAAACTGTCACCTACAGTGGGTTGACTAAAAAGAAATCACATCATTTGAAATTTTATTGCATTTCTTAATCACATGGAGACTCGATTGTTGCATCCTAGTTTGAATTCAGTGATTTGAGAGCTGTTGTAAATTTGAGTCATTGACATATCACAATGTGCAAGAAGAATATTAAATAAAGTCAGACATACTCTACACTTTCATCACTGCAGAATTTGTCTCCCAAAAGGGCGACAAGAAGCTTAATGTTCTGTGATACTGTTAATACATAATAATATATGTACAGTATAGTCCATCTTTTTTCGTTAATCGCTCGATTAATCCCCGACTTCCGTGGTGAGTTCGCTGGGTGACTTTCCCGTTGAGTGAGTGTATGTGTGTGTGTGAGAAAGATAGAGACAGACAGACAGAGAGAGAGGCAGAGAGAGAGAGAGAGAGAGAGAGAGAGAGAGAGAGAGAGAGAGAATGTGTGTGTGTGTGTGTGTGTATGAGAGAGATAGAGAGAGAGGGAGAGAATGTGTGTGTGTGTGTGTGTGTATGAGAGAGATAGAGAGAGAGAGAGAGAATGTGTGTGTGTGTGTGTGTGTATGAGAGAGATAGAGAGAGAGGGAGAGAATTAGGCTTACAATAAGATTAATTGGGATATTTGCACAAATGAGCAGAATCAGATCATATTACATGTAATTTATGAATAATATTCACACCTCCTCGCTCTTCCTGACGGCGGGGACGAGTTGTATAAATTCAAGGATGATAACCTACCGCACGAGACTCAACCACGGAATCGACCGGCGCTGCACTGTGGCGACGACGTGCCTGCTCCAGTTATAACTGGGCTGCAATGGCACAAAGGCAAAATTTCCCAAATGGGATTAAAGAGTTATACAAATGCAAAGTTATACAATTTTTAATTCAGTAGTTTTGTCCCTTGATTTCAACTTCTTCGGGCAGGTTTGCCCACAGACTATCACAAGGTCACAAGGATAACAAACAATACAGGCAGCCACCCAAACATTACCTTGCTGTTTCCCACTTCCTATATCCACAACACCAGTAACACAAATAAAACATACAAGAAAAAGATGCAATGTCTTCACAACAGTAACAAATTCTACTTTGCACCATGAGTATTCTTAATTAAATCCCCCCCCCCCCCCCTTCACACCACAACAACAGCAACAACAAAACTAGAAATACGCAAACAGCCACTGTTTTCACTCACGCGCACACACATAAGACCTAAGTTTATGGACCCAGCACATCAGAAGTACAAGAATATCATAAAACACTATTGGAAAGAGAGATTTTATTAATTTTGTCAGAAGAAAAATGCAGTACATGTATATTCATTAAATGTACATTAATGACTATTGATAAAGTCAGGTGAGATTCAGTACATCTTCATCTGTACAAATTATGAAAAGTCAGGAATGAGAATATTATAGAAACAAAAAATGTCTGCACACAAATTAATGTTATAGATTTAATTACATTATACACTAGCTCGTCACATACTACACTTCCTACATACGAAAAATTCTGAGATAGAAAAAAACAATCTTCGCGCTACTCTCTGAATAAGTTTCATGCTCAGGTATATATTATATACTAGTAGTGGCCACAGCCTTTGAGCGGGCTGTTCTAGATGACACCTAATATTACATAATGGTCTCCTGGCGGGCACAAACCGCCGAACTCCAATTAATTCTTTTTTATGCAAACACAAATTACGATTTAAAAAAACTCGAAATGAGAACAAAAATGCCTGTGTCAGATCCCACTTTCCAAATGTAATCAGTTTTTTTCTCTCTCCTACAAACTTGACATGTCTAGACTAAAAATCGGTGCTTGCGTCCCAAACCGAACATAATGCGTTTTATAATTATACTCTTTAAAGTGGTGAAGCCTTGGGGTCTCACACTGCCAAGGCTCTGTGCTCCTGGGGGTTGGCGCTGTCTACTTCACTCGGATTTTCTCCAGTTCCAAACATCCACATTAAAGTCATTGGTAATTGTATTTTTGCATTCAGAACAACGCAACAAAAGGCGTTTATTCCGCGATTCAGCAACAGACACACAGACATTTCTGTTGCAAGCAGATATACACACAAGTTATTCTAAAGTACATTTATATTATTATCATTATTGATCAATCTAAAACACTGATTTCTGTCACCTAACCACGACATAAACTTAATATTAGAGCTGAGTGCCATGCATGAACCACATCATTTATCAACTCACCTTGCTCTCTCTCTCTCTCTCTCTCTCTCTCTCTCTCTCTCTCTCTCTCTCTCTCCCCATTTCCTCTGCCCACATCTCAACAAAGTTAAGACTGATCCAGCGGTTATCATATAGACAGTCAAACCCTTCTGTCAAGTCACAGTTAGGCCTTGACACTGACACATTACAATACCCCCAAAACAAACCAACGGATTTCAAAGTTTGCAGCATCCCCATGGGGTTCCTTTTGTGAGCCAAAACATAATAAAAAAAAAAACGAAATGTCCGTGAAGGCTGTTGTTACTCGTACGTACGTACCCTAAACGTTTTGCGATAGGGACACGTACGTACATATGCCTATCCCTAACCCCGTCCTCATCCTCAACCCTAGATCTTATCGAACCCCTAGCCCTGCCCCGTACCCTTTCAACCAAGAACAGGAGGAAAACAAAAAGAAAATCTGAAAGAATAATTAATTAAGGCTGTTGTTAGCAGTACTTTGATGGGGAGCTCAATAGCTCTGGGGTCACACAAGGCTTTAAAATACGTACTCCTAGCGCAAAAAAACTTGGAGTACGTACGCCCAGTAACAACAATCACTTCATTAAATCATTTCACAGACGATTGTTTTTACCTGTAAATGTGTCAAAATGATAGATGTCGTAAAACTCAGCTTCTTTTTCTACCCAGCTGTCCATTCTGTTTCTACCAAGCTGCATATTAATATCATATCTTAAAAATGTTAGTTATTGTGCTGAGACTGAGTGCTATTACGGCCAACCCTCAGTACATTTGTCATGTAGACGATGGGCTACATTAGACTAGGTACAGACACCTCTGGAGCACCTTCTGCGACCAATCTGCCCACGAAGTTTTTCACTGTTCCTAGACAAGACGTCTTAGAATCCAATCCGGAAATAGCGCAGATCAACATGTTCCGGTTCCTGTGACCCACAAACACGTCACCGTCTGCTTGACCAATCAGAGTGTCGTTATCGACGTTGATACAGCTGAACTTTGACCCAACGATGAAGAGGCCGTAAATCATGGTAGAGAAGGTGTCCAGACACTTTAGCACAACGCCAGCCTCCTCCACGCTCAGCATAGCACCATCTGTCTCGACGATTTTGGCGCCGCTTAAATCAAAGATGGCCGCCATCTTCAGATTCCCCTCTTGTTTGAGGTTTTCAATAATTTCGCTCCACGTCATGAGTTCAAGCATGCTGGGAAAATAAAATAGAGATTTACAAATATTATCTTCAAACTGAGGATTACACCCACCAACCATTGATCCGGACTCCTTTGGCCCAATGTACTGTGTGAATATCGAAAGAAAACATCGTCGATGGGTTAACTGCTCCTTTCAAATAAGAAACAGGACACTTTTCTCCAGATTTATGGTTACAATGTGGCAAAACAAAGGGTATTTCACAATGAAGCCCCGCATTGGGAACACACAACAACAACATTCCAAAAGTACTAACTTTTGGAAGTTATTGTCATTTTCTTTTCTGTCTGTTCATAACTCGGGGGCTTTGTGATCATAACTTTTTTTTTTCTTTCTTTTTGCCACATGTTAAATTCTTGTCGTGCCCGATACAAGTTGTCTTTTTAAAAAATTATTATTATTCGTCAATTCCAGACCATAATATCACCATCTTCATAGAAAAGATACACTCGGTCAGCTGGAATACCTATAATGTTGGTCAAAACCTCGGTAAAAAGTTTGTTCCAGACAATTATAAACCAGGCTACAACTGAAACTGTTTGACCCCTGACAGACGACAAATCAGCTTCCGTACCCGAAGCAATCGCAGTCAAAAAGGGCAAGTGCTACTGTTGACCAAGTGGTCATGGTAGGATAAAGATTATCACAGACAGAAATACTCTGGTTATGCCCAGATCTTTCCTCCCCTACCACCACCCCTCCCACATGGCTGTAATGACTGGCCTTAAACCCTCAGTATAGGAGATATTAGACAGTTCGCGGTTGGTTGGAATTTTTGGATTAAGACGTTGTCGTTTGATTGTTTTTATTTTTATCCATAGATGGCATCCGGGACAAACCATGTGGTCTAACCCTTCTCTCTCTCCAGAGCCGTCTCAACACAATTGCACAATGGACAGTTACCCAAGGGTTTAGGGCTTTTTGAAAAGGGGTTGAAAGTCCTTTGTTTAGCCCAGGAGTCCATTATGATGTTAAGACTGCCCTGTCTCTCCTCCCCCCCCCCTCTCTCTCCGTCATTCTCTTTCTTTGATCTATATGGAACGTTTTCCATGATAATATACAGTCTTGCTACAGATCTCATGTGCTCCAGGCATCAGAGGCAGAAAGACACCCATTTCTTGCAAAGAAAGTCCCATCAAATATAACCATTTCATCACAACAAAACACAGCATAGCAAGCACTTCGTTCACTCACCTCGCATCACCTGACCTGACAAGCTGAGGGGCGGAGGAAAGGGTCACTGAAAATGCCTACAAGGATTGTCACTGACCTCCGCCCCACACCACGACAGCCTGGTTACATGTGATGTCACAAGCGAATGGACATTGATAGACCCTGCTGGTGTGTGGCAGTAAGGCAATGTACAAGATGACGGGGGGGGGGGGGAAACAACAAGAAAGAATGTTTTTACACAGCCTTAGAGGAGTGGATGCGTCCGAGAAAAGAAAACCAAGATGGACAGTGATGTGAACTTTTCTGCGACGCGTTCATATACATATATGGCTCTTCATATAAACCTTCTAATATAAATTTTGCCCCAGTGTCAAATGGTGTCACAAGTGACAATACATTGCTTGTTATTATGAGCCTATACTTTTATTACACGATACATTACAATGCCCTAGAGACAACGGCCAGCACTTACCTCTTATGACCACAGCACACAGCCAATGTTTGCCTATCTCTCTTACCTATGCAAAGAAAAATGAGGATCTACAGTGTGCAATCATGCGAGCCTAAGCCAGTCCTAGGTTAAAAGTGGGCGAGTATCACTGAAAGTTTACTCGGTATATCGACTATCACACACGATTCAGACCGATTGACCTTCCATTATCCAGCGTCCATTTTTTAACTATTTCCCCTGATGCCTAATGACATATAATTTAGAAAACTGTCTGATTTTCAACAAGTAATTTTTCGGAGAGGATTTAAAATAATTTTTGTATTTATTGGATCATTTTAAATCAATTTTTGTAAGATCTGGAATTTTCGGGTAGGGGAGGGTTAACTATCTTAAAACACACCTTTTCAATAGATGGAATGCAACCACAATAGTCGTTTCTGACTGCAGTCACATGTTTTAGTTTGTTCTTTGTATGTGACTTGAAAGTGTGTGGTAGAAGGACTGTAGACCGCTTAGAGCGGGACAAAGCGCTGTATAAATGGTATTCATTACTATTAAACTGTATCTATAAAACACACCATATAGATAACGATAGTATTCTACATTTTCCCTACTGTGAATGATGTACATTGTGAATAAGCCTACTCAAGTTAATTGTTTATTGTTGTTCTCGCTTTTCAATGAAAATCGCAATATGTGTGCTCATTTGAGCGACCTTTTTCAACCCTGATTTTTACCCTGTTAGATATTCACTTTATTTTTGAAACCTTAAAAGGATGCCATTTGTATTTTGTGCACATCTCAAGAATTGCTGCGTAATACAGATCAGTGACTTATATGTGACTTATATCATACATATAAACAAGCAAATGACGGAAGATGAAAGTAATGTAACCTGAAGTTGGCAATCATCATAGGCCGAAGCTGTGCAGGATGAGCAATGAAGAAATACTGCAATACTACCACGACGACTTTATATCATCATAAATAATTCCTCTGCATTTATCTAGTTATAATTTACAGAGATTAAAAAGTAAAAGTTGTGCCCTATTTACCCACCCCTTCCTGCTTACCATTCTTCCATTCACTCTCCGTAAAAACCAACAAACACTAACGAAAGAAAGATGACCGATTCGATTATCTCTGTCAGAGATGTTGGTTCATTTATTTGTACACGAACAGTCAAACTTACAGATCGTATCGTGACCATCTTGTACGATTACTGTCGAACAGAGGCAGAGAAGAGCGAGCGAACGATTGAGACAGTGACAGAGACACACACAGACAGAGATACAGAAAGAGAGACAGAGCGCAAGAGAGAGGGGAGAAAGGGGGTGGGAGTGAAGATAGAAAGGAAGAGAGAGAGAGAGAGAGAAGAAGAAGAAGAAGAAAACTTGGGGTATGCGCGGGTGAGAGAGGGGATCAATGAAATAAATACATAAAGAAACGATGAAGAAATTCCCTTTCTCCCTCAGGTTTGATTTAAATGAAGTAAAACGCTAAAGTTGCATAATAATAATTATAAAACCCAAGATATACGCAATACCGAAGAATTTTAGAGAAAACATCTATTTACATTACAGGGATCAATGTTGAAGTGTTCACTATTTTGTGTCCAATTTTCGAATAATAATTGATTATCAAAAATGTCCCTTTTCAATGATACAAACTGACAAGAGTATGTGGTTCCCACTTAAGTGGCGTCGCTTGCATGACCAGCACATCGTGTAACATGTAAACTTGCAATGTACCTGTCTGCGTGCCACACCTTGACGTAGTTCACTGATTAGGATAACAGAGTTACTGTAGTTTGGGCTGACATAGGATTTTTCTCTGACTGTAAAACTTGCATATCCTGTACCCAGGGCATTTTGTTCCTTCAGATAATGGAACATTTTTCCTTTTTCCTACCTCAGAAGTAATAATACGTAATGTAGCTATCTCATTTGGTGAGATATGAAAAGTATTTAAGAGAAGCGTGTTTAAGACCCTACGGGCTTTTAAAAAGTCATTCACTGCACACATAAAAACTGCAACAATAACAAAACAAAACCAAAACAACGGAGTATAAGCATCAGTGGCTTAAACCTAAAATGTAAAAAACTGTTTCAACAGAACAAAAGGACAAAGTGCAGAGTGACACAAAGTAAACAAATCCATTGTTCTCACCAGTCACCATCAGTCAGCTGACTGAACAACAGCAATACAAACAACGAGAGCACCCATGTGTTTACTTAATTAAGGATCTCAAAGATTCAGGTCACTGAAACGGAGGCTAGTTCGTTAATTCGTAATAAATCATTTATTTTAGTTCCAAGGGTTTTATTTCAGAACTCTGGTAAAGCGTATTAAGGATTTCTGTATTAGGACTTGTACTATAAAATTTTTCCAAGCTATAATGGAAACTTTTGCTTGTACTGCGCTTTTTTTCCTCAAAGAACAGCGTCTCCTAGGGTGCCACCATGTAAAAGGCTCAATTAATTCTTTTTCTTCCCTTTTTTCTGATACAGACCACCCGGGTGTGATACAATTCTGGGAGTTATGGGCCATGTCGTTGCCAGGAAACAGCTTGAGCATGCGCGCATAAAATACCAGTTTTGAGCCAAGCAACCCATCCCCTAACGAAGAGAGAAAAAAATCAAGAAAGGGGTGGAGGAAGATTTTTTTTTTTTAACATTTCACATTCTTCTACGATCTTTATAAGGACTTCATATACCCCTTTATATGTAACACGGGGTACAAGGAAAGGAAGTAGGCAGAACTAATCAAACGTTACAAATGATGTAATAGACGGTCACAAGCTGGTGATGAGTTACAGAATCAAGGTCGTGCAGGTCAGCTGTTTTTAGATCTGCCGTGACATGGAAAAAATATCGAATTTGCCAAAAAGCCAACGTTCACAGGAGACTATTAAAAAAAATCCGCTTTTTTCCTATGCCAAATTCTGGGGAAACGGTGGCCTAGAGGCGAGGTACTCGCTTCTCATGCTGAAGGTATCGGGTTCGATCCCCGGTCGGTGCAGGCATGTTGGATTTTTTTTTTCCGGGGAAAAAATTCCTGTCCCTGATTCTACGGTAGGTAAAATTGAGCACCTAGTCTTCTCGGACAAGGATGAAAAGCTCGGAGGGCCCATGTGCACGCTGCGCATGCTAAAGATACCTTGGCGGTTAAAAGTCGAGAAGAGAAGGCGGAACAAGGCCGCTGCCAAGGCAAAATTCTAAAAAAAACTTCTCCCTACCACAAAAACACAGAAGGAAGAACAAGAAAACTGAAAACAAGAAAAGAAAGGTGTAACTGCCAAGCAGCGAAACCTCCTGAAATAAACGCCTAAACAACCTATGCTAAATTCCAGTTTGTGACCAATACGAGAAATTTAACTAAATTTAATCCAGACAGAAAGATAGAGCAAATTCCATTCTATAAATTAACGTTAAAATTTGAATTTGACCTAGGTCTGCATAGACCGTCATTTCCCATAACATGACAGAGATGTACAATAGATGTTACGGCTTTTGTCGAATGAGATACAATGGAAAGTATATAAATAACTGAGCTGCAGGCACTGGCCAAATAGTAAGTTTAGGATTAGTCTCGTTTCTATAATGTTTCCTGCCAGTGATGATAACACAATGCCAGACAAGGAGAGGGGTGATTTAGAACAATCCGGGCAAGCTATGGACTGGTGATCCTGGACAAAAGCAGTATTTTCTGTTTTGATTTAGGGCCTAATGCATATTTTAAACTGCCACTTTTCACTTTCTGACACAGGAATATACCACCCTATACACGTATTTGTCTTTATATACAGAACATGGCACTGAACTGTCGCAGATTAATGGACAATAGAGAGTTCCTACCTGCAGTGATAAGTCCTTGCACACACAAAATGTCCAACTACACAGTCTTACGTTTACCCATTGGGACTTGCTGACCTCTGCATGTACACACCCCACAGACCGGCCAGCTCGCCCACCAGTGCCACTTTAAACACTCTTTTGTTTTGCCAGATGGTCAGTGTGGAATACAGTAAATCTCCTAAAAAACGACTTTAAAAAAAAATAAATTCTTTTATTCGCAGAATCTTTGTAAGCCAGCACTGTTTGTATAGAATAGAAGATGAACGTAATGAGAATAGAATAACATCGAGACAATTAAGAAAAGAAATGAAAGTTGGTAAGACGACAGAGATTCACCTTTCAATGTCATGTTTACATCTGTGGGACATATAATACTCCTTTAACCATGTATACAATATATTCAAGCAAATTTTGAACATTTTTCTCCTCGGCAGGGCTCCTAATTTTCATTTTCATCATTATTGTTATTAATTAGACTGTCTATTTTTAAACGAAGCCATTCATTGAAGGACATTGCGCACAATATGCTGATCAATTCACACACACACACACATACACACACATGCTCTCTCTCTCTCTCTCTCTCTCTCTCTCTCTCCGACATAAAATGGTGTTGTATGCCCAAGGACCTACATGTACACATAGCACGTCTCTGTTTATGCCTAACTTTTGGGCGTGTCTGTGGGTGGGTTCACGTTACAACTGTACCAAAATATATTACCATCTGGCCCCATGCAAACAATAATACTGGTTTCTAGTAACTCCCACGCACTCACTAACCGATAAGATAAATCCATTAAAAAAAAAAAAGGCGCATTAATGGTGACGGACAGTGCCATTTCTCGTACTACACAAAGCTTCAGCGGTGACCTGTACATTCCATTTCCAAATACTGTGTACAAACCTTTCTGTCTGAAGTCTGGCCTGTGTACGTTTGCACAGGTTGAAACAGGACACGCAGGTGCACGCCATGTTATTGTATCCTGTTATCAGCATCTGCTCTGTGATAAATTGCCTGTGTAAGCATGGCTAGATCAAAATAATTATTAATATGCTTCTCTCCCTTTCCCATTTCACGCTGGGCCCCGCAATGGCCGCTGTTGTATTTTCAATTTTTGTTTCTTATTTCCATTCTATTCCATTCCTTTCATCATTTTTCTTCTTATTAATAGGATTGTTAAATTTACGCCCAGACCTCAACAATCATGAGTAAGAATCTTTGATCACCCCATCAAACACAGAATTGTTAAAGCAACTGTGTTCTCATACAGCCCCTGATACGATAGCAATTTGTGGCCTTCGATTTTGCCTTCCAGCGACATGACTCGATTTTATTCCAAACATGAAAAAAAAAAAACAAACACCTAACTTATAAACAGCAACGAGGAATAAGCGAGTTCACAGCATAAAATGTATCAATTACACGTTAAATCACGTAGATTTTCCACAAATCATTTTTGTTTGTCCTATCATCTTATGTTTTAAGAACGAAAAAAAAAAGGTGAAAGGGTACGAAAGAGCAGAAAGACAAAACGATGCAGGCTCTGTATGAACAAGAGGAAGAGAAAGTCACCTCCCACAATATTAGAAGTTTTACCCCCTTCCTAGCCGTGTCACTAAAGAGATTAAGCACGGGGTGACACAGTGACAGTCAAGTCCCATCAGTTTATACAGCGTAGCCCAGTCAGAACATTAACGGGCTACCAAAGCCTCACTTCCCAAACCTCCTTACACATTTTTGGACAGACCTGATCGATGACGCCAAGGCACTGAGGACAGTCACAGCCTCTCCTCCCCTCGAATTTCTCCTCTCAGCACTTTAGTAATTAATGTCACACCCCGTTTTCCCCCAACCGGTGTACTTACGTGTTTCTTGTGTGTAAAATGTCTCCCAACTTTGCAACCGCTGGACGAGAGGCTGTAATGCAATGTACACAGGCCAAGACAACACAGTTTAAATCAATGTGCACGATTGTTTGTTGTCAACGTTTACAGAGTGCACTAAAATATATTTGCTAGCCACGGCAGTTGATACACTGAAATTGTCCTGGTATGTTCACAATGTCTACAAGGCTTGATGTAGACACACGAAAACAAACATAAGAGACCGAAGCTACATAAAACAGTCAGTCTTTACTCAGCTGATCAGTGTGTCATCTTTCTTGTCTCTCCGTTATCCCGTATCCAAAATGAATTGATTTTCGTTGAATGAATAAGAGGATTAAAAATCGAAAGATTTCTTTATTAATCTCCAGCTTTTACTGTCTAGTCAGGTATTAGAGACTCGTGTTCTCTCCAATATTCAGCACAGTCATGATTGATATCCAATAGCCTGCTGGGATGGACGGCAAGAAAAACTGAAGTCGTGTGCAGCTAGTGTAAAAACCAACACAGTCGTTGTATGACATGGGGATGACGGCTGCGACACGCAAAGGGATAAGGATGAAATTATGGGTTCCCAGCCTTTGGCGGTCCTTACCCCTGGAAACTTTTCGAAAAGATATTTACCCCAATCCTGTTTCGTTCAATAATTTGAGTTTACACTTCTACCCTAACAAAGCAACCGATGAAAAGGAACATTGAAATAACAGATATAGTGTTATATGATACAAAATAGGACAACTTCAAATTTTCATCTGATCTTCAGAATGTGGCTTTTAATAATAATTAAAAACAAAATTTGCTCAAATCCAGAATCAGCATATTTATTCTCTGAGTGGGTGAAATTTACTCCCTAGGGTTAATTTACCCCAAGTTGGGAAACCCCTGACATAAATGCAAACGTTCGGGTTTTGGTCAGGCGATGACTGGGAGCCACAAAGATCATTGTAGCATGGTGACAGTTTGGGATGTAAGACATTGCATTTAGTTGACATAGACACGCCGGAGTCGATATGCGTCGTTGTAGTTTGATGTTTTGGGATGAATGTTACAACAAAAATATTATTGCAGTATTCTGGGACATGGGGGAGTTGATACACATCAGTGTGTATTGAAATACTCATTTTACAAATACCAGAATTGATCGTAGCGTAAATGTTTGTTGATATGATGGAATGGACACATTTTCCATGATGTTAACTTATTGAGTCGGATACACTTTGTAGCTCACTAACAAAGTAATGGCCGTCAAACTTTGCCAGATGTTCCGAAAAAAAAATATTAAAAATTAATTGTATTTTGTGAAGCCTCGTGATAGCAACAATAACTGAAACAAACAAGCAAATAAACCGATATATTATTTTCTATAAATCTATATCAATATTCATGTCTTTGTCGATAAATGTACATGAATTTATTAGATGTTTATTTTAGTTATTGCTAGTGTTAGACTGCAAAATACGATTTTTTTTTTTCGTTGTTGTCTTTGTTGTTTTGTTGCCAGTGTCACGCCGGGGCGTGATGACTTCGTTAATCAGTGTAAGTGACCAACTAAAGACATACACACACTGGAGTCGATATGCGTCATTGTAGTTTGATGTTTTGGGATGAAGGTTACAACAAAAATATTATTGCAGAATGCTGGGACATGGGGGAGTTGATACACATCAGTGTGTATTGAAATACTCATTTACAAATACCAGAATTGATCGTAATTGATAATATAAGTCTCAAACAGTGCTCTTACTTCATATGTCATTGTTCGTTCGTTAGCAGAAATAATCTCCAGACCTTCGTTTTCTGTTCGAAACCACGTCCATGGTAGGAATATCCCGAGAGAAAAAGGAGATAACCTATAGGAGGCAACTATATTTTATCGATATTACTGAATTATCTCTCTTGGCATATCCCCTTCATGATAAACTCGACCCATAATTATTTACATTTAATTTGAAGTGATGTCGTCAAAGTGTAGACAGTGAACATTTTTTACATTTGTAACTGTTCTAAAGTAAACGGAGTATAAAGTGTTAATAGTAGTCTGATGCGGGAATAATTTAAATTGCTCGAGAATCTGTTTTCTATCAAACTGAACCGTCTTGGACATCCCCTAAACGACAAACTGGACAATATTTTCTCCTCTGATCTCTGACGTTAACAAACTGCAGCTGCAATGCAAATGGCTGGCTCTTAGATATTACTGAATATCGAACAAACGAATAATAAGCTCTTGATAGCTCTTTTGTGCAAGGGAATTAAATAAATTATGATTTTGTTATTGCATGTGAGGTTATTCCCCCTTTCTCAATTGATTAAATCCCTCATTTCCATCTTCGTTTTGGAGGCAAGCTGTGCTCCATTTGCTGACTGAATTGTATGATAGTTACAAAGGTTATTGCCTCCGAAAGCATCCATCCATGTATTGCTTATTTAGGATGGCAAGAATCAAATCGCATACAAAGATTCTGCTTCGCCTCTGAGTTTCGTATCTCCAAAACTAGAAGCAAAAATAGTGGCAGCGGCAGTAAGAAGTTTTGTAAGATTAGTCTCAGAGAATAAAATAAAAAGAAAATAACCCCCCCTCCCCCCACCCCCCCCAAAAAAAAACACAAAAAAAACCAACAAATAAAATAAAGTAGAGACCACTAGTAATTCAAAATAACAATAAACATAATTATGCCCACTCCCATAATCTATCAAGATCTGCTGTTGACGCCGTAATAAGCCTGAAATGTTCAATAGCTGCTACTATGTCAGGTTGAAACCGACATCTCAGTCTTTGTTTCCAGTAAACTATTTGTGTCACTCTGTCTTGAGTGTTTCACTATGAAATACGTGCAGGATAAAATGTCACCTCTTTCTTTCTTTGCGACACAATGGGGATTATTTATCTTTAAATTCTCTCTGTTTATGCTTAAAGGCTTAACTGGTTTAAGCGTCTCTATATGAAAAATAAAAACAAAGAGAAAATGACGACTCTTCTTGGACTAAAAAAAAATATTTTAAAAATAGGTAAAAATGTCGTCAGAGAGCCATGATATATATGTTATATCCATGTATCGCAGTATCCACATCAGGTCAGTACTTAGGAACTCTGGTTCATATTGGGATCATGACATAATATGAAAACAACCACAACAGCAACAGAACATGAACAAAATAAAAAACGAAAAGGATTCCTTACAGCTGTATAAATAGGAAACAACAACAGGTAAATCATTTAGATACGGAAACTGAGCATTAACACAATAAGCTCTTGGGCAGGAGAGGAGGACACAACGGCGTTAAGAATACCTTTGTTTCAATATGAAGTTATATTCATTTGTCTTAGTGTGCTTCCTAGAATCATCAAACCGACAATCAATGTGCATTTTCGGTATTTTTCGGTGGGGGACACACGAGATCGAGTTGAGAATTGACGGGACCAGGCTATGTCAAATCTTTGGGATATCGCTGGCTCTCCCATAATACTACCCAAGAACACAATTTCATACGAGAGGAAAAATAACCGTTTATTTGAAATATACTCCTTATCTTAAATGCTTTTTAGTAACATAAATTTAATAAGCATTTGAAATATTGTACTTCCCATCACAAAAAAAAAAAAAAGATTCCTTCAAGGAGTTAAGAGACTGGTTGGTAACAAAGAACCCGTCTGCAAATACAGTTATGTGAATACACATATGGGGTTTCATTATAGGAGCGGCGATATGTTATGAAGAATGTTTCCCCTAATGTTTCCAAATTACTGAGCGGAACTTTTCATGCTTTAAGCCAAAATAAAGGTACAATGGCCAAAAAACCAATTGTATTTTGTAAATTAAAATGAATGGCCACATTTTGATCTGCGCGGCACCAATACAGCGACTGTGCAGCTGTGCACCCGCGCAGCTCAGCAAAGAACAATGTTTGCGAAGAACATTTAATGAAATAACTAACTCTCTGCACCAAATCACTTCGTGATTTCAAAATTTGCCAAACACTCGAAATCGTTGCTAAACTGCATAAGTGCACAGTCACTGACATGTAAACTTTGAAGCCAGCCAGAACCAAATGGTCGCTGCTACAAGTTTTGATAAGAGCATCAACCGATACACTTCAGGGGAAAAATATTAATGATATTCTTAAATCTGGATAATTAAATGCATTTCATGACTGCCTCACTCGAGTTATTCCCCGCGTGAGCCTGGCCTTGTTGGCAAACGTCTCCTGGACCAATTCCATTTGTTTGAAATCGTCATGACTCTCAAACGGAATCTGAAATCGGACACCGTAACGCATTAATTGACAAGACTTCATAGGAGGGCCTTTGTTGTCTCCATTTATCATTTCAATATTTGCTAATTTTATAAAGGGGGTACCGCGCTGACACATTGTTTGAGGAAACATGTGATTTTATTCCTGCCATACGTGGGATGTTGTTAGACTTGTGAAATTTGCTCACTCCATGGAGCTATTAATAACACTGGAGTGCGTACAGCTGATTTCATGCGAGCGCATTAGAAGGCGATAGTCGCCATCTTGTATAGGGCAAGCACGGACTGCGCCTCAGCGTTTACTCATCCGTTACACTACAAGGTCTGCTTTCTACCTTCCCTTTCCTTTTCCTCTGCTAACTCCTTCTTTCTTTTCCTCTGCTCCTGTACCTTCTGTTTCTTCTCTACTTTCTTTCTTTTCTGCTTCAAAAAGGAGTGAGAACTGTTCTCATTCAATTTAAGTCAATGAATTTACTATAAAACTAGACCTCAACAGCCTATGTATTTGGATTTTACCACAGTATTATTTTTGTTTCTCATTAAATTCAGTTGTTTACTATTAGCTGGTGTGCACTGGCTCTTTTGAACTCTTGTTTTGAATACATCATGTAATCATAATAATAAATAATAATGGTGCTAGTGATCCCAGTTGATGCACATACAACACTGATGTCACAATGCAATTACCAGTGACCGCACCTCATGCAAAGTGTCAGATGAATGCATGTCGGTGCAGTCAGTGCCATATGTGCATAATCATACTCATAATACCCAGAAAACATTTTTTTAAATGAAAATCCACCCGAAGTAGAATGCCCAGAGCACTTCGGTGAGCTTACACCAGACCACTTAATGGTGAAATCTGTAGGGTCACATAATTATTTACCTTTGAACTCAAGATGGAAGTTGTGCGAACACAAAACTTGGGAAAGTCATCCAAGGCAAAATACAAGCTTAAACAGCAGTCATATGCTATGTGATGTTGTGATCTCTTGATAAGAACGTCACAAAACGTGGATTAGTCACAAAAACACTGGTAAATGAAACTGTATGGAAAAACAAATACTGTCCGCATCAACGTGCTGACTGCACCTAGTGCATTGACTATAGATCTAGAATCTAGATTCACAAGGTGAGAGATTGACCTGTAGCCGTGGGAATTTATACATTTTTGTTTGGAAAGGCTCTGGAATGCACAATCCAGCTGTGCTCAAACCCCTGAATAACTAGGCTAAGGCTCTTCTGATTTTTAGATATAATATATATACTTGACTGAGTGAGTACAACCAAGCTGGTAGATTAAGATGTTCTTCTTCTTGGC
Source organism: Onchidella celtica (assembly GCA_963931925.1). Taxonomy (NCBI): domain Eukaryota; kingdom Metazoa; phylum Mollusca; class Gastropoda; order Systellommatophora; family Onchidiidae; genus Onchidella; species Onchidella celtica. The sequence goes on from OZ007571.1 coordinate 19,608,732, forward strand.
TATCCAATCATTTGCTACATCTCGGCCTATGATTTACATATATTATTATAATTATGCCTCTCTCTCTCTCTTTTTCTCTCTCTCTCTCTCTCTCTCTCTCTCTCTCTCTCTCTCTCTCTCTCACACACACACACACACACACACACACATACACACCAGCTCCTGGATCTTAATGGGTCTATGGCAAAACCAACTTTCCCTCAGTTCTTTAGCATGTTTTGTGTGTGTGTGTCTGTTTTTTATAATTGTTATGTACACCCTCTCAAATGATTGTTGGTTATCTGAGAGAAACTGACTTGTAAAGTTTCCTCTGTCCACACGTTGATTTTTTTTTCTTTTAACATGACTCATCATGAGCTAAACTAACATGCCGTAAAAAAGAGTACTACATAGTTCCCTTCCCTTTTACTTCTAAACGACTGACCAATAAATAAAAATACCATAATATAAAAACAGCATAAATCATAAATTTGTATTTATTATCAAACACTTTAAAAGAAAATAATACAAGTATATGATAATCCGTAAATAACATAAATGTTAATATTTCTGCTTGTATCTTTTAATCTTGATCACCACCGTGAAAAGAGAAAAAAAACAGCGCTGACTAGGCCCTATCTATTACATACAATAGTGTACTGGGCGGGCCTTGCGCTGCCGTACTTTGCCCTACTTTTTCCGCCATCTTGGGGTTTCAATAGTGCGCGGCTCGCAGGGCAAGCGAAGAGGGCTGTGCGCACTCCAGTTTTATTAGTACCTCCATGGCTCACTCAATGGAGATGGTCATTGAATTGAGCAGTTAAGATGTTTTATCAGAAAAGTGGTTTACAAACTGAACTGGAAACTGTTGCAGGTGATGAATCACATTATTTGTGTGCGCATGCGAGGAACTCGAGTACATTATTATGAAGTGGGGAACTTTGGGGGACAGCACTGCAAAAAATTGATAAAAATATTATTGTTATGCCCCATGGAGTGCCAGCTTTTGAACAGTAAATTTTAAAAAAAGGGAGGGGGGGGGTATTTTTATACATTTTGATGAGATTTGTATTTATTCTGTTTTGTCCTGAGACGAGGAGCTTGGATTCCTAATCACTTATATTTTCTCTCAATTCGGGTCCACAAATTGTACAACTAAAATATGTACTGATATTTCTCGGAATAAATGTTGTTTTTGGGTGTTTTTTGTTTTTTTTGTTTTGTTGTATTTTGGCAATTATTTTCTCATCGACGGTCTCGGAGGCCTGAGAACTGAATACGAAATCAAGATCTATTCAATCCCCCACCCCTCCCCTTTCCACCGATAATGACAATATAAATAGTGGTATCAGATTATAAATTGGTGCGGCTTAACCAATCTTGTGGCTTTAGCAGCTGCCATTAGACATGCTTATATTAAATTTGAAAACCTACCCAAGTGATAAACGAATATTTTCCGGCCTGTCACATAAGCCATTCTGTGAAGGAAACCTTCGGCGTTCCAGAGAGATTTCTATACAAATATCGTTTCTACGTCAGCTTTCTCAGGTCAGCAAAGTCACTGATTTGACTTGCACCGTCTGGGTGGATTTTGGCAATGAAGGGACTGATCATTCAATATCTTGGAATGTGCGTGCGAAAATTCGTGCAAACACCGGAAAGGGCAGATATCTTAACGGCAGGGACCTCTGCGCGTGAGCATGACTTCCGGGTGACGACTTCCGGCAATTGGTGACGGTTTGTGAGGACGCAAAGAAAAATGTCCGTTTTGTTTGCCAGTCTAAGTGGATGGCTAATGAGGAGGTTTCCGCACTCATGTGAGGGAATATTGGCTCAGCTTTCAATCATCTCATTCTCCACACTGCAGAACAGAGGCAACTCACTCACTCACTGTTTGAATTTATAAGATAACTCATTGTGTGAACTCGTACTAACCAGGCAAGGTAGAGCTTTAAAACATTAGAGACCACCGTTACCTCTCTAGCCATGACATATGTGATTCTAGCACGCCTGGACAAATAAACAAACAATGAACAAACAAGCAACGACAGTTGTCTACGGTGTGCACCAAACCGAGCTGTGGTAAAGGACATCACAAAAAGTTGGTGGAGAAACGACCCACAATCCACATTTGTTCAACGTCTTTAATCTAAAGTAATTTTTATCTAATTTTTTCCCCATAAGCTTCTCCAGTTTTTTAAGTTCTTTGTCTGTTCCGTTCTTTTTCGTCTGCATTATCTTTCCTATTTCGTCGTTCTCCGTGTTTTTTAAATGCTAATTTCTCTTCATCATTATTGTACTCACCCCTGATTTTTATTTACTTATTTATTTACATTTTCTTTTTTTATTTTCCTATCGTTATAGTGGTAATGTCTGGAGTATATCTGACTCCAAAATGTGTTATTGGGCTGCAGTGCAAAACATTGAATCCATAAGGAGAAATTTGTGTGACGTTACACACTGCAATAAATCAAGTTAGTCACAATAGTTGGTTCTTCTCGACACTGCTTCACAGAATTTTAATATCTTTTCTTCTTACAATGTCAGTGCAGCGATGTATGACGATCTGTTGAAGAATCACCAAAACTTTGTTCTAGATTTTCCCGAATATCATTTGAAACATCATTTGAATTGAACTGGTGTAACGAAGTGTGGTACTTCAGCTAGTGAAGGAGGAAGTGGTTCAACACTGCCGATATCCCTGCCACATCTTTGATACACTGCAGTCCATGTGACTGAAAACTGTGGATTGGTCGAGGACAGCTTTTATACTTTTTTCCATGCATGCAGACTAACCACTTCGCCTTCCTGTATCATGGCAAATCTCCCCTTCCCAATCCACCCCCATCTTCGCTTTCTTGTGGTTAACTTATCGAGTTAGTCTAGATCCGTGTTTCTCAAGGCGGAGAGTGCCAATATTTTGGTGGGGTGTGGGGCTTCAGAATAGGGAGGAGGGATGTTTCATAGAAACCTTAAATACATAATGTATTTTAACTTAAACTGTTGTTTGTTCATATCGTGGTGAAAATATATTAATATTTAAAAAAAACGAAAACGTTTATATACTGTACACTACGTTTGTCAGATCATGGTGAGGTGCTGGTATATTTATTATTATTATTATTATTTTTTTCTTTTGAAAATTGAAGTGGGGCGAGAGACAAAAAAGGTTGAGAAACACTGGTTTAGATCCATCTCCCTGGGCACCTCATGGTGACCAGAGCATCAGAGAAGAATGGCGTCTTTTGATGCATCCAGTACAATCACGAATTGACTAATTTTTCTGGAATGATCTTAATTGATCGATTCACAGCTAACTTCTTCCTCAGCATGACCACCTCTCCCCCATCATCAAAGCAGCTCGAGTCCAGCCATATCAGCATGGATGGAGGGTGTGGGGTGAGAGGTGGGGTGGGCAGGGTGAACCCAGGGGAAAGAACCCGGTCCACGAGTCGCTGCAATATGAGCCAGGCTTCCTGTCCCGCTCCAGATCTCCGGTAACTGTCGGACACTACTTAGAGGTAACTTCAACCCTGACTATCAATACAGGCCGTAATTGGCGGGAGGCAAATGTTACTGGTGCAGCAATAGTCAAGGGATTCTGGCTGGTACAAAAGTCATTCCAGTGTCCACTATCGCACTCGTCCAGGCACGGGAAAAGTCTGAATATGTTTGACAACAGATTCACAAGTTTCATTCATACGGGAATTGCAGTGATTCTGAGCTTTCCTTTAATAAATGACATATGTACACCTCAGTCTCACGGATGGCCGCGAAGAGAGACTTTTAAATAATATAGCAAAAATCTGACTACAGTGAACAAAATGGGATTATGAATATTTGTTTTCTTTATACTTTATTTTTTGTCCTTTTATTTATTTGTTTGTTTGTTTGTATTTTTTTCTTTATACAAAACAATTTATGTACACAATGGACAGGTAGATGTAAAACAAATAGAATAGAACAAAATAAAATTTACTGCAAACACATAGAATCGATCAATGTGGATCAAAATATGAGAAAAATTCAATCATTAAAATTAACAATAACTTAAAATAAAAACAAATCAAAATCTGTACGTCATTAGAAAGACAGCAGACAAGTCAGACACAAATGTCGACTTCAATCATGGCCGCGGAATATTTCTTCAGCTACCATAGTCTTGAATGTCACATAGTCTAATTCAAAGTATTTGCCTTCATTTGAAAAAAAACACAGAAAGAACCACAGCTTAAACATAGAGATAAAGGAAACTAAACACCAGTGCTTGAAAATAATCAAAATAAAGCAAGACAAAATGAAAGAGATCTTCGGATTTCATAGTAAACTGACAATTCAATAATCCCATTGAAGTTTGCGTTACTGCTGGAATAATATTTTTGATTGGGTTGAGAGACGCAGAGAATGAGTGGAGGGAAATCAGAGTCCGAACTACCGTGGAAATCAAAACAAATGTCACAATGCCATGTGAATAAACGAAACACATGCAGGGGGTGAGCCAATGACAAAGTCCGGCACATATGGTAGCGGAAGGAAGATATCCCACAATGCATGAGCATTCTATCAATCCAAGAGATTAATTTTTGTTGCTGTTTAAAAGAAGGGGGAGTAATAGGGGTGGAAACTAAGGGAGACAAAGGCGGGAGTAGTAGTTAGAGATGGCCAGTTGCGGGGTTTGACAGGAAGTCATATTCCCGTCAGGCTTGGAGTCAAAGCTAGAGTTTCTACAACAGCGTGATGGACACAATAGCCAGTTGAGCGACTTTTCGACTCAGGGTAACCATATGATGCCA
>OZ007571.1:19616003-19738503 GCA_963931925.1 Onchidella celtica
TTCTACTCCAGTAATCTTCACTGCTACTTCGTTCATTAGATTTGGAGCTTGTTTTTTTTTTTTGGTTTGTGAGTCATAAATACTTTCAGAACAGAAAGGGTGTTATCATTTAAGAATACAGGACAATCGAGGACAATATCAACTATTTACCTAGTTTTGTTTTTGGAGTAAGTATAGTTTTAAGAGACCCCCGGTTAGTGGTTACAGTATAAAAACTCATGTTTAGTTGTTCTATAGCAAAACTTAGCATTATCAGCTTGAAATATATAGTCAATAATACGTGTACGTTGTGTTACTGCTATCAAGTGCAACACTCGTGTCAGCGCTGAAACAGGGGAAACAATTGACCTCATTGTGTAAACAGACCACACACTTACCTCCCTTCCACAGTTGTCTGACACCAACGCCTTTGTTTTGTTTTTCTTTTTGGCTCGTTTTTTGTTTTCTAATAGCAACGCTGTAAAGTTTGGCGGTTGCCATCACGCCCATCGTTATCTAGAATGTTCGTTTAATGTAATCTTTACCTGCGATATATTGTTCCTCATTTACTGGCAACAAAATGTCTATCAAGTAACAGAAAAACGATATTTTCTGAGATGGACAGAGAAAACAAGCGATTGAGAATGAAAGAAGTTCACCAGGGAGGCACGTCAGTCAAGGGGCAAGGTGCTCACCTCTCATGCCGAATGTACCTGGTTCGATTCACTGTCAGTGCAAGCATGTTAGAATTTTTGGGGGAAAATGACTGTCCCTGATCCTATGATAGGTAGGATCGAGCACCTAGTCTTCTCGGATAAGGACGAAAAACTCCGAGGGCCCGTGTGCACGTTGCACACTGTATAGATACCTTGGCAGTTGGAAATCGAGAAGAGCAGGCATAACAAGGCCGCTGCCGGGGAAAATTTACAACAACAAAAAAACTACCACAAAAAGCATTAACAAGAAACATAAAAGCAAGAAAAGGGAGGTGTAAATGCCAAGAACAATGAACCCCCTAAAATAAAGACCTAATCCCCTAAAATAAAGACCTAATCCCCTAAAATAAAGACCTAATCCTCTAAAATAAAGACCTAACCCCCTAAAGTAAAGACCTAATCCCCTAAAATAAAGACTTAATCCGATTGAAGTTCGCCAGAAATTAAAAGTAATTCTTTATTCAGACAGGAGAGAACATGAAATATTTCACATTGCTGTTGCACTTAGTTCCTTGTGCAGCTATCATTAATATTTGCCTGATTAATAACTACATGTTCATGAACCAACTGCCTTTGTACAACGTAACAAACATAAATAAAACACAGACACGTACTGGCTGACGCCTGGTTGCATTTGATGTTGAAACACTGTGTTAATAGACTGGTTATCGCAATTGTAATTATTTACTGTGATATTTTGATTTCAGTAACGTTTCTTCTTTTCAAACATAACCTTTGAAACAACATAAACTGGGAGTTCTATACGTCGATTTGATGCTTGGGGAACCGTACTGAAAATATACAGAGAGAGTGATTCACCCGGGTTGTCAGATCACACTAAAAGCAACCACGTAAATGGTGTTCTAATCGTTCCCGTAACAGCTCTTAAAGAGAAGAAATGAATGTAGATGTAAGAGCATGCCTTTCATGAGGCGCCACCCACAAGAAAACACTTGCTGAAATGGGCGCCAGAGACGCAGCATTTACAACCAATTTGAGCCAAAGTGGGTAAATACTGAGCTAAAAGGGACCAGAAGACAGAAGGATAAACATGTCTAAATTCGCCACATTGCTCATATGGACGGTCCCTGCCTCACATCGTGTGAGAGAGAAGCACTGAATGCAAAGGGTTTTAGGGAAGGGGAGGTGCAATGGGGTTCAGTATTTGGGAGAATACGTTGCTGTCGAGAACATGGTGGGCACATTGCAGATCTCTAGAGACAGTACAGTATTTGGCAGTCTGTTGTTGAGAAGTGGCAGTTTAGCCATGGTAAACCTTTTGAGTTGGCAGCTGATAATAGTGCATTTGATACGCAAATGTGCAAACTGAATAGGTCGTTCATACATTATTCTTAGTCTCAAAAACGCAAATAACGGGGTTAGATGCGTCTAAATATTTCTTTAATACAGATGTGCGTTCTTTTCGGCACTGTTCATTTGTTCTTTTGTAGGTGTTGAACTGAGGGCGTGTGCGCGGCAGGCAGAGAGGAACATGTGGCAGCCAAATTTTGTGACTGTGTGTATGTATAAGAGAGAGAGAGAGAGAGAGAGAAGAATAGATAGATAGATAGATAGATAGATAGATAGATAGATAGATAGATAGATAGATAGATAGATCGAGAGACAGACAGACAGACAGACAGACAGACATACATACAGACAGACAGACAGACAGATAGATAGATAGATAGATAGATAGATAGATAGATAGATAGATAGATAGATAGATAGATAGACAGCTAGATAGTTATCTAGATAGACAAAGAGACAGATGGCTAGATACATAGACAAACAGACAGATAACTAAGTAGATCGATAGTCAGGCAGACAGATAGACAGACAGACAGACAGACAGACAGATAGATAGATAGATAGATAGATAGATAGATAGATAGATAGATACAAACGGAGAAAGGAATAATTCACAGTGAGACAACTAACACAAACACACACATCCCCTCCACCCGAAAAAAAGGCCACTTCATACAAGGTCAAATCCACGTACGGTTAGTGACACATCAATCAATAAATAATTGATAAATCCATCGTTAATTTGTCAATTAATGGCTTAGTTTGCCTCTTAGCAAAACTGGGCCATCAACTTGTCAGCTTTTAGTTTTAACCTAACCGCTAATATAGAAAAGTCCAACCGCATAGCGCCCCAAACCTTCTACTGCAGCTACAGCGAATGTGTCTGGTGATGGCGTAGAACACCCAACTAATCATGGTCTCTAAACTGTGACGTAAAAGATGCTATTCAAAAGCTGACCAAATTTTGATTCAGGACAAACTATGTAGGCAGCATTAGATCTAATCTCTATATTTTGATGATGAAAATAAAATAATATTAAAAAAAAAAATAAAAAAATTGCGAGGTGTTAAATGGCATCGTTATAAAACAGTTCATAAAATAGAAAGTTGTGATTGAGTGATCTATATGTTTATTGGCAATGTTAAAATAGGACATAAACACATTTACACATGCTTTCATTGAAACGCCAGCAAATAATATTTTCTCTGTAGAAAAACAAAACTGAAACTAGAACGCACGGCAATTTAAAGAATTTCAACGTATAAAATTTGAAGATCTTAGGTGTGGAAAGAAGGGAACCTGGGGTAGTGCAGGGCTTCTTTGGGGTTCATAATTATACTATCAGTTGCCAGGGGTAAAACACAATAAAACACAAACAAATGGTAATGCATTCTGAGACTTTCACAAAAAAATAAATAATGATAATAATAATACTGATACAGACAATAATAATAATAAAGTTCCTGAAACTGAAGTTTATTATCTGAAAGTCACTTTACAACATTCCAGTTGAAAGCACAGCCTAATGGAGTGTTATTTCCATGGTAACCACTGCCCAATCCCCCCCCCCCCCCCACCCAGCCCAATTTCATCGTCGTCTAATTCTCTTAACATCGAATTGCAAACTAAAAGCATTTTTTTTTGTCTAACGACTGGTTGATCACAGAATATATTATGATGCCGAAGTAATACACCAGAACGAGAAATGAAATAAATATGAAGTAAACAAACAAATTATGTAACTATGAACTTGTGGGAAGAAAACTTACTGACGGACTGTTAAGTGACCAACTGACCAACTAAATTAAGCAGTCAATGAAGGACAGCCCAGATGTCCAGAAATTAATTCATTAACTAAATATCTAAGCAAGAGATGAACTCAAATACTACCAATTATTCTTTTATACTACTACTATTTCCTGTTGCACCCACTGGTGCTTAGGGCAGCAACAAAGGATCTCCAGCCCTGTCTGTCCTGGGCCATCTTTGCGAGAGTTCCCCATGAGTGATTGAAGGATTTCATCTCTGCCTCGATTGTTCTCCGCCAGGTTGCCTTGGGTCTGCCTCGCTTGCGCCGTCCCTCCGGTGTCCACTGAAGTGCTGTTTTGGTTATAGAATTTGCTTCCTTTCGCAGCACGTGTCCAAGCCATCTCCATCGTCTCTTCGTGATGATGTTGGCTATTAATTTTCTTCTTGCTTGCATCGCCTTAGTAGTTCCTGATTAGAAATCTTGTTTGGCCAAAAGATGCGGAGAATCCTACGAAGACATGTGGTGTGGAAGGAAGACAACTTGGCGAGGTCACCTTCTGTCATTCGCCAACACTCTGATCCATAGAGGAGTGTGGATAGGACACAGCTTTGGTACAGTCTGATCTTGGTGTTGATGCCGTATTGTGTCGATTTCCAGATGTTGCTCATACTTTGAAAGACAGCCCTTGCATTTCCCAGCCTACTTTGGATGTCCTCCTTTGTGCCACCCTCTGGTCTGATAATGCTACCAAGGTATTTAAATTTGTCCGTCGTGGTGAGGTTCTTGTCATCTACTTGCACTGGTGCTGGAGTGTCTACATTTAGGGTCATAATCTCTGTCTTCTTCTGGCTAATCCGAAGGCCTACTTTGCATCCAAAATTATGTAGTCTCTGCGTCTTATCTTGCATGTGTTGGTGACTATGTGACAATAGCGCAAGGTCATCCGCAAAGTCCAAATCCTCTAGGTTGTCGAAGAGTGTCCATCTGATGCCTCTTGGTGCATCCTCTGTAGTTTTCCGCATAATCCAGTCGATTACGAGGTTAAACAAAATTGTTGACATCACACATCCTTGCCGTACACCAGTTTTCACTTCAAAGGATGCATCATTGTTTCCGACACTGCAACTGAAGTTCTTGTAAAAGCTTTTGATGAGTTCAACAAGCTTGCTGGGAATCCCATAGTGCCGAAGAATGCGCCATATACTCTCTCTGTGGATGCTGTCGAAGGCCTTTTCGAAGTCAACGAAGTTCACATAGAGCTGCCTTTGCCATTCTGAACACTGTTCTATGATGTTTCGGAGTGTGAAGATCTGGTCAATGCATCCTTTCCCATATCGGAATCCGGCCTGTTCCTTTCTCAGTGTCTTGTCCACAGCATCTGACATACGTTGCACAATGATCTTGGCAAGGATTTTGCTGGGTATAGAAAGGAGAGTGATACCACGCCAGTTGTTGCAATCGCTGAGTGCTCCTTTCTTGGGTATTTTCACTATTCTGCCTTCATTCCAGCTCTTTGGTACTGCTTCTGCTTCCCAGATAGCTGTGAACAGTGGCTGAAGGATGGTGGCTGACTGATCCGGATCTGCTTTGAACAGTTCTGCAGTCAAGTTGTCTTTTCCTGGGGCTTTGCTGTTTTTTAGGCTCTTTATTGCTGCCACTATCTCTTCTTTCTTTGGTGGATCTATGTTGATGTCAAGGTCTTCAGCAGCATCTTGTATTATTATTCTATCTTCAGGTGGTGGCCGGTTTAGTAATTCCTGAAAGTGCTCTGTCCAGCGTGTATCCTGTTCTCGTTCTGTAGTCAGTAGTTTCCCATTCTTGTCTTTGAATGGAACACTTGGTCTTCCACCGTACTTGCCACAAATGCGCTTAGTGATCTTGTGGAGCTTACCCTGTTCTCCTCTTGCTGCTGCCTCCTCCGCATCTGCCGCTAGCTGTTCCATGGCTTCTCGTTTATCTTTCTTTACTAGTCTCTTCACTTTCTTATTTAACTCTGTGTAGCTATGTTGGTACCTCTCTTTCAGCCTTTCCGATTTCACTTGTAGGAGTTTCTTTTTCATGACTTTCCTCTCCTCGATCACATCCCATGTTCTTTGTTGGATCCACTCCTTGCTTTTCCCTTTCTCATTAAATCCAAGGCAGGCTACACTGCTCTCTGTGTACACTGTAGTTACTCTTTTCCACTCTGAATCGATTCCTCTTTCTTTAGGGTTGTTCTTATCAGACTCTCGTAGAGCCTGGAATCGGTTCTTGACTTGTATGTTGAAGGCATTTCTAACACTTGCATCTCTCAGTTTCTGAATATTAAGGTGTCTTTGCTTTGATGTCTTGATTCCGGTATTGTTCAGTTTAATTTTGATAAGTGCTGCCACTAGATGGTGGTCGCTGGCTACGTCAGCTCCTCTTTTCACTTCCACATCTAGAAGGGATCGTCTCCACATACCGTTGATCATCAAATGGTCTATTTGGTTCTTGTCTCTTCCATTTGGAGAATTCCATGTGAGTTTGTGAATTTCTCTGTGTGTGAAAAGGGTCCCTCCGATGACTAAGTTGTTCAAGGCACAAAAATCCACAAGCCTTTCTCCATTGTCATTCCTTGTTCCAGTTCCATGTTTTCCCATTACTCTTTCATAATTTATATCATCTTTACCTACCTTAGCATTGAGGTCTCCCATGACAATGATGAGATCATGCCGTGGCGTCATGTCCATTTCCCCCTGGAGTTGTTCATAAAAGTCGTCTTTGTCTGTGTTGTCGTTTTCGTTGGTTGGTGCATAACATTGGATGACAGTGATGTTTGTGTGTCGTCCTTTCATCCTCATCCTCATCAGTCTGCTATTGACTGGTTTCTACTCCAACAAGCATTTGTCCAGTCCTTTCATTGGGATGATGGCTACTCCTTCATGATGTTGGTCATCCTCTCTTCCAGAGTAGAGGACGGTTTCTCCAGTGGATGTTTTGATCCTTCCAGATCCAGTCCATCTGCTCTCACTTACACCCAGGATGTGTAGGTTGTAGCGCCTCATCTCTGATGTTACTTGTGCTAACTTACCCGATTCATACATTGTTCTAACATTCCAGTATCCAATCCTGGTCTTGGTTTTGGCGGTGTTCAGTTCCTCCTTCATCCTGCTAGCAGTTTCCTTTCGGCTTTCACTACTTGCATTCATACGAGTCGCGAGGTACTCAGAAGGTCCATCACATCCAGAACGTTGGTTTTTCCATGTTGCTGTTTCCGTAACGATTTTTGTTTCTCCAAGTAAGGTCATCCCAACAAGGATTTCAGGGTAGGGTTGTTAGCCCTACGCCCAACCCCCGAACCTGGAGGGCCGGTCTGTGTCACGAGCGAGTGAGCGAGGATCAGTAGTTACGAGAAGAGGGTTAGAATAAAGTTAACCCACGGGCCACGGGGTAAGGGAAAGCGTGCATGTTGTGAGTGGTGGGGGTCTGAATGAGGCGAGAGCGCTGTATTACTATCACTGCACACTAAGACGTCCTAGGGAACGGACGCAGGAGAAAGCCCCAGAGGGCGAACATAAGGAGAGCAGTCGGAAGACTTGGGAGTAGTGTTTTTCCAGTGACGACTGGTAGGTGAAACGATGATTGATAATTATGATTGATGTATTATATTCGTCTATGACCATGATGTAAATAAGTATATGTGAGGAATGTGGAAGTCCTTGATACTGTATATAGCAATGTGCGCCATGAGCGATAGATGAAAGTTGAGTTCATGGATTTGTAGCGAGAGTGAGTATTGTGTGCTACGGTGGAGGTGTGTTACCGTAAGATGTTTGGTGAGTGAAATGTGAACTATTGTGTGTACGCTTCATGAGTTGTAATGAGGGGTGAAGTGAATAGAAGTGGTGTGGTATTATACCAATGTAATGTTATTCTTGTAGGTGCCGGGGACGGGCCGAACCGCCGCCTACGGTGAGCACAGGGGATAGGCCAGCATAGGGCCGAAGGCCACACATAGGCCAGGAGTGAAGCTGTCGGTGTAGGACAGTCGCAGCACATGAGTCATGGCAGTCTGGCCACCGACAGGGACGTATATATATGATCGTGAATGTGCTATTGAAATGCTAATGTGCTATTGCCATGTTGATGTGCTATTGAAATGCTAATGTGCTATTGCCATGCTGATGTGCTATTGGAATGCTAATGTGTTATGGCAATAGGAAGGGGCTATTGAGAGACTGCGGTGCCAGTGAAATATTAATGTGCGATTAAGACCCTGAGAGGAGAGGCTGGGGCCGAAGTGTCTTTAGAAAGTAACTACCGGGTTGTGGACCCGAGGAAGAGTGCATGTGGGAATAAGGCCGTTGGACGGTAGTAAATTCAATAATATAATGTATGTAATTGCACTTTTATCTTTATCTTTATGTATAATAAATGTGTGAGTCTGATGGGTTGTTCTGTTAAGTGTTATACTTGTTCGTTCGTGATTGTTGTCCTGTTATAACCATCGCATCTCCCAGTCTGGGATTTGTGACACTGGGGGCTCGTCCGTTGTGACACTTGTCCGTTTAGTTTACCTGTAGTCATTTTGACATTGTGTATCCGTCATATCTAGTTGTTTTTCTGTTGTGGTAGGAATTTGTGCTGTTGTCCTTGTTCGTGGAATGAATGGAAATTTCATGATGGTATAATTTATGTATATTTATGAATATGTATTGATGCATGTATTTTGATGAATATGTATTAATGTGTACTTAAAATTCTGCAGAGAGTGTGTGTGCCAGCCTGTAGAGGTCAAGCAGCCAGAGCTCCGAGACAAGGGGAGAAGTTATAGTCAGAATTGCGAGTTAAGTAAAAGTCAACATTTTTGTGCCCTGGATTGAGGGCTGTCTGTTAATCTGTCTTTTTCTCTGTTTTGCTGTTTTTGTTGTAATTGATTATACAGGCGGTGGCGCGGGTTTGCTGTGGTGAACTTAGTTTATCCTTTTAAAAAAAGGTGTGGTAAACTTTGGAACTTCGTTCATCACAGTGAACAGTTCTATAGGGACCTGTATTTTTGTTTAGATTGTGGCGTTCCATCTTCCTCGTTGTTTTAGGAAGACGTTTCTCTTGTCCCTCTCTTACCTATCTATAGATACGTTCTTTTTTTCAGGCTCTGTTCTTGTTCGTACCTTGTAGTGTAATCGGCGTAGTTAGGTTGCATTTTTTTTTTCCCATTACAGTTTTTTTTTAGAAGCTCTGTCCTAGTCTGGTTCGTTGTCTTTGATGTCCTTGTGGTCCTTCTTCTGAATTTCTTCATCTTTGTCTTTTCTATTCTTTTTTGTTATTTAATAGTGCTATACATTTTATAGACGCCCTCAAGGGAAAGCGCCACCTAAACGCCTAAATGTTTCAAAACTCTGCTCAGCTGAGAAACAGAGCGAGCTCTCATCAGAACTCTCCTCAAAATTGGATTGCGTGACTTTTGACCCTGAGAACATTGAACAGAGCTGGACTGACCTAAATACGAAAAAAATTTTCTCATCCAAGCTCACTGCAGTGACCCCTCTTCCACAGCAAAAGCTGATGCACTGCATGCATGTAAGGGTGTACTCCAGAAGAAGCTGAGGAAAATGAAAAATGACTGGCTAGAAGAGCGAGTAAGAGAAACTCAGAAATATGCCGACACAAACAACACTAGAAAGTTCTTTGAGAGCCTCCGAGCTGTGTTTGGACCATCCCGCTCTGGCACTACGCCACTTCTTGCGTCAGATGGTTCAACACGCATTGTTGAATTGAATGCCATAATTCAGCGTTGGGCAGAACATTTCGGAGGTGTGCTAAATCGGCCATCAAATATAAATACTGAGTCCATTGACCGCCTCCCTCAGACTCCTATTAATGCAGCTCTTGCCAAGCCATTCACAGCAAATGAGACCCGAACTGCCACAAATCAGATGTCCTTTAACAAATCACCAGGCGTGGATTCAATTCCTGCTGAGGTGTATGCCTTCGGTGGAGAAAAGCTTATTGAAAGGTTGACCGAGTTGTTCAATCATATGTTGAAAGCAGGGAAGCTGCCACAGGACTTCAAAGATGCTTCAATCATCCATCTGTACAAAAACAAAGGGGACAGCCAAGTCTGTGACAACCATCGGGGAATCTCTCTACTTTCAATTGCTGGCAAAATATTGGCAAGAATGCTTCTGAATCGCCTTCTTGATCACCTCTCGTCAAATGACTTGCTTCCCGAGAGCCAATGTGGCTTTCGTAAAGAGAGGGGAACGGCGGATATGATTTTTGCTGCCAGACAGATTCAGGAAAAATGCATGGAACAAAATAAAGCGCTGTATATCACATTTGTTGACCTCACAAAAGCATTTGACACAGTGTGTCGTGAAGGCCTCTGGAAAATCTTGGCGAAGTTTGGGTGTCCACCCGAATTCATCACAATAGTGCGCCAGTTTCATGATGGCATGCAAGCTGCAGTCAAAAGCAACGGCAGTGTTTCAGAGCCCTTTGCTGTCACAAATGGGGTAAAACAGGGTTGTGTCTTAGCCCCAACTCTGTTCAGCATCATGTTCTCTGCAATGCTACAAGAAGCCTTTAGCTCTCCTCCTCAAGGGGTAAGCATCAAGTACCGAACTGACGGCAGTCTATTCAACCTCAGGAGACTTCAGGCAAAAACCAAAACCAAAAGTACTCAAGTCAGTGACCTACTATTTGCTGATGATTGTGCACTTCTGGCACACGATGAGGATAGCATGCAAAACTGTGTTGATAAGTTCTCTAGTGCCTGTGACAACTTTGGCCTCACAATAAGCACAAAGAAGACGGAAGTGCTCCATCAGCCTACTCCAGACGACAAGTATCCTGTGACCCCAAATATCAAAGTCCATGACAGTCTTCTGAAGGTGTCGGAGAACTTCACCTATCTTGGCAGTACACTGTCTTCCGCGGCTCGTGTTGATACTGAAATTCTCTCAAGAATCAGCAAAGCCAGCTCTGCATTTGGCAGGCTTCGAAAGAGAGTATGGGATATTGCCGGCATTCGCACAGACACTAAGCTGAAAGTGTACAATGCTGTGGTCCTTCCCACCCTACTCTATGGGGCTGAAACCTGGATAGTGTACCAATCGCATGCCAGAAAGCTAAATCACTTTCATCTGGCCTGCCTTAGAAAGATCCTAAGGATCAAATGGCAGGATAAAATTCCAGACACTGAGGTCCTCAATCGTGCCAAGGAATTGAGCATCTTCTGCCACCTGAAAAAAATTCAGCTACGTTGGGCAGGACATGTTGTCAGAATGCCCGACTCCAGACTCCCTAAGCAAATCTTCTTCTCTGAGCTCTCCAATGGAACGAGGAATGTTGGGGCCCCAAAGAGACGTTACAAAGACACTCTCAAGCAATCACTGAAGGCCTTTGCCATTGATGTGAGTGAGTGGGAAAAGCTCTCGCTTGATCGTGCAAATTGGAGGGCGGCCCTTACCAGAGGCAGCAAAGCATGGGAAGCTGACAGAGTTCAGCAGGCTATCAAAAAAAGAGAACGGCGCAAGAAAAGGCCCAGTGGTACTGAACCAACGGAGCACTCTTGTCATTTATGCGGAAGGGTCTGCAGGGCAAAAATAGGACTTATCAGTCACATGAGAAGCCATAAGTCATGAAAGAACAGTCTTTACATTCTGTCCTCTGTGTCCTTTAGTTCTCTTTATTGTCCACAATTCTCAACAATTTCTGTTCTTTATTCCTCTGGTGTTGTTAAGGTCATCATCATACCTGATGGACGAACTATTATTATTATTACATTTTATGAACATAGAATTAGTTAGAGAGAATATGCTATAAAATGTTCAGTAGGTAAATTTCTGAATTGTATTTGAGACAATTGGGTGTTGTTATATCTGGTGTGATCTCAGGTCTCTGGTCGTGTCGTTAGT
The DNA here is from genome assembly GCA_963931925.1 of Onchidella celtica. Lineage (NCBI taxonomy): Eukaryota > Metazoa > Mollusca > Gastropoda > Systellommatophora > Onchidiidae > Onchidella > Onchidella celtica. Next base: position 19,627,641 of record OZ007571.1, read on the forward strand.
GATCATACCGACAGGTTGGTCTTTTTCGTAATACATACCATAACCATAAATCTGTGAAATGGCGGATCTCCGTGAGCTCATGAAATTGGGTACGGAACTTGGCCTTGAGGGAGAGGAGCTGCGCAGCTGGATTAAAGAGCAGCAGGCAGAATTGCGCGATGAGCGTGCTAAAGATAGGGAGCAGGAGAGGGAGTTAAAGTTAAAGGAGATAGAGGCGCAAGTAAAGATCACAGAATTGGAAAGCAAGAAGAATGCGCCAACGGAAACAGTTGAGCGGCAGGGGCAAAATAAAGGTGGCGTTAGGATTAAGCTGCCTACGTTCGACGACCGGAAGCACGACATAGACGCCTTCCTTTACAGGTTCGAACTGAACGCACAACTGCAATGGGGGGAGAATAAACAATTATGGTCCACGTACCTGGCTTCCTTGTTGCAGGGGCGAGCGTTAACCTACTTTAAAGAGATACAGCGCGAAGACGTACATGATTACGATAAGCTGAAGTCTTTGCTGCTTCGCTGATTTACGCGTACGGAGGAATATTTCCGGGAGCAGTTTAGGCGAGCACGTGCGGATACCAGGGAGGACTTTGCTGCCTTCGTCGCGAGACTAGCAGAATATTTCACGAACTGGGTGGACTTGGCGCATGTGGGCGCGGATTTTGCTAAATTGAAAGACCTAATGATCCGTGACCAGCTGTACGCGTCGTGCCATAAAGATCTGGTGGCTTTTCTGAAAGAAAACGAACCCGCGACGGTGCAGGAGGCGTCTAAGTTGGGGGAAGCATACCGTACGGCACATCCGTCCAAACCAGTCGCGAGGGCGTACGTTGTCAGGGTTTAAGTGCTATAAATGCCGTGCTGGGCCACGACTTGCAAGGAGTTGATTTTTCACGGTCTCCTTGATTATAACCAGCGTAATTTGTCCTTGAACTGTTCTCGTGAACAGTTTGTTTTTGAAACACTTTTTCTTAGAGATGGAAAGAAAGTGGGGCGAGATAGAATAAATGTATAAGTTAGGAGTGACAGTGCAATTCTCGACCCCGTGATTTTGATGAACACTTAGAAGGGAAGAGAAGGGGTGAATAAGGATAGATAGTTTAAGACGCTTGGTCGCGTTTTAAGTTGTGGAGAAGAGTTGTTTTTTTTTATACAACCGATTGTCTTAGGCTGTCCGCGTTCCGTGGACCAGCTAACGTAATGCCAGATATTACTATATACCGAGATGACTGTGACACTTGACGTGTGCATGGCTTGCGTAAAGCGCATTAAATTAACTAGCTATCGCCTCGTGCCATGTCATCTATACCGGATTCGATACGGAGATTAAATAAATTAAATCATATTGTTATTAAATTGAGAAAGTTCTATACTATTGTTGCATTTAAGGCAGCACCACGCGAGTTTGAAATGTAAACGTTAAGCTAATTAACTTTTCGGCGTTTTATTTCGGCTTCATTATACTGAAATCCGTTGTAGGACAGACCCACAATTTCATTACTCTATTACAGAGTCTGTCTTGTATTGGGGTTGGATAGTGCTTTTCCCCCTCAATTCTGGACGGTGGATGGATTCACATTATCTTGTTCACTACTTTATGAACCAGTTTTACAATCCTTTTTTGTGAATATCCTCTTTCCACCAGCGTCATTCCGGACTGTGACCTGAACTTCTGACAAACCTGACGCCATGGTCAGCGGGTCAATGAGATGGAGACATGGCAAACCAAGCTACCAGAGCTACTGCTGCCATTGGATACCACAGTATTTTAATTAACAATATATTGTTTGTGAATGTGTATATAAGCAGCAATTATGTGTGTTGACTAGATAATTATGAGCCTATTCCTTCAGTAAGGCCTGATTGTTTGATAGTAGTTATACTTTAATTCAGCAGTATACAGTGATATACTCATTGTTATTATAAATGTTCGTGAGAAGTTTGATTGTGTGGAGTGAGAATGTTTCGATAGACTAGATTCTACAGAACGTGGCATCAATAATTGTAGGCTTTTTGTCCATCCAATATGCACGTTCTTAGTTAAATTTTTTGTTCTCAAGCTTAAGGCTGACTTTTCTACGGTAGTACTTAAGCCCCCACCACAATAACTTTGTGGTTTCTTGGATCCTATCGTGTAAATTTTTCTTAAAATTTCCACTGGGGTGGGGGATGTCAGGGTTTAAGTGCTATAAATGCCGTGCTGGGTCACGACTTGCAAGGAGTTGATTTTTCACGGTCTCCTTGATTATAACCAGCGTAATTTGTCCTTGAACTGTTCTCGTGAACAGTTTGTTTTTGAAACACTTTTTCTTAGAGATGGAAAGAAAGTGGGGCGAGATAGAATAAATGTATAAGTTAGGAGTGACAGTGCAATTCTCGACCCCGTGATTTTGATGAACACTTAGAAGGGAAGAGAAGGGGTGAATAAGGATAGATAGTTTAAGACGCTTAGTCGCGTTCAGAAATTCGTACATAAAATGTAGAAAGCACGAGGGTTTAAAGATTTCAGTAATTGTTTTGACATTTTAAATTGACCTTGTCTGTTTTTAGTACAAGGCCGTGACCAACTCCCACGTAGAATATATTAATACTGCGAGATGAGCTCGCATGGATGCACCAATCAAATCTAGGGATTTGGACGGTAGTTTGCAGGTGGCTGCACAGTATAAAAGTGTAGCCATGCCTATGTCCATTACTCCATACAGAAAACTCCAATCTGTGCAGGTGTCGGCACGATTCTGCCTGAAGAATCTTAAGTCTGTTCGATATCATGTCTAGTCCACTATAAACATTTGAGATGAAGCCATATGCTTGAATGAGATATGCCCACTGCTATTGTCCACTGTTCCCTGGTTGTTTCTAACACCAGGGACCAAGCGTAAGTGTTTGTCCATTGATGACTCAACAATGAACGAGGAGCTGAACATAAGTTATCCACTAAGACAGGATTGCCGCATATACTAGGAATGCTGCCCAAGAATGCAAGACAAAGATTTATATTGACTTGCAATTAGTATGAATGTATGGCATACGCATCTGTGAATTGGGATTGATTTGTCTGGATGAGGCTGGGAATTGCCAGCCCATCCTAGAGTAGATATCTAGACTTAACTACGTCAGTTTATATTGACGAGCTCGATCCATTATAAGCGGTAGGCACAAATAGCTGCGATGACATCGTCGCCAGAGCCCATATTAGTATACTGATTGATATATAGTAGGCAGACCAGATCTGAGAGATATATAATTAGTACTTAAATTGTTAGTGAGTCAGAATTATCATAATATTATAGGAATCTAGAGAAGACTTCTAGTGACATATTATTGAATTTAGATTTGATGCTGCTGATGTTGTCTTTACTATGTAATAGATCTAGACAAAATTGTTAGGGTAATTAATGTAATTAAATTTGTGGCCCTGCAGGTCTGTTTATGAAACTTATTCAGATTGTTCTTAGTGTGTGGCATGGTACGAAAGATTAAATATTAAATACCTCTCGATTTAAATGCAGTCATAATACCATCATTGAGAAGACCCTCTTCATAACAGCTAGAGGGGACTTTAGTCCAGAACCCTAACACTGGAGGGCACTATCACCGAGACCAGATTCGTAACATACGTACAGGATGCTGGTTACGTCGCCGTGGTTGAGGGGTCGCCGGCAGGACATGAAGACAGGTCGCGTCAGCGTGGTGCCTATAACGGGCAAGCCCAGGGGCAACGTAGGGGGTATCACCAATCACCTGCATATGAATCCGGGAAGTTTGACCGAGCAGGAGGGCTAGGTCGCGGTAATGGCCGAGGGCGATTTGTGACCTTTGCCGATGACCGACGGCATAGGGACTTTAGTTCCGGTCGCGATGGGTCACGGGGACCCAGGTCTAGCGGAGCACAGGGAGCGGAGTGTTGGACTTGCGGACGCGTAGGTCATTTTTCACGCGATTGTAGGGCCGCGAAGTGTTGGAACTGTGGCAGAGCAGATCACATCAGCGTGAATTGCCCTGCAGGTAGGATAGCGGCGAACGTGGATGACAATCGCAGTGGCTCCAGTCCATGTTCCCCTAATAAATTTCATCATGCGGCCGCGTGTGTTACATCGGACAACGGAGGCGGACAGTATTCTAAGTGTCCCAGTTGTGAGAAGTTATTATCTTCCGGTGTTTTACCTTGTGGGAGAAAGATCCCCGTTATAAGTTCATGTCATACAGGAGGTGGTCTTAGGGTTTATCCGGGGTTTGTTGGGGACGAACCGGTCTCGGTTTTACGAGATACAGGATCTACCGTTGTGGGAGTGCATAGGGACTGCATTCGGGATTCACAGCTTACAGGTGAGACTGTCCCGTGCATCCAATTTTCAGGGGCCATAGAGAAATTACCCATGGCAAAGATAGTGATAGATACACCTTTCCTTGGCGGGGAAGTCGAAGCAGTCGTTGGTTGTTTTCCAGGCGCCCAGCTCATCATTGGTAATGTATCTCGGGTAGTTTCCCCTTCCGAGGAGAATGTGCAGGCATGGTCACAATCAAAAGGTATTGACTTTTGTGCCGCAGTCGAGACACGTCGACAGGTACGTGATAGGAGTAAGATTAGACCTTTGGCAACGCCAGCGGTCAACCTGGATATCACACCAGGACGCTTGGCGACATTACAAAAGGAGGACCCATCATTGAGTCCATGTTTTGAGGAGGCGCGAACGGAGAAAACGAGGAAATATAAGAACGGGTCGTCGTCCTTTGTTATTCAGGCGGGCATTCTGTTCCGTAAGTATGTAACGGTGGCCTCCATTTTAAAGCAGGTCGTTGTGCCAGCTTTGCTAATCGCAACAGTATTGCATTTGGCACATGATGTCCCATTAGCGGGTCATATGGGAATAGCTAGAACCAAAGAAAGGGTTCTTAAAAATTTTTACTGGCCATCAATCGACAGAGATGTACGGTTATATTGTAAGACGTGCAGTGCGTGCCAAAAGACGACGCACAGGGGTCGTACGCCCCAGGCTCCTCTTCAGAATATTGCGGAAGAAGCGTCTAGTATCGCTTCAGCAAGAGCAAAGAACTATAAAGATAGAGGATCCAAACTGAGAATTTTTAAGCCAGGAGACAAGGTCCTATTGTTATTACCTACGGACCATAATAAGTTATTGATGACATGGAAAGGTCCTTATGTTATTGAGCGAGTTGTTTCAAAGGTAGATTACGCTATCCACATTGATGGATCGAGTAAGGTTTTCCATGTTAATATGCTACAGAGATTTTATGAGAGACCACAGTATCTGTGTGCACAGACAAAACCAGAGGAGACTGTCTTCTCTATTGCTTGTACGGGGGTCATAGACCAGTTAGACAGTGACGTAAGCGACACCGAGGCGCAGGAAGAGATACAAATTCAATTGCCGGAGTTATCTCCGACACAAGGTTACAGGGACGTAAAATTTAACCCTGACCTTACGAGTTCAATGAGTAGGGAACTTAAGACCCTGTTAGCGTCATTCCCGGATGTTATTACGGATTTGCCGGGTCGCACTACAGTGATCCAGCACCAAATAAAGTTGACTTCGGATAAGCCAGTATCTCTTAGACCTTATCCGCTGCCTTTTTCTTCGAGAGATAGAGTTATAAAGGAAGTTGAGTCAATGTTGAAGTTAGATGTGATAGAACCATCAACATCGCCGTATTCATCACCCATCGTCCTCGTGAAAAAACTTGATGGATCGGTACGGTTCTGTATTGATTTTCGAAGATTGAACACTATTACGGTAGGCGATAGGGAGCCTATTCCGCTTCAGGAGGAACTAATAGCTTCATTGGCCGGGTCCACGTGGTTTTCCAAGATAGATTTAACGAAAGGTTATTGGGAAATCCCTCTTACTGAGGAGTCTAAACAATACACGGCGTTCCAAACGCCCATTGGATTATTCCAATTTAAGGTCATGCCATTTGGGTTGGTAAATGCGCCAGCGACGTTTGCACGATTAATGAGACTGGTATTGAAGGACATACCTAATGTCGTGTCATTCTTTGACGATATAGCATGTCATACGTCGACATGGTCTGATCATATTCAGACACTAACAGTAATTTTTAAACGATTACGTCATTTTGGGTTAACTGCTAAACCCGCAAAGATGCATTTGGCATGTCCAGAGATAGTATTCTCAGGACATATCGTGGGTAGAGGTGTTCAGAGACCTGAAGTAACAAAAATTGACAAATTAGTAGGGTTGCAAATCCCTAAAACAAAGAAACAAGTCAGAAGCTTAGTGGGAATTTTAAATTATTACAGAAAGTTCATTCCAAATTTTTCCTCCTTGTCATCTTCTCTTACTGAGCTTACTAAGAAGGGACAGCCCGATAAGGTCCAGTGGACGTCTGAATGTCAGACAGCATTTGATAATTTGGTGACAGCATTATCATCGTCACCCATTCTGATATTACCCGATTTTTTATCTAATTTTATCCTCAGAACGGATGCGTCGGACTCTGGTGTCGGCGCTTGTCTTCTACAGGAGAAGAACGAATGTTTACATCCTGTATGTTATGTCAGTAGGAAATTATTGCAGAGAGAAAGAAAGTATTCTGTGATAGAGCGGGAGTGTCTTGCCATTGTGTGGTCCGTCCAGAAATTAGGACGTTATCTCATGGGACGAGAATTTTGTATCCAGACAGAGCACAAGCCACTAACGTTTTTGTCGAAGAATCGTTCGTCCAGCCCACGCTTGTCTAGATGGGCATTGGCTTTGCAGCCGTATACCTTCGTTATTCAACCAATTCCAGGAACCAGCAATCATATCGCCGACTACCTTAGTCGAGCCTAAGGGAAGAGTTCAGGAGCTTATACATCGGAGGACGGGAACATTGACAGGATCTGTGTGAACGAGTCGTCGACTTTAAAATATTGACATTATAAATATTATATGAAGAATGGTTGATATGTTGATTGGTTCTGATTCTGTATTAGATATTGTGTTTAGTTAGCTATTGATGATGTGATACATATATGCATAGTGCAGGGCATATTGATCCCCATATTTTTCCCTGATTCCGGTATTTTATGTGCTAGGGGCATTGGTAGGTCATTTTTATGTAAGTATTGCTCACGCTCGCTCGTTGACAGTCATCTTGATGCGATTTGAAATTAATCGCATTAATTTTTTTGGGGTGGGGGATGATGTCACGAGCGAGTGAGCGAGGATCAGTAGTTACGAGAAGAGGGTTAGAATAAAGTTAACCCACGGGCCACGGGGTAAGGGAAAGCGTGCATGTTGTGAGTGGTGGGGGTCTGAATGAGGCGAGAGCGCTGTATTACTATCACTGCACACTAAGACGTCCTAGGGAACGGACGCAGGAGAAAGCCCCAGAGGGCGAACATAAGGAGAGCAGTCGGAAGACTTGGGAGTAGTGTTTTTCCAGTGACGACTGGTAGGTGAAACGATGATTGATAATTATGATTGATGTATTATATTCGTCTATGACCATGATGTAAATAAGTATATGTGAGGAATGTGGAAGTCCTTGATACTGTATATAGCAATGTGCGCCATGAGCGATAGATGAAAGTTGAGTTCATGGATTTGTAGCGAGAGTGAGTATTGTGTGCTACGGTGGAGGTGTGTTACCGTAAGATGTTTGGTGAGTGAAATGTGAACTATTGTGTGTACGCTTCATGAGTTGTAATGAGGGGTGAAGTGAATAGAAGTGGTGTGGTATTATACCAATGTAATGTTATTCTTGTAGGTGCCGGGGACGGGCCGAACCGCCGCCTACGGTGAGCACAGGGGCCCGCATAGGGCCGAAGGCCACACATAGGCCAGGAGTGAAGCTGTCGGTGTAGGACAGTCGCAGCACATGAGTCGTGGCAGTCTGGCCACCGACAGGGACGTATATATATGATCGTGAATGTGCTATTGAAATGCTAATGTGCTATTGCCATGTTGATGTGCTATTGAAATGCTAATGTGCTATTGCCATGTTGATGTGCTATTGAAATGCTAATGTGCTATTGCCATGCTGATGTGCTATTGGAATGCTAATGTGTTATGGCAATAGGAAGGGGCTATTGAGAGACTGCGGTGCAAGTGAAATATTAATGTGCGATTAAGACCCTGAGAGGAGAGGCTGGGGCCGAAGTGTCTTTAGAAAGTAACTACCGGGTTGTGGACCCGAGGAAGAGTGCATGTGGGAATAAGGCCGTCGGACGGTAGTAAATTCAATAATATAATGTATGTAATTGCACTTTTATCTTTATCTTTATGTATAATAAATGTGTGAGTCTGATGGGTTGTTCTGTTAAGTGTTATACTTGTTCGTTCGTGATTGTTGTCCTGTTATAACCATCGCATCTCCCAGTCTGGGATTTGTGACAGTCTGTTCAATCTTGTCTGGTCCTTCCCCCATGACCTGTCCAGCTTGCTTAAAGCTATCAGGGGCACGAGGCCTCCGCTGGCTTAGCTCCTGGGATCACTGGGACACGCAAGCCACTCCTCCACGTCAAGGCATGAACAATTGGAGCAGAATTATTCTTTTAATGAGTTAATTTTTCCGTACCGTGTAGCCAGAGCCAGTGAAATCTGCCGTCCAGTGACCTTTAGTGTCATATTAGTTACCAATGGAACTTGGTGTAATTTTTGGAAAATGTAACCCAAATGGGGACTGCGAGCAAGCAGTGTTTGTGTTATATTGCAATGTTGTAACTTGTTTTGACCTAATATGATGAAGAAAGACCCTAATCGGTGGTCGGTATGTATTGGTATTTTTGCCATTGTACGTATGAGTTATACATTTTGGAGATAACCATGTTATGTACAACAAGTTATATGCTATGATTCGTGCACGAAGCATTATGTAAACGATGGGCCATCGTTTCACCTTATATGATTTGTAATAATATCATTGACCATTGTTTCACCACAGTGGTGGCGTTGTGTTATTTTGACCGGTAGGCCTAATATTGGGAAGCAATGACGGTATTGTATTAGTTATGGTATTAGTGATGCAAAGTACACTGCATTGTATTGTATTTGTGATGATATTCGGGAAGACACTGAAAGTGTTATTAATTGTAATAGAATTAGCAACTACCTTTGTGGGATTGGGAGTGCTATAAGATTATTTCAAGATATTGCAGACGCTGAATAATGTTTTGGAGTTGAAAAATATTCAACTTAAATTGGGGAGTTGTGTAGCATCTGCGGGCTACCCCTTGCCCTCCCCCGTTTTCTTGTTACACTGGTGAGCATGTGTTCATTTCTTCTTGACAACCGCCAGAGTGTACTGTACTCCGTGACCTGACCTTCTTTTCTAGTGAGTAGTTTTTTTCCTCGCTCGCTTGTTGTCAGGTGTTTTGACTCGTTCAGTAAATATTAGTATGTTCCCGAACATTCGATAACACTGTGGATAAGGATGTTTACGCCAGATTTGGCCTTGAGTGGTGTAACCTGATGACGTATTGATGCGTGATTGGTTAGTTTGTGCGAGGGCAAAGGTAACGTTTATTTCGGGAACTTTCTGTAGGAATGTTTATATATATAGACCTGTGTGAGTGGTTGGTGGGGTGAGTAAGTGAGTTTCCTTTTGTGTGGCGTAGATATTTAGTTTCGCTGGTGTCTTCCTAGTAATTTATTGTTCACTATATAGTTATTAAACTTTAGTATTATTTAATCTATCGTCGGATCTCGTGTTTATTTATTTTACAGCTGTAATAGTTTCGTTTTCTAAAGGGTTGTAGTTAGATCAACTAACTCCCCCCTACTATAACGTGCTAGAACAACCTCAGCTGTTACATATTGGGGGCTCGTCCGGGATCCGACCATATTCGAACGGACCAGATCTAAATTACTAGATTTATTTACATAGTTTACAGTAGAATATCATCGACAAGCTATCTACAACATGTCGGAGGTTATTGGAAGGCTTAGCCAGGAAGCGGACGCTATGGAGCTCACTGGGCAGGAGAGACGGGACTACCTCCGTGAAGGCCTAGAAAGAGAAAGACAGCTGGAGGCTCAACGACAGGAGAAGGAGGCTGAACGACAGGCTCGGGAGAAGGAGATGAACCACGAGCTGGAGATGGAGAGGATCCGCCATCAGGGTGGAGGCGAGTCGACGCAGGGGACCAGCGACCACGCCAGTTCTAAGAGACCCAAGCTACCTGCATTTCAGGACAAGAAGGACGATCTGGATAGCTGGTTGCTGCGGTTTGAGAGGTTTGCTGAGACAGCTGAATGGCCCAGATCCACCTGGACGACATCACTGTCTGCCCTGCTGACCGGGAGAGCTTTGGAGTGCTTCTGCAGACTACCGATCGACGAAGCCAAGGACTACGACAAGGTCAAGGAAGCGTTGCAGAAGAGGTACAACCTGTCAGAGGACGGATACAGACTCATGTTCAGACAAGGTAAGCCTGAAGATGGAGAAGATGTTGGAATGTTTTTGACCAGGATCAAGACCTATTTAGAGAGGTGGATAAAGCTGTCGAAGACAGAGGAGACCTACGAATGAGTGAGAGATCTGTTCGTCAGATGGCAATTCATGGATGCCTGCCCACCAGACCTTGCAACCCATGTGAGGGAGAGGAAACCAAAGACGCTACAGGACATCGCAGATTCAGCGGAGGCGTACCTGGTAGCGAGGAACCGGACGCTCAGCGGGAGCGCCAGACTGCAGAGCCGGCCAGTGCGATGGAGGCCCAACGGAGACAGAAGCCCACAGGTCTGCCATAGGTGCCAGAGGCCGGGACACAAGGCGACGGAGTGTCGTGCAAAGTTAAACGACAAAGGTGGGTTGAAATGTTACCTTTGTGGAAAGCCAGGCCACGTTCGGAGGATGTGTCCAGCCCAGAAGGATATGGGACGAGGCAAGCCGAACAAGGCGGCGGCGGCCGTAGTGATAGCGGCGGACGAGTCGTCGAGACAGGATGCGACGACGGCTGACACCAGCATCAACGTTCAAGCGGTAATGAAGGACGGGAAGCTACAGTTAGCGGTGCCTGTTACTTGCGGAGGATGCAGTGACGGAAGGACCGTGGAGAAACTGAAGTTACCAGTGATGAAGGGCTTGATTGGAAATCGAGCGGTAGATGTCCTAAGAGATACCGGCTGTGAAGGTGTAGTGGTGCGGCGAGCACTGGTGGACGACGGACAGCTCACCGGTGGGAAGAAACTTATCGCGAGGATCGATAACTCCTTGCTAGCGGCGGAGGAAGCCGTTATCGACGTGAAGACGCCTTACCTGACGGGCAAAGTGACGGCGCTGTGTCTCCCGGAGACCATCTGCGACCTAGTAGTCGGGAATGTGGACGGAGCGAAGGACCCGTACGACCCTGATACTGAGGTGATGGTAGGAGCGGTGACCACGAGGGCCCAGGAGAAGAGGAAGGACCGGTCTACGTCGCTGAAGGTGCCGAGGGCAGAACGGCACGCGGGAGTGGATAGAGAGGAACTTATCCGACTCCAAGAAGAAGACGAAGTCATTAGGAAGTTAGAGCAGAAGAAGATCCCAACTAATAGAGGCAATAAATCTGTTCATTTTGAGAAACATGGAGGAGTACTGTACCGGATCTACAAGGACCTGAGACAGGCGACGGTTATAAGGCAAGTGGTACTACCCGAGAAACTGAGAGAGTATGTACTGAGTGTAGCCCACGACTCGATCGTCGGAGGACACCTCGGCGTGAAGAAAACCAAAGACAGAGTTATGAGCAATTTTTATTGGCCTGGAATTGAAGGTGACGTCGCGAGATACTGCCGCTCATGCGACATATGCCAGAGGACGGTGAACAAAGGAGCGACACCAAAGGTGCACCTGCAGAGTATGCCAGTAGTGGACGTACCATTTAGGCGAGTGGCCGTGGACTTAGTAGGACCTATCGACCCCCCAAGTGAAGGTGGACATCGGTATATCCTGGTGTACATAGACTACGCTACTCGTTACCCCGAAGCCACACCCCTGAAGAAGATCGACGCAGAAACGGTAGCAGAAGCCTTAGTGAACATCTACAGCCGTTTGGGTGTGCCCGAAGAGATCTTGTCGGACCAAGGGACCCAGTTTATGTCAGATGTCATGAAGGAAACGAATAGACTACTGGGAATTCGACAGTCGACCACTACAGTCTACCACCCTATGTGCAACGGGTTGGTGGAGCGATTCAACGGCACGCTGAAGAAAACATTGAGACGACTGTGCGCAGAGCAACCCAAGCAGTGGCACAGATACATCAACCCGCTGCTCTTCGCATATCGTGAAGTTCCCCAAGAGTCGACCAAGTTTGCCCCATTCGAGTTGCTGTATGGGAGGACTGTGAGAGGACCAATGCACATCTTACGACAACTATGGACCAAGGACGTAGAGGAGCCGGAAACGAAGACCAGTTACCAGTACGTCATGGAACTACGTGAGAGGCTGGAGGACACATGGAAGTTAGCGACGGAAGAACTCTCCAAGGCTCAAGGTAGACAGAAGACCTACTACGACCGGAAGGCGCGAGAGAGGAAGTTCCGCCCCGGAGATGAAGTGTTGGTGCTACTGCCGACGAACACTAACAAGCTCCTAGTCCAATGGAAGGAACCATATAAGGTAGTCTCAGTTGTCGGTGTCAACGACTATAGAGTCAAGATGGGTGCAAAAGAAAAGACCTTGCACGCCAACCTCCTCAAGAGATACATTCCAAGGACGTCAAAAGCAGCAGCAGTGGCAATGGAACCGAGACCTATTGTGAAAGAGATGTGTGGGATGGACAACAGTAGGAGAGATACCACGCCTGAACATGTCAACGCCATAAAGGACGGCGGCGGTGATAGTGCTGAGACTGTACTGGCAGAGGACGACATGATGGACAAGAGTCAACCCGTGGAGTCAGCTAGCATGACAGTCATCGAGGACTGCGACCTGGAAGGCGACAACGGTGCAACGACGGAGGACCTTGCCGACCTAGGAAGCTGGGACCAGAATGAAGACTACAGAGATGTCCAGTATGGAACGCAACTGACATCGGAACAACGTCAAGAACTCTGCGATGTGGTGAAGAATTACCAGCACGTCTTCACCAATCTCCCTGGATGCTGTCAGTTGGGTGAACATCGCATCGACCTGACGACAGAAGTACCAGTTCGTCAACGACCATACCCGGTGCCCTACGCTATGCGCGACTCATTGAAGGAGGAGCTTAGCACCATGGGACGGCTGGGCATCATTCGAAGGAGCTCATCAGCTTATGCTTCACCTGTTGTTGTCGTCAAGAAGAAGGACGGATCCAACCGAGTCTGCATCGACTACAGGAGGTTAAACAAGATCACAGTATTCGACCCTCATCCGACAGCAGCGCCATTAGAAGTGTTTCAGAGTCTCTCGAGAGGAAAATTATTCTCTCGGATTGACCTGAGCAAGGGATACTGGCAAGTGAAAGTTCGAGAGCAAGACATTCCCAAGACGGCGTTCGTCACCATGGGCGAACACTATGAATTCATTCGGATGCCTTTTGGGATGATGAACTCAGGAGCCACGCTGAACAGGATCGTAAAGCCATTGATCCGTGGAATGAACAATGTGACAGCATATGTGGACGACCTGCTGATCCATACAGAGACATTCGACGAGCATGTGAAGACTCTCAAGGACTTACTGCAGAGGATGGACCAAGCTGGATTAACTGCAAGACCATCGAAGTGTCTGATTGGAACGTCTGAAGTAGACTTTGTTGGACACTTAGTGGGAGAAGGTATGATTGGCCTGTTAGAAGAGAATGTATGTAAGGTACGAGACGCACCCAGACCCACCACTAAGAAGGAAGTGAAAGCATTCTTAGGATTAGTGGGATATTACCATGAATTTATTCCTAACTTTTCAGCGATTGCATCACCATTGTCTGATTTACTTAGAAAGGTTCAGCCCAATATAGTTCAGTGGGATGAAACGCAGGAGAAAGCGTACACCTCTTTGAAGAATGTCATTATCTCCAAACCCGTGTTATGTTTGCCAGATTTTTCCAAAGAGTTTGTCTTAGCAACTGATGCATCAGATCGCGGATTAGGCGCTAGTCTTATGCAGGAACACGAGGGAAAGTTGTACCCTGTGGCATATGCTAGTCGTAAGCTATTGCCTCGTGAGACAAAATATTCGGTCTCAGAGCGCGAATGTTTAGCTATTGTTTGGGCTGTAAAAAAGTTTACTTTGTATTTGTATGGAAAGGAGTTTGTGCTCCAAACTGACCATCGGTCATTAGAGTTTTTGAACTCTGCCAAGTTTGACAGTCCAAAGTTATTACGATGGATTTATTTTTACAGTCTTATCGATTCAGGATTCACTACGTAAAAGGCAGAGAAAATGTCTGTGCCGATTTCCTGAGCAGGGTATTTTAAAGTAGTACACTATCAGTGAAATGCATATACTTTTGCCTACTAGATGAATTTCTAGGACGGCAGTATTGTACTGTAATTGGGGACATAGTTCATCTGTGACTGAATATTGAATTGATGGCTGATAGAGAGTCATGATGTGTTAGTCACATTTTGATTTTATGCTATGTCATATTAGTTACCAATGGAACTTGGTGTAATTTTTGGAAAATGTAACCCAAATGGGGACTGCGAGCAAGCAGTGTTTGTGTTATATTGCAATGTTGTAACTTGTTTTGACCTAATATGATGAAGAAAGACCCTAATCGGTGGTCGGTATGTATTGGTATTTTTGCCATTGTACGTATGAGTTATACATTTTGGAGATAACCATGTTATGTACAACAAGTTATATGCTATGATTCGTGCACGAAGCATTATGTAAACGATGGGCCATCGTTTCACCTTATATGATTTGTAATAATATCATTGACCATTGTTTCACCACAGTGGTGGCGTTGTGTTATTTTGACCGGTAGGCCTAATATTGGGAAGCAATGACGGTATTGTATTAGTTATGGTATTAGTGATGCAAAGTACACTGCATTGTATTGTATTTGTGATGATATTCGGGAAGACACTGAAAGTGTTATTAATTGTAATAGAATTAGCAACTACCTTTGTGGGATTGGGAGTGCTATAAGATTATTTCAAGATATTGCAGACGCTGAATAATGTTTTGGAGTTGAAAAATATTCAACTTAAATTGGGGAGTTGTGTAGCATCTGCGGGCTACCCCTTGCCCTCCCCCGTTTTCTTGTTACACTGGTGAGCATGTGTTCATTTCTTCTTGACAACCGCCAGAGTGTACTGTACTCCGTGACCTGACCTTCTTTTCTAGTGAGTAGTTTTTTTCCTCGCTCGCTTGTTGTCAGGTGTTTTGACTCGTTCAGTAAATATTAGTATGTTCCCGAACATTCGATAACACTGTGGATAAGGATGTTTACGCCAGATTTGGCCTTGAGTGGTGTAACCTGATGACGTATTGATGCGTGATTGGTTAGTTTGTGCGAGGGCAAAGGTAACGTTTATTTCGGGAACTTTCTGTAGGAATGTTTATATATATAGACCTGTGTGAGTGGTTGGTGGGGTGAGTAAGTGAGTTTCCTTTTGTGTGGCGTAGATATTTAGTTTCGCTGGTGTCTTCCTAGTAATTTATTGTTCACTATATAGTTATTAAACTTTAGTATTATTTAATCTATCGTCGGATCTCGTGTTTATTTATTTTACAGCTGTAATAGTTTCGTTTTCTAAAGGGTTGTAGTTAGATCAACTAACTCCCCCCTACTATAACGTGCTAGAACAACCTCAGCTGTTACAATGACAAAATCTTAGATAGATCATCATTAAAGGCTGAATTTCGTCCAAAATATCCTCGTAACTGATCGTCAAAATTTGAGCAGTACACAGAGTTCCATGATTTTTGGTGAAGTAGTCACGAAGTCTTAGATGCTTACATGTTAAACGATGATTACGCGGTAGGGCTTTACCTGTGATGTGGATTTTTTTTTCTGAGAAGAAGGAGGGGATGATCTTTTAGGCCTGGGCCCCTGAGCCAAATTGACCTTCGCGGGGTAGTTTAGCCACAATATTACAACACAGATACTAGATACAATAACATTAGACAGCTGGCGCATTTAGCGTGCACAGATTTCGCACCGCCACCTAGCGGCGAATGTGCGGAAGACATGAACAATTCCGTATTTTACAAAGCCAATACAGGAAAGATATTGAAATTTGTTCATTGTTCAGCTATCGCTGAAGGCGTTGATTGAAGTCATTTATTATGTAATTATAACTTTAAATGTTGTACGAAAACTATTTTTTTAAAAAAATTATTTCAGTGGCAAGTAGCACTGTGACAAATCCGCATCATTAATGTATCATTATATAAAGCATTCTTTTCATGGAATGCGCCATGGGCCTGCCCCCGCCGCGCAAACTGTGTACATGATTTTTCTAGTGGCGCGAAGAAAGGAGTGTCTCATCTTATTGTATATAATATCTTTGGTTTCAAGAAACTTTTTTTTAGACTGTTCTCGCCAATTAGCGGCGGTAAATGCTTCCCAAAAATTAATATCTGAAGACATCCTGAAAATGTGTGGTTACTGCTCAGAGATAAAAACAGCACTTCAAAAAGGGCACTTGATTGGATGATGGACCGTTCACGACCACACAAGGTGCAGGTGACCAACCCATTGAAGAGAGATGAATGCAATTGTGTTGGAATATGAGATACAAAAAAAAGAGCACTCGACATTTGGCACCACCAGAAACAATGTGTTATGAATATGTTGGCTTCTCACTGTATCCTTTAGTGTGCGAAAACAACGTGAGAGCTGAATTTCTCCTCGTTTAACTTCGCTTCATTTTTCCTTTTCCCCGGAGTCCACAGGGCTAGAACTGTGGGGAGCACTCTGGCCTTTACCGGGAGGTGTCACGTGTTACAAGTATGTCGGAGGATGCCGGAAGCTGCCGGAAGTGGAGAGTATCAATGGAAAATTATAAAAACGTCTAGCCGGAATTCTTGTCGATGAAATAACACGGTGGTTATCCTAATGTGTGCATCTTTTCCGGCACTTTTCACCGAAGTCTGGACCTTCGTTGCAACCAAATAGGAATGATGTAACATGTTCACCCCCACGTTTTCCTTCACCATCTAGTTTCCAGCCTGTGATGGCTTTGACAAAACCTCTGAAATGCGCAAAACTGATTTTAAATAGTCAAACAAATGCAAGAAATACGCACATTTATCATTTGTTGATAAATTTAAAAGCCTTCCCAAAAACGTCTCTGGTCATCGTGTGAGGTGTTTCAAATAACTATGGAACATTGTACCAACTGGTGACAATAAACTTCAATAAAACTGACAGTTCTTGTACTGAAAACAACTCTTTCAGATTTGAGTAACATCGTACGTGATCGGGGATGCCCCAGGTTCTTCAAATGAGACGGTGGAAAAAAGGCTTGTGTCTATTACGAACTGCCGATGTGAGCATGGACCCTATCATTGAGCTGGACGACAGTTCATAATGCTTGTTGTGGATTTGGCGTCAAAGTGTTAGGACATGACTCTCTGGCCTTTCATGAACTTAACACAGCGCCGAAAATCGGGTGATCAGGGTAGGAACAGAAACACCCATAGGGATTTATTCTCACTCAAAATGATTCGTCAATAAAACAGTTTTCTTTTTATCCCCCCCCCCCCCACCAAAAAAAATGGGGAGGGCGGGGGGACTTCATTTCTTGGCCAACAGTGGTTCAAAATCAGATGACGTTTTACAAAAGAAATCCCACAGATTTTTTTTCTTAGTTGCACTTTGATGTGGGTTATTCCTAACTCTTCTAGTCCAGTAGAAAGCCTGGCAGATAGGCAAATCGAAACTCCGAATTACTCAAAATATAAAAATATAAAAAAATAATATAAATAACTACGCGGTTTGTAATTTTATCTACAACAAAATCAACCTAAACACAAAGACAATTTTTCCCCAGAAGATTTCAGGTACAGAACACACAGAGACTTTATTTGTCTGCGCATTTTGGAGTTCCTGCTTCTCTTTCTTCTCCTTCTTCTTCTCGTCTTCTTCTTTGCCGTCACATCGGTCGCCATGTGAATCTCTCTCTCTCTCTCTCTCTCGCTCTCTCTCTTTTTCTCTCTCTCTCTCTCTCACGTAGTCCCGTGGACCGTTTGGGACGCCACAGGTGATCTGGCAACCAGCATCCTCCAATCCTCTGGTTTTCTGACCTCCTGATTGTATCACTCAACCTCAAGCTCGTCCATTCTGGGATATTGTCTTCCCATCTCTTCCTCTGTCTGCCTCTCCTTCTTCCTCCGTGCACTGTGCCTTGCAGGAATGTCTTGGTCCGAGTTTGTTAATGCAGGGCCAGATTTGTATGTCACGACGTCTTCTGTGACAAAAAGTTCCAGCCACGAATCTCCTATTATGTTGAGCATGTGAAACTTGCCAAGTTTAGCGAGACCTTTCTTTGCCTGATTGGACCGTATTCGCACGTGAAATAAATCAGCAGCAAAATGATCTATCTTTTGTTAATGCTATTTGGAAGTAGAAAATACAGTATTCTATCCTTCCAATGTGAAAAGCAAAGTGAGACGACATGTACAAATATCTGCATCCTGTTATTTCAAGTGTTCATGTGCATGGCAAAAAATAATGGAGCAAGGAGCAGTGGATGAAATATTGTGTTTCGGCAGACTGTTCTATGCTGTGGATGACATATAGAATTCGCAACCTTAGTTCGTGTTTGTTCTACCTCCATTCTCTGAAAAAAAAAAACTACAAGAGGCGTAACAAATACACACTTTGACACTTGTGTAAAATGCGTTGTGGCACTTACCAAGCTTTTTCACAGTTCCGATTTATTCTAACTCCTTATCAAAATACCAGTGGCCGCTAACGTTTGACGTCTAGTTTCTCTGTTGTGCAGAGAGTAGAGTTGGAACAAACCAGAACTGAGGTCCCGAATTTTTTAACTCTTTCAGGGTCATGTCCACAAACCATTATTTTGTTAATTCTTGGTATATCATTCAAAAACTTGGCAAAAATGTAAAAAAAACAACAACAAACTATATATATATTATTTCGCATATTCTCACGAAACAAACCAGGAGAAAATTGTGCAAGAAATTCTGAAAGAATGGAAATAAAGTAGTTTTCGTGTTTTGCCATGTTTTTTTTAAAGTTGTACCTTACACTGCTACTTCACAAATTTTCCGTTTTTTAAAAAAGTTTTTGTCTTCAGTGAATGCGTTTACATGGGTTTTGAAATGCAGAATAACAGTATTAAAAAAAAATAAAAAATGACCGTTTTTCAAAAATTGCTCTTGTCGTAAATGCACCCTGGCAATTTTGTTTTTAGCCGCCATCAAATCCATTGTTGAGGATACAGTTAAGAAACGTCTAGTTCAACATGCCAGCACTATACACAAAGATAATAAATTTTTACACTGTATGTAATTTTTACATGTTGGAAAGAGACGTGGGCCGGGAATAATACCAATTTCATTGGCAAACTCGCCTTCCTGGAGTATACCAAACCAAACACATACAATATTCCTGGACACGTCAGTACAACCTCTTTATTAGCCAGATAGTTGTGCGTCAAACTGTAAAAATATTTTTGCCGTCAAAGAATTATGTCAGGAAAGCGGTCCGTTTGTTTGTATACTTGAACATTTAAAGCAAAGGCATGTGTCTTTCGTTAAAAGGGCAGGCAATGTAATTCTGAAACCCAGCAAAGAAGAAATTGTTTGGCAGTGGATTAGGATAAAGGGAGGCAGGGGGATCATATATCTCCGGTTTTCTGCATAATCAACCACATATAAAAGAGAAAAGCGGGCGACTTACCTTGGTTGTCAGCAGAGGATCGCGAGATGACGATTCCTGTAGTCGGAAAAGACCAACAACTCCACGATAATCAAAAAGACGGTGAGAATGAAATAATTGAAACATCCTCTAAAATGTAATATACGTCTTTGTACTGTGTCATAACGAAGAGCTTTTATGCTTGATAGATAGACAGACAGACAGACAAAGCGACAGACAAACAGAGATAGAAAGATAGATTGAAAGACAAAGATAGAGGCAACTAGACAAACAGATACTTATAGATAGACGTAGATAGATAAATAGATAGATAGACAGACAGAGAAGTAGATAGATAGATTGATAAATAGTTAGATAGATAGATAGATAGATTGATAGATGGATAGATAGATAGATAGATAGATAGATAGATAGATAGATAGATAGATAGATAGATAGATAGATAGATAGATAGATAGATAGATAGATAGATAGATAGATAGATAGATAGATAGATAGATAGTCTATATGGAAGAGAGATAAAGAGAGAGAAAAGAGCGAGAGAGAGAAGAGAGAGAGAGAGAGAGAGAGAGAGAGGGGGGGAGAGAGAAAGAGAAAGAGAAAGAGAAATACACATTAACATAGGCTCAATATGTGAAGCGGCAGACTGGGTGGAGGGGACAAAGTGTAGCATAGACAGAAACAACATTGTCAATGACAGCACAGAACTTTTAAGTCTGAATACAATTATCACCAGCGTCAGTTTGTGAACTTTCTAAGCGTACTTGCAGATAACGAGAACTCGATACTAACAGATTCGCCCACCTTCCTGCTGCATTTCTCGCCCGGAGTAAAAACTCTTGTATTAAACGATGCATATTTGCCAAAACATGCACGTGAAAAATAATAAATACGAGAGGGTCACACCTCGGTTCCGTGAGCAGAGTGACACTGGATCCGTACGCCAAAGGCTGCACTGTCTCGCCCAAGGCAAGCTTGAAGCTCTTCATTACTGAATCAACACTGGAAACCAAAACAGGCGGAAGGAGTCCGCTAATCATAACAAAAGTACTGGACACGCTGGCCCACGCGCACATTCAAACCCCGAGGCTGAAATGTGAAAGGTCACTACAAAGTTATATGGTCACGAGGAGGTTGTTGTGTGAAACAGTGCAATAGAAGATGAAAGCTGCACTAAGAATTTCTTTCTTTTTTTTTTTGCCCCAGCTTAAGGTGGGTTTTCATGTGTACGGAAACGGCTACGGCAAACGGGAACGTCAAAAATCCAGCAAGTAGTTAAAAGAAAGAGTGTTTCCATGTGTACGGAAACGGAATTCCCGAACTACGTGAAGGGTTTTTGACGTTTCGGTTGCAGTGTCCGTATATTATGAAAACCTGGCTTTAGAATGGGGCTCCGTGTGTATGTTTGTAAGTATTTGTGTGTGTGTGTGTGTGTGTGTGTGTGTGTGCGTGAGTTGTGTACGATTGGGTGTATGTGTATGTGCGTTTTCCTTGATGAAGCGGGTGGTTGGTGATCGGTGATTGGTGGTTGGTGGTTGGTGTATGCTTCTGTCTCCTTTTATCCTGTCACTCTGTTAAATATTTCTAGAGTTTTACTTTTTTCCTCGCACTATACAACAGTTATCGTGTCGGTGTATTTTCTCCAAACTCAAAGTCAAATTCGAACTGGAACTCCTTGAGGAAAATACACTTAGGCACCTCGTGTGTCCGTTACTGCGTTATGAAATATTTTATGATAAAGTTTGTATGCTTGTTTCGTGAAATCAGCAAAAACCTCAGCTTTGCGATAGTAGATTTTTGTCGCTATTTTAAAAAGAAATGTTTTATTCTTTAATTCCTGTCATAGACGGGACTGAATATACAATCTTATTATAAAAAAAAAATAGTGGGGGGAGTAATTCATTGTCGTGCAATTTCGCCCCTTTTTTTGCTCGACTCTACAGCCTAAGTGACAGTTTCAAAAATTATAAAATTAATTTTCCTAAGTGTCTACTAATCCAGTCTAAGCAATTTTGTATAGACCGATTGTGTTGATTCAAGTTTCAGGTATTTTTAAATTAAAAGTCGCAAAAAAGTAAAATACAATGAGCTTTGTTTTGGCTCCCTTCAGTAAGTCCACCGCACCGGAAACGATGCATTAACACCCGTTCAATTCGGTGCACGCAGTCCCCCTACCAGAAATGAGTGCGTAATGCCCTGGTGCGCACGAAATCTGAAGTAAAACTGTAGAATATGGGAAGCTTTCTAGATCAAAAGAGAGAGAGAAAGAGAGAACGGTGTGTTCACCGGCTTATCCCGTATAATGCCGGGAACTTCATCTAGTTATTAAAAAAAAATAGTGGCGGGATGAATATATATTGTGGTTCAGTTTTGGCCCTTTTTTTGCTCGACGCTACAGCCTAAATGACAGTTTCAAAAATTATAAAGTTAATTTTCTTAGGTGTCAAATAATCCAGCCCAATCGCTTTTTTTACCGACCAGCTGAGTTGATTCAAGTTTCAGGTAATTTTAAATAAAAAGTTGTAAAATGTAAAATACAATGATCTTTGTTTTGGCTCCCTGTAGTAAGCCCACCGCATCGGAAACGATGTATTAATACACGTTCAGTTGGGTGCGCGCAATTTCCCTACCAGAAATGAGTGCGTAGGATGCGCATGAACTATATCGTAAAACTGTAGAATAAGGGAAGCTTTCTAGGCCAAAAAGAGACAGAGAGATGGAGCCGTGGGTTAACAGGTTTATCCCGGATAATGCCTGGGACTTCATCTAGTAGTTCTAAAAAACATTGTTCTGTAGAACAGATTATGTATAAAGGAGAAAAAAAACATATGGATCTAACAAAACACGATTGCTTCTTCTGTTTAGCTCATTATCTATTGTAGTGGACTGGATGAGGAAAATGTTGCTTTGATTGTCCATCCTTGTCTTACATTCTTTGTAATCGTAACATAATAAACCGTTTGTGTTTTAGTCTGAGATTTTCATTTACTTAATTTGTTACTTCTTTCACGGGTAAAATTTGAGTTGTATCGTTTACCCCATTATTTTCACTTACACTAGATTAACAGAACTGGAAACTGTCCGTCGCATAGCAATAACAAGAAAAAAAAAATGACAGTCGTGTTCAAGGCTTTTCAACTCCTACTAGAGCAATGTGTCCCAAGGTGAGGCGTACGCCTTATCAATGGCCCTTGGCAATAATTATGTTGGTGGGGTGTATAAATGTTTCACAGGAATCTTAATTTCAGAGTGTATTTTAACTTAAATTGTAATGGTTGTTTGCTTATGTCGTGTTGGTGGTTTCCTTATTTACATCTGAATAAAACATCGGACTTAACAGATGCACGACTTTAACGGTTAGGCGCCAACTAGCCAGTTATATTTATGCATTCGTAGTCGCTCGAGACTAGCGTGTTTTTAACAAATTTTTTGTATTGTCTGTGTCCTAACTTTCTCCGATCATGTCGGAGCATACTTTTTTGAAAATTGATAGTGGGGCATGGCGGAGAAACGCCGAGAAACACTGCACTAGAAAGTGCCCGTGCCTTTAGAAACGACCAAAAATCTACGTTCCCTTCAAGGGTTTCTAAAGCTCTCGTCACGGTCCAAATTTATATGCTGGAGAGATTGGTGGAGCTGTGAGTGTTTGTGGGTGTGACAAAACCAGGCTAAATGTCAAATTTTTATGCTTTTTTGAAAAATCAAAATAAAATGTTTCTGAGACGATTTCAAGCAAAATGCTTTAACAGAACCCAGAAAAAAGGTTAATTGTTCATAAAGCAAATTCCATTTTCCAGAGAACAGCGTTCTGCCTTTGGAGGGATTTTCTTAGGAATTTAGTCTTTCACCTTCAGCCCGATTTCGACAGATCCGCTCACATTTGTTACAAAGGAACGGCAAATTGTTGTGCCAAACGGTGAGACAGGAAATACACCAAATTTGGATCGTGTTCAGAGAGGTCTGGGAACCACTGGCTCACTGGTACACATGCAGCGAGTGTGGAATTAGACTTCAGTTATAATTAAATGAAACGGAGTCTGTATGCCAGGAATATGATGGAGGGGGGGGGGTGGTTATAATTTATACTGTTAATCAGACTATACACAATTTGACCACACAAATACACGTACTACTAAATGTTTATTTAAGAAATTAATTTTTAAAAAATAAATCTATCTTTATTGCTCCACGCAGCCATCTCCACACCTGTATCAAGCAAACGTTTTGTACTGATTCCTGTCGGTATGAAATTGTGCCGTTTGTCCTTTACCGTCCGTAGAACGGGACAATTAAAAAAAGCAACAACTGGAATGGCTGGAGATTACTTAGCTGTCGCTCAGCAATTTGAAGGAAGAAGATTTATATGAGGTGAAATACGGAAAGACATGGTAGATAAGATAATAATAATAATTTTAAGAACCAATGAAAGAATATTGAAGGAAAAAAAAACAACAGAATTAGAAAAAGGAAGGAACAGGTTGAAGGGAAGAAAAGGAAAAAAAAAGAAGAGGAAGAAGAAGTAGAGAAAGAGGGAAAAAACGTGCCTGAAGACATAAATAAGACAGATCAAGACGTTTAAATACTGTGAAGAAAAAGAAGAAATGTCGAATTCACGAGGGAAATAGACCGGAATATGGCGAACATTGTAATAATGAAAGATAAGGGAGAGAACGCAAAGCTGAACTCGGCGGGGCTAAGAAAGAATCTTTAAAATAAACACTCGGGACAGACTGATACTGTCAACCCAGGTCGGTGTATCTGGAGGAGGGTGCCAACACTGACGGCCGGAGGCACGAGCTAATTACGCCATCCAAACTCGGCTGTCACGAGTCACACATGTCATAATGTCATCCACATACCACACTGTATCCTCTCCTACCCCTGCAGCTGTGCCCTGATACTCCGTTCACAATTATACGGTAGTTATGTTTCTATATAGGGGACAGGCGGCTACAGGGCAAAATGAATGTTTTCATCGATGCAACTATCTTTTATAATTATGTTCTTCTAAACCTCAGTAAATAGAAATGTGAGTAAGAAAATTATGGAACTGAACAAAATTAATATAATTATAGTGACGTTAGTTCTTGTTTGTTCTAACTCCACTTATCGCACAGCTGAGAAATTCGACGTTAAACGTTTGAGGCTTTAGTGTTACGACAGGGAGTTACAATAAATCGGAACTGTGAAACAGCTTGAAAAGTACCACAACGCATATTTAATAAGTATCAAAGTGTGCATTTGTTATACCTCTTCTAAGTACTAAACAATCTCCAGTTTTTCAGACAAATGGATATAGAACAAACAAGAACTAAGATCGCGATATTACAAACAAAAGAGGATTTATAGAAGAACAAAAAGTAGGTCAAAGCATTTGAACACGAACAATAAAAGATACATTTTAAGCATGCAGAATTAACAGGCCTTTCATTTCTCAAACCCGCACTGTACTGTGTCCGTGTCAGAGTTGCGGTCTTGTTTAATTTGTTTTGCTATGTAGTTCCTATATTTTGTTGTTGTTGTTGTTGTTTTTCTTCTTCTTCTTCATAGTTATTCATGTTGCTGTAATCTTTCCTGTTGAGGACGTTGTCTTTTTGTTGCTGTTGCTATTGCTGCTGTTCTTATTCCTCCTTTCACGGATGATGTTCTTGTTAATGCTATTATCAGTGGCGGATCTATCATGAAACTAACGAAGCTTAAGCTTCACGGCC
This sequence comes from Onchidella celtica, assembly GCA_963931925.1. NCBI lineage: Eukaryota > Metazoa > Mollusca > Gastropoda > Systellommatophora > Onchidiidae > Onchidella > Onchidella celtica. The sequence continues at coordinate 19,653,084 of OZ007571.1, forward strand.
CCCTAATCCCGGAAGGGCCCAAAAAGAACCTTTTCTTAATGAATAAATTTTGGATGTTACCCTATTTCTTGCTGGTTGCGAAGAGGTTCCATAGCAGTTCAAGCTCTAGGATCCCAAAAGTATAGGTCTGCCACTGGCTATTATGTTAGCCATGTCGCTGTTTTTGATAGTTTTCAAACAATCCGGTCAATTTATTGTTTTATGTTCAAGTCTGGTTTGGTTCATTTCTCTGAACCTTGTAGGATGTTTGAAATTAATGATTGTCTAGGCTGGACAAATCAGTTTGTGTGATCTGAAGGAGCCATATATCTGGCCTAGACACCATCTATCCACTTCACAGTTTTAGAGCCGTGTATCCAGTTCGTAGACCCCAGTCATAAGTGTGACTTAAGATTGTTTGACTAATAGCGGGCAAACAGCACTTCACTAACTGGCAGTTATCTGTCGAATTATCCAGCGTGACGGTCGGCAATCCAGCGATAGCAATGTGTCAAAATTCTCGGGAAATAGTTGAGGATTTAATGTTTACAATTTTGGATGCCCATTCATTGATGACAAACGTTTGTACGTGTCAAATTATTGGCAGAGTGAAATAATGCCATTTGGAAATAACCCATAGTACTCTGTGTGCTTATCTAAAACTTGATTCACACAGAAACATTTCCAAAATTTTCCATCTGCATTTAGACAATATGCAGTTTGTTAAAAAAATTTTCTTTTTAATTCTTAAATGTCAGATAGGGGAAAATGACAGCTTGACAATATTAGTTGAAAATGAAGAGTGTTGTGCCTGATAAATTTGCTTAATTTGTTAGCAAATTGTTGACTATTCAAAATTTCTTCACGTTCCTGTTAGATCTTACTGAAAAAGAAAAAAAAAAATGCCCTCATTCTTCAACACATGATTTCGCCAACTTTTCAAATTACGTGTATTGACCAGAAATAATATCTTTGCATAGATATTCAATAACTGTACAGCATAAGTTTTCTTCAGTATGAATTATGCTAAATCCCTTCTAAGCCAGAACAAGTTATTCACAAGAAAAGAAGTGTGATAAAGTTGTAAACATTTTGCGAATTTTCCGTTTCGTTGTTGCACTTACATTCTTGCGCATTCAGTTAACAAATACGCATTTTTCTCTCATACTATTATGAAAAACGATTGGGATGGTTGAACAGCACAAACATTCAGCGAAAGATCGAGTTGATCAGATCTTGTATTGATTTGAAAACATGCACAACACCTGGCACCGAGCTTTCTGTCATATTGATTTTATGAAATCTTTGCGTTATGAATAAATCTAATAGCTTTTGCGTAAATATCATGAGGTAGATTTTTCAACACTCTGTCAGAATTTTGTAATATTTTCGTGCCATAATTCAAATCTCAAAAGGCAAAATGTTTCATATGATATACACTTTCATCTTCATCGGCATCATACAGCCATGTTCAGAATAGTCAGTAGAATAATGTTATGTTTTCTTGTATACTAATCGTCGTGGAAATCGTTGAAGACAGCAAACATTTTTAGCACATCTCCACCATTAGCTTAAAAAAAACCAACAAACTGAATAGCTTTATTCTACTTGTCGAGTTTCTGCAAGTTTATGTCTTTTGTTTACTTATCTGATCGGTGTACCATTTAGTTTTTGGAAGACGCTCGACTGAATAAGGTTATTTTACTTGTTGAGTTTCTATAAGTGTAAGTTTTTTGTTTACTTATCTGATCGGTGCTAAGTCGTTAAATGCATTTGACAGACGTTAATACAGAGTCCATCAAAACAACTGACTCGTGAGAAGTGGAAGGAAAACAAGCTGAAAGTCCATGTTTTTCCCTTTCACCAGCATGTCTATCAAAGCGTACTGCACTTCAGTTTGATAAGCTTTGCCACATTCATTACGAGAGCAATTCTGATTTAGAAATGACAGTTAGTCCCACATGCCCATCCACATTAATGCAGCCCTCTTTTCTTCATTTTTTTTGTTCTCTCTTCATATTTGTTCTCTCACCTGCACTTTCTGAATGCTTTCAGTCCCTTTTGATTCAAATATTGAGTTGTCTGTCAACATTTAATTAATTTACAAATGAGCCCACATGTTTCACACCTGTAGACTACTGCTACAGTATTCCTTCAGATCAAAGCACCTGCAGCCAACGATGAAGTGAAAGCAAGCCGACTCCATGGACATTTGTAATTACTTAGAGCCGTCAAATTGCAATTGCGTATTGCACGATTAACCACTAAAGAAAAACGAACAACTAGGAAGAGGACGACAGTGGTCAGCTTTGATGAAGAACACATAGCACCAAAATAAAATGGGCAACAATGATAAAAAAAAACAACAACAACCCTCAAACAAGGAAACAGAACGAGAAAAACAAAACAAAAATAAAAAAGATTATAAAGAAAATAGAAACCTGGCGACCAAGAAAGATATTTACGTTATCGATTACTTAAAACATGAGATTTGTAACTAGGATGATTTCGAAGTCCAGTTGTCATCATAAATCCAACAGTGTCTATAGATATCCTGAATCTCACGCGCAAGTTGGAGGCTTGGAAAGCCAGATGATTTTTTTTAACCATTCAGCCCACCACGACAGCCTCAGTGTAGGGCGGTAAATTGAGCACGACTCGGGAGATTAAATGATGGGGCTCATGTCACAACTTAATACAATTTGTATCTCTGGTCAGTGGAGGGACGAGGCTGGATCCAGAATACACATATCTCACGTGCCATCAGGTTATGGAAACAAAGTGTTATACTCGGCTGTATCAAGAGATCAAACAGAATAGTTCGTGTATTATCCTTTGGGGAGACGTACATTGGTGAATCAGTCATATTTGCTGTACATGGTCAGCTTCTGCTGGTTGTTTATCCACCAAACGAATCACACATGCAATCCACAAAGAGCCAGCCTGAAGCACGTGCACATTTCCCGGTATGCAACGTCAAGAGATTCAATCTTGAAGTCGCCCGTGCGATCTCATATTCCATTTCCGGTTCTGTGAGAAATCTGATTGGGCCAATATCTTGGTCAAAGCTGGAGACAGGGGAAATAAATGAAACCTGGTTGAAATTGTGTCCCTTGCCTCAAATTTAATTAGCTCGATTCTCACTCTCCCCACTTCGTCAGGCCTTTCAAGCAGAGAAAGGTATACACGGGCCAAACACAAAAATTTTGCAAAACGGAAGTTTTTAAGTGGTTGCTGGCATACCTACTATGTGTTTCCCTGGCAACCGGAAATATATGATTTGCTTAATTGCACGGTTAACTTCTCATCTCAGCAAAATGTTGCTTTTATTATAAATAATTATGTTTTGTTGCCAGGCCACGACCAGGCTAAAATTTCCAGAATTTCGGATTGTTTTGTTAGTGAAAGATAAGCATTGTGCTTATACAGAAAACAGAGGCGAGATTTTATTCAAGGCTACATCTGTGTTTAATGTTGTAGAATTAAAGGGTTGAGAAAACAAAATGTGTGGCACCATTGTAGGAAACGCCGGTGGGTGGGCTTTTGTGCAGTAATGAGCTGTGAAGTTTAAACAAACATTTAAAGAAAGCTGAGACGTCCTATACTCATAAGCTCATCAAAACAACAAAAATCATTAGAGGCATGAATCGAATCACTTTAAGGAACACAGTTCCACAGCAGACAAGCCTTTGTCTGATATCTAACCACAATTCCATAGCAGACAGTCTGTCAGCCTTTGTCTGATATCTAACCACTATAATATTTTTTAATTTTTACAGTGGTATAGTAGCACTGGGCTAAATACCCACTATAAACAAGTATAATTATTGAATCAATCGCTTATCGACAGAATTATGTCGTTCATATTTAGCCATATCACCCCCTCCCCCCCCATAATCACCAACAAAAATTTATAATTCATTATCAAATAAATATTACATGTAATAGATATTCAAATATTATTACATATATAATACTTTAGAATACAATTTGTGAGTTGTGAAGTGTTGTGAGTTGTGAACTGCGCCTAACAGGCTGCGTTACAATTTGCTCTGAGATAGAGAGAGATAGAGAGAGATAGAGAGAGGTAGAGAGAGTGAGAGAGAAAGAGAGGGTGAGAGAAAGAAAGAGCGAGTGAGTGAGCTTCTGTAAAGCGCATAGAGCATTTCTAATGGCAATGGATATGCGCTATATAAAGGTCCTCCATTATTATTATTATTATTATATTTGGAAATGACAGACGCCACAGGTGGGAGATTTATCTTTATCATTCTTAACTCTCTCTTTGTCTCTATCTGTTCGTCTGTCTGTCAGTCTGTCTGTCTGTTTGTCTGTCTGTCTGTCTGTCTGTCAGTCTTTCTCTCTCTCTCTGCAATAAAATATTCATCCCTGTCCCCTAGATTCGTTGCAGATTTATTTTAATGGGATGCAAAAAAGTGTATGAAAAACAAACCTGTAGAGACAAGGTGATGAATGAAAGGAAACCGAGGAATAATTACTAAGTATATATTCCCAAGCGATACGTGATAATACTCTACGCCTTGGGTGTCATCATCAAGTTAATGCAGAAATGATAAAGGATAATATAATTATTAATTGTAATCTATTATTTCATATTGATACCATTTCACAGCCTTGAACATTCATCCAGTAGATCAATTTAGAACGTTAGGTGGAAAACTAACCAGGATAGGCGGAAGAAAGCTTGCCACATTTAGGTTGTTTCTGTTTTTTTCCGGTGAATTATTTTAGCCCAAACCACCCGGAAGAGAAAACATTGGAATCCAAACACAGGACGCGAGCCTTACGGCAGTGGAGTGGGAATTATCACTAGCGGGAGATGTTTTAGAAAAATAGCCAAAACCCTGAAATGTTTGAGTTGGAATCTCAACGTTTCGCATGTGCTCGCAAACAAAAACAGTCAAGCTATCTACTCTTCAGCAAATCTGAAACGTTTACTGGAGTTAAACGAAAATAGGAGAAAAAAAAAATGTCTACCTCCCGGGCAGAAAGCTAGTGCAGGTGTAAGAAAGAAAATGAACAGTTACATTGAGGGCTGGGAAATACACGAGCGCTCGTTAGAAGGCGGAGATGTAGCTCTAATTAGAATCAAATCCCCGTATGTCAATAGCGCGCTTCTCCAGCCAGTGTCGTCACCAGCGGTGGGGCCAGACGTGTACCATCAGCTGTATAAACAGCCAACCAAAAACACAGTCGTGTCCCTTAGCTTCACGGTTTCCTGAGTAAGAGAACTAGTTTGAAAGACATCTCTGGGCGTCCTGAAACATTGCAACCTTTCGGAAGATGAACTGCATTGTGTCATAGACTGACATAATAATAAGTATTTAAGATTTTAACTTTCCAAACTTCAAGTTTCTTCCTCCTTTGTTTAGAACAAACACACACACACAAACACACACACACACACACACGCACGCACGCACACACACCAAGAATTCAATAGTCACATTTATTTTATTGGTCAACTTAGCCATAGCGTAGGTTAATAAGGCCATTTTCTTTGCCACACGGTGCAGTGCTGTGGTATCACATTCCACATTATGCGAGTTTGTAGGTTTTGGAATCGCGTAGATAAGTGTGAAGAGGACACCGGGGGTGGGGATGGGAGCGTTTTTGGGGAGGGGGATATTAAGGAGCCTGGCGGCCATATTGCCTGTCTAGAGGGGTATCCAATCATGTGAGTTTTCTATACGTATGCAAAGTGCAGTTTCATACTGAAAAAGTTCCACCTTGCATATTTGACTGGTTTGTATGTAACTATGTAATTACGCTCAATTTTAAGTCCACCATAAGCCAGTGACTGCGTGCATTTGCAGATTAGGAGGATGAATGATTTCTAGTCTGTCTACTGCCATGTGCACTGGTAAATTGCTGAAGACATGGAAGATTTATTTATAGAGAATGTTGGCATTGGACCAAATACTTTGTGCTTATAGCGCTCGGTGATGGACCCCATACCTTCTTACTTCAAGAAAGGGTGACGACCGCTCCTAGCTTCAACGCCAAGGCCAATATCCCTATCATCATCCCTGCAACACTGCAACCAATCCTGTGTTGGTTTTCATGGTTACTGCCATGGTTATTGTCACCAGCGTCATCACTGTCGTCATCATCACCATCACTCTGCCGCCACAACTACCACCCACATCAAAATCTTCAGCACTACCTTCACCTCAGCAGAAACCAACCGAAAAGTCACGTAAGTCGAACGGCATTCGTTATGGTAAAAAGAAACCTTTAACAAATAGTTGATGCTAATAACACCATAGAATAAAGGCTTGCCACTTCCATGTGAATACTTCAGAAATGAACAGTTGGTTGTACTAGCCGACGCCAGCAAGATAATAATAATAATACATAGCATTTATATAGCCCTTCATCCCGTTAACAACCAATCTCTAAGCGCTTCACAACATTTTTATCATATTAATCACACACACAATGCACAGACATACTAAAAAAACCAAATTGGACATTCAGAGTGTAAAATGATGACTCTTAAGCAAGATAAATCGTCCAAATTTTTTTTATACCGATGTCAACTATAGACTTAGGTCTAAGTCACATCTATAATGGCACTTGGATTGGATGCAGTCCAATAAAACTTATTGTTTACGCAGAACTGCACAGGTGTGATGAAGTTGATTTTCGACCGGTAATGTGTAAAAAAGAGGCAAAGAACTAAAGTTCCGATCACACTTTCCGGTTTCACTCGAGAAAAATGCATCTCTTTTTTCGCGGGTTAAACAAATCATAAATATATGGTATTAAAGAATGAATTTTGTCGAAAATGGATATGTCCACATCATTAATTATCAAAACTTGAGGTGGTATACAAAGTTTGATACGTTTTTGTCAAATATTCATGAAGTGTTAAGTGCTTACACGTCGTATGTTCACTTTCCATTACAGCTAATGAGTAATCAGTGCCTACATGATCTTTCTGCATTCCTATATTACTTTTTATTATTTTAAGCATACTCTGCCGCTGATATCTAGTGAAAACTTTGCATTATGTTCATTCCCAGCAGTGAGTAAGCAAACATACAGAATGAAATCGAGGTTTCTTTAGAAGACCTTCCCAAACATCAAGACGAACTGGGATTTTGTTTTGAATGAGAGGGTTAAGGGGTGATAAGCTCACGTAAAAATTGTGAACCAGGACAAACTTGTACGCTCTCGCGAAGACTAAAAAACACTCCCGAAGTTGAATGCGACCAATAAATTGCCAATTAATGGATGCAGGAAAGCTGAGATGACAGCTGTACTGAAACAGAAACTCGTGTGCACCAGTGACAATGGAAACACTTTGCCAGTTAATTTCTATGTTATTATTTAACACAAATAGAGATGAGTAAGAAGAAATCCGAAGATGTGGAGGTAAGAAGGGCGGCTACTACTACTAGGAAGGGAGCAGAGACGATATCGAAAACAGCAAAGATATAGAAGAAGAGAGAAGAACTAGGGGTACGGTAATACAGTTAACCTCTGGTGGACGTGAGATATAATTCCACCAGCAACTGCCCACACTAAAAAGGTTAAACATCAGCCATGCAATTACATCTGACATGTCAAATTTGGTGCCGTTGCATTCGATTTCCATTTACCTCTCAGCTCAACCGCTCAAAGAATGTGTAGCCGGACCCTCCCATTAGCGAATGAGAGACATTTTGTTTAAGTAAGTAGCCATGAATCCATTTCATTTACTCAGTGTAGAGTAAATCAAAACTAACATATCATATGCTACAACAGCAAATTGAGAGCCCATGGCTACCGCAGAGAGCTAGTGGTAACGGTAAAGCACTCTCAGCAGCTGTTGTAAGCATTTAAAGGCTCGGGTGGAGACCTTGCTGGCAACTGTACTGCCCACCAATATGAGTCCCTGCTTGTGACGTCACTTGATAAAACACGATAGGAGTTAGAATGACGTGCACAGATGTGAGAAAATGTGGCAGGAAAATTGCCTGAAACCAGATCGGTTTAATTGAGCCATAGGCATCCTTTAAAGTATCAATCTCGAGGAACTTCTTCTCCTTTACTCCGTAACCCCAGATCCTCCAGTTTTCTGCCTAAAAGCTGAAAGACAGTGATGACTGAGAGTGAATTCGAAATTCATAAATCAGATCTACAGTTTGCTACCATAGCGTCAAACAAAGTGGATCTAATCTATTATAATGAGGAATATCTGCCATTTTGTTGTAAATAACACTTTGCCGACTTTGAAGGTTTTGCCATGAAACTGTTTCTCTCACTCCTAATTTTATTATGTGTAAGTGTCATATGAGTGTATTTTTAGTGGGCATTTTCATGTAGGTTTCGAGTTTGAAGCGACAGAACCCCTTCAACTCTTCAAGCTTTCAATCCTCATTTTCCAGAAAAAGCAAAAATGCACATACAACGAAACGAAAAATACCCGCCGATATTATCATGTCTCAAGTTGCTGATCCCACCAGGTACACACATATGTTTAAAAAAAAGAAAGATGGATTGAGGAGCGGTGTGATCGTGAGGCATTCGTCGTAAGGCTGTAACGGAAAAAAAGGGGGGTGGGGGGTGGGGGGGGGTGGTAAGGGTGTGAGCCGATGATGTATACTGCAGTATAAGAACGATAGTTACAGTAAATCATCACAGAGAAAGAGTAATCTATTATTAAAAATGAGATCTGATATTTTCCTGTTCTGGAGAACGCCAATTTCCCAATGTGACATATGTTATAATACAGATCATTGTTTGATTAGATTCTTGTTGATTGTCACACATCAACTTTCCAGACGTTTTGAACCCTTAGGTTAATAGGAAGTCTCTCTGAGCAAATGTGGTGAATATCACTAAAAAAGACCAAAAACAAAAGATATGAGAATGTTGCACTGGCTAGACAATTTTATCTATCTATCTATCTATCTGTCTATCTATCTATCTGTCTATCTATCTATCTATCTATCTATCTGTCTATCTATCTATCTATCTATCTATCTATCTATCTATCTATCTATCTATCTATCTATCTATCTATCTATCTATCTACCTATCTATCTATCTATCTGTCTATCTATCTATCTATCTATCTATCTATCTATCTATCTATCTATCTATCTATCTATCTATCTATCTATCTATCTATCTGTCTATCTATCTATCTATCTATCTATCTATCTATCTATCTATCTATCTATCTATCTATCTATCTATCTATCTATCTATCTGTCTGCCTGACTGTCTGTCTACCTGTCTGTCTGTCTATCTATCTAGCCACCCGTCCGTCCATCCGACCGTCCGTCCGTCTGTCTGTCTGTCTCTCTATGTCATTATAATTAATGGAACCATGTGCAAGTCAGTGACTATTGAGTCTTGTGAGTCTCCGTCCCACCCCTACACTCAATGCATAAACTCAACTGTTGCTGACATCTAAACATACATGACATGTCACTAATCAAATTTATTCAGACCAGAGCTATAAACTCACATTATCAAATTTGTTTCCTGTGCTCAACCAAGACTCTGGCACTTTTGAGAAGGAAAGTTGTACATTTATAAACGATGCAGCAGACCAGTTACTAGGGTTAGACCCCTCCGGACATCTTTCAGCGTAAGACAGCTAATTTGTTTACGGAAGCGACACCGAGGGACCCGGATTTGCCCGCCGGAAGTAAGTTAAGCGCGCCATGTTACCTGGGAAAGTATACAGCGCTGTTTATAAATGGCCGCTTCTGACAGAAATGCCTATGGGCAATGCCAACGTTTCCCTTTTACTCTGTTACAATCCTGGCACTGAAGATATTCGTCAGCAACAAAAAGAAACTTCTCTACATTAATCAAACACTTGGCAGTTTTGAGGCAAAACAAGGGTTTTTACCATGCTTCCTCAGTTATGACAGCTCGAACTGAATTTTTTGTTCATCTCTTTACCAGCAGTGGGTGAGCAGGAGAGTCTTAGTTCGTACCCCAGTCATGAAATGGTATCATGAATTTTAGTTCAGCGGAAAAGCAAAACAAATTTTGTGTTTACCAGCTTCAGCCGAGGATTTCTGACCCCACCGATTTTTAATTTGTCAGTTTCATGTTATTAGGATTAAGACCAAAAATGTCGAATAGGTTCTCAAAAAAAAAATTACATTATGTACCAAGGTAGTATTTTTATACAGCTAATTCCCGTTTGGAGGACATACAATAGAATAGAACAAGCTAGCAGAGAGTACGAACAGCACTCTTAGAATACTAATGATGGTAAGATAGGGGTACTTCCTAAAAAGTCTGGCATCTTCTCTCCACTCATGTCATACTCTACTATCTATATTCCGATATCTGTTTCGTTCCAACTGCACGCCTGCACAGCTTGTCTATGACGTTCTTAGTTGAGCCGATGTCCTTTCGTGAACAATTGTCCTCATGTGATCTTCAATATTGGCCAACTAGAAATATCGGTTTCTTTAGCAATTTCTCGAATGTTCATATCACTGCAGCTTCAGATTGATTCCCCATCAATGTCGACAATTATGAAGTTGGATTAATTCTCAGCAGATGAATGATATATCTGACGATTTTTTTCAAAGCCTCAAGCCTGGCGTAAGAAATAATACAGAAACGGTTCAATAAAACGCAAAGGAAAAGGAAAGATTTGTTACATACAACGTTCTCTTTTCACCTGCATCTCTGGCAAATGTACTGTTTTTGCATTGCTGTCAAATGTCAACTTTTCTCACACAAACGTACAGTAACAACATGCCTGGTAATGCAAGTTTTGTCACACATGATATGCTCAGAATTCCGGACCAGACTGTCTCTGTCTGAAGTGCTGACGGCCTGCAGTGCAGGAATTGAACATGTTTTTTCAGATGTTGAATGCTAGACCAGAAGTTGTTCACGACATCGTTTACAATGCTGATTTGTTGATATCCAATTGTTTCTCGGACATACAAAGACAAAGCAAAGATCAAAACATTGCATTCTAGTATAATCTAGTATAACACATGCGATTAGTTTATAATTGTTATGGTACTTTGTATTGCATGTTCTCATGAGGTAAAGTCGTTTCTTTTCAAATTTTTATATGGTCATTACCGGGCACGTTAAAAATATCTTCACCATGGGAAAAGATGTGACACAATTTTCAGAATCCTTCACGTGATTAAGTCACATTGAGAAAAAAAAAATCAAAATTCCTCTGGGTTTATGGACACATGTCATGAAGAATAAAAAAACATTGACCATCTCAACAGGCCATACCAGTTATATAATTATACTATGTGAGACTTAAAAGTGAATGTCACCTCAATAGCTGCACTGAATAGCCAGTGAAACCCGTTCAAATCGTGCACCAAAGCAGCCTTGGTATAAGAGTATAAAATACATCAATCGGGTGTCAAACCTGTGCTTTGATCGAGAATCTGATATAATTTATGAATAACACAAGGAAGTTTATCGGATCTGCGAGTATAACCATATGCTAGAGCCTTCCATATTTTTCATAATAATGCATAGCATCTAATTGTTTTAAAATACACAAAATACTATTTTTACACGTGACCCACGTTGTTCTTTCCTAAAGAAAGTTTTTGAGTTGCAGGTTAATATGTCATACTGAACCTACTTCGTGTCCAAAGGGACTACGCAAAATTTAGTATCCATTTCATTGCTGCAGAACATCTTAATATTATGTATTTCACTTGGAATATTATCTAAGGGCTGTACCTAAGTCAGCGGTCTTATATGTTCTGAAGACGTGTGCAAATACACGCTTTTGTCTCCCAGGAGCAAGACGGGAATAGCCAGATTTTGACTTGCAAATGAGATATCTTTGACCCGATAAATTTATGGCACGGTCCTTCAAAATGTCACTCAGGCTGTTTTATAAATTTTGTTTCACTCATTTAGTAAACATACACATACACAACTGCATATACACACAAGCGCACACACATACACACACATAGACAGGAATATCTGCCACTCAAGAAGTATAAAAGAAGAAAAATGGGTGTAGCTGTGAATTAGAAAGAAGGCAGCATATCTTATAACCAATTTAGTTTCACGATATCTCAGGATGACATTTAACAATTTCAGTCACTACTAACCTGGCAAGGAATCAAATACTTCGGTACAACCTTTTGTCTCATTTCATAATGGAACACGTATTATGTTCACTTTCCGCTCCCAGGCCCCCTTGAAGAATTGCCTCTAACGCTGTTTACAAATCCATCAAGTTCAGACCCTAAGAAAATAGTTGGAGGAGCCGACAAGAGACGGAATAACGGCCGGCAATCGTTTTATCGTACCGTCGGCTCCATTTTATATACATTGTTATCGTATTATTATATTAATACAAAAGCCCACTGTAAAATGTGGATGGTTATTAAACATGGTGTTGTGTTTCCAGGCTGATTTCTTCTATCAACATTGCCCGGCCTGGGAGCTCGGCTCTGGAAGAAGACACGGCGTCAGACAGGCCCGGAGATGGGATGGGGAATCCAGGGTACTGTATTATCTTGATGTTGTTGATGATGATGACTTAAAGTGGTAGTGATGGTAAAAAAGGTGATGATGTGGTGGATATGTGGTAGTTGTGGTAAAAGTGTCTTGTAGGTAAATAATCCAAAGTAACTGTATGGAGGTGGTCAAAGAGAAATAATTTCAAACACTCCTAGACACAAAGATCAAGACGGCCTGGCATAATAATATGGAGACGATGTTCTCATCAAAATTCTGTCCTTTTGTAAAAGTTTGTGGGACAAGAAACCTCCCAGGAACAACTATTCTTCTTGTTTTCTTTTGTCCTGTTTAGTGGCAGTGTTGTTGAAGATGTGTCTTGTGTGAAGTTCGTAGTCCTGAACATAGTCTGCTTGGGGTGGACCAGTGTAGTTGACTGAAACGGGTTAAGATAAAACGAAAAGTTCCAGTTCAAACATCACTAACATAGGGTACCTGAAGTGAAAGTGCATAACATTAGTGCGAGAGGTACGGGGTTCCTATCCCGCTGGGGAACTTTATACTTGTACGTCTGTAGGGGGCTTACTCGTGTGCGGCTCGACAGTGCCCAAGCCTTGTTTCTGATATAATAGTCAATGTGCTGAAAAGGAGTACTAACCCCAGCTCTCCTCTTCAAGTTTGTATCTGTATGTAAATATATGTGTTTTAAGCATGTCTCCACTATTTCGCTGACCTGCTGGCAGTGTCCGACCCTGGTGCCGAGACGTCTGCCTGGGAAAGTCACCCTTAATCTACTCCCTGCTAGTGCAGCGATAGACATCTCTGTGAGCTGGAAACAGTTCATTGCAAGACAAACTGTTTACACGGGGATCGCCGGGTTGGACGCCACTTGAGCTCCGATCAAAGGGAACAGATTTATACAGCTCAAAAACGATAATAATATCTGCTGAGTGGATTCTGTTTAGAAGTCAATGCTGGATTGGTTTAGTGATTTATCCAAATTGTTGAGAGAGTTTTTGAGAGAACGCTGGAGCTCTCAGGGGGTGGCAAGGAAATTCCAGGCGTCTGTCTGTTCATATACAAGTGCAGAGTTCCAGGAGAGAATACAGTGTAGGCTAAACAAGAAAATAATCAGTTGTAACCTCTAGTAAAAGGCAGTAATGTAAGCACTATTTCTGTTATCTATCATGTGAAACCCCAGTGAAATGACGTCACTTGCCATTTGGTCGGCCAATCAGATCTAGGGGATAGAAAGAGTTATGGGAATTGGTCAGTTCATTCCCTTTCTTCCACATTCTCTCTGTGTTATGGGTCTTGGCACAGTCTGCCTTCCTTTTCATATTAATGTTGCAGTTAGGGGCGCGTAGTGTTTTTTTTTTTTAAGCCATTGCTGAACAAGTAACACCGTTCAGTATTTTCTATATTTGGCTTCGTAATTAGACTGCGCGTCCCTAACAATATTCTTTCAAAATATGTGAAAAATTCGTAGAAATCATTTGTATTTGTATACTACTTTAATCCCATTTGGGAAATTTGCCTTTGTGCCATTGCAGCCAGTTACAACTGGAGCAGGCACATCGTCGCCACAGTGCAGCGCCGGTCGGCGGGTTTTTTTTTGAGGGGAGAGGGGGATGAGGGAGGGAGGGAGAGGGAGGGGGAGGGGGAATGGTAGGGATGAATTTTATTTAATTTTGCCCCGGCAACGGGCTGTTCGGCCTGCTCTTTACGATTTCCAACTGCCAAGGTATCTTTAACATGCGCAACGTGCACACGGGCCGTCCGAATTTTTTCGTCCTCATCCGAGAAGACTAGGTACTTGATCCTACCCCCCTCCCCCAATAGGATCAAGGGCATGAAAATATGAGAAAAATCCCAAACTCCCAACATGCCTGCACCGGCCGGGTTTTGAACCCGGGACCCTTGGCATGAGAGGCCAGCACCCTGCCTCTAGACCACCTTGATTTATATACAAATGTCTACACTGCCTACATCTGTCTAATCTTTATAGTTATTTATTTCTTTTTTTTTTTAAAGAAAAAACATTAAAATTTTCTCTTGAGCCAAATTAGGATTACTACGCTGAAGCATGACCATGGTGATTCTTTGCAGATTAAAAAAAGAAGACAAAAGAAATCACGATAGTGTGAGGCTGCATGGGCAAAACACATGATGATTTTCTTGTTGACTGTTAGTTGATGTATTGATTAGAAGGCCATTCTTTCTCCAGTACTGGATAATTGTATTCCCATGCCTTCGTCGACAAAACATACAATCATTTACTATTCTTATAATTATTATAAAGGAACAAAAGAACTTTAATTAACTCGCGATGAAATCTCAGCTTCCAAAAATAACTAAACCCTAATAGGTAAGCAGGTGTAGGCAGAAAAATTAATTATTATACTTTCTGAAGTTAGATTTTACCGGGCTTTAGTGTACATTGCCATAATACCCACGTGGTGTAGCCTTTTGTGCTTTCCCGTCCCGTCCTCCCAGATATCAGGCAGAATATTGTGTATATTGTGTGCACTGTTAATTTTGTTTATTTATTAGTGTGTGAGTGTATATATACAAGTGTGTGTGTGTTTGTGTGTGTGTGTGTGTGGGTGTATGTGTGTGCGTGTGTGCGCGCGCGCTATATATTATAGTTTCTGTAACTGTATTGTTATGTATTCAATGATCAAAACAAATTTCCTTGTACAAGGACGAATAAAATTTATCTTATCTTATCTTATCTTATCTAACGGGTGAATATTTAAGTATGTATCTTTTTGGGGGGGGGGGGAGGGTGGGGGTTGGGGTGGCATTGACTCTCTCAGAACGGAAAACTCATTGTCAGGGATTGAAATAAAGGTGAGCGTCATGGTCGTGGACAGAAATGAAGGCGCGCAAAACTAGCTCAACCAGATACAAGTGATGTCATCGTTTTAGTTTACTCCTACATGAATAATCCAAAGTACCAGATGTGTCTGTTTGTCAGATAGTAAAAGCTGGGGACGAAGGGAAACAAATAAAACAAAAACACAAATAGACAAACAGACACACACACACGCACTTAAAATAACACCAAACATTGCAAGAGCCACAGAGTAATAAAATTATGAATGCTGTTGTTCTTATCAGAGATTGGGAAGAACATGACAGGGCCAGTGAAAAAGAACATTGCTCAGCTTATCAGTGACAACCACAGAAACCAATCAAGTGGACAAGTGGGACATTCACGTTACTTGAACAAGCTGATCTAGACAAGATGGCCGCGGTGGCCACAGCGAGTATCGACGTGGAGAATTTCTGAGCAAACACGATTAGACAATTGTTCAATGCCGTAATCGTTTACACAGTGGTTACTCATGCTGTTGGTGTGCCCGCAATCTTCCTGTATCAAGTGTTTACCAAGATTTCACGAGAGAGACAAGCTGTGACGTCAGTTTGCACAGATTTCAAATTGTTCTCTTCTCGTGATTGAACTTCACTCCAAAACTTTGGATTTCAAATGACGTAAACAATGAGAAGACGTCATTGGGTCGATGAAAAATGTTAGTATCAGTGGATTGTCAACACCGTAAAGAATGTCTGTTAAAATTTAAAAAAAAGAATTTGAATTTGAATCTTCCGCTGTTGATTCAGAAAATCAATTTTTTTCTTTTTGTCTTTTTGTAGACTTTTCCAAGGAATTTACAATGAAACCAGCCCACCCCCCCCCTCCCTTTTGTTTCTCTCATTTTTGCTCTAAAAATTTGAGTAAAATCAGGAAAGAACGAATTACATTTTTAATTGCCAGGGAAATTCCACCCCCTACTTTCTTGAAGATCCCATTTAGTCATATTAACACAATTGCACAGCAACCAAACACAAGTCTACAGACACAAGGACACAGGTGGACAACCTTCATTAATAATAAGTCAAGTTTACATTTGGTTTATGAGGAAAAAAATGAATTTAATCACTTCGGAAACCAAACTGCAAAACGGGGTAATCCCACCTCCACATACAAAACCACATTTTATCTAACCACACACTTTTTGCAATAGAAATCGGATAATTTTGCCTCGTCACCAGACATTTCAGAACACAACAAACAACACCAACAATCACATAGGCCACACTGCACACTCATCTTGCACTTCTTCCTATCATTCAAGTCAACGTCACACATTGCAGTTTTCAGATGGAAACTCATCACCAATCTCGACGTCATCACTGTCACTATCGGCTAAAATCAACTTCCCTTTCCCTCCCTTCCCCTTCCCCCTAGCCGGTCCTTTCCCCTTCCCCTTGTTCTTTTTCTTTTTCCCCGCCTTCTCTGTTTTTTCTACCACCAATCGCTCATAGTATTTCTCTGAGGTGAGGCTCTCTGCGAACTGCGTACGATTACCGTCAGTGTCATCTTTACTCCTCGTGCTGAGTAAAGGTGTTAGCTTTTTCAAGAAAAAATCTTTTAGACTTTCCTGGGTTGAATTGGGTGTTCCTGGGCGAGATATTGCAGGTGACAAAGATGCCGACGAAACAACCGATGTCTGCCCAGAAGACATGGGTTCCCCTAAAGATGCTGCTGCTGAGGTTGATGGTTCCCCTGAAGATGGGGCTGCTGAGGTTGATGGTTCCCCTGAAGATGGCGCTGCTGAGGTTGGTGGTTCCCATGAAGATGTGGCTGCTGAGGTTGATGGTTCCCCTGAAGATGGGGCTGCTGAGGTTGGTGGTTCCCATGAAGATGGGGCTGCTGAGGTTGATGGTTCCCATGAAGACGGAGATGGGGCTGCTGAGGTTGATGGTTCCCCTGAAGATGGGGCTGCTGAGATTGATGGTTCCCCTGAAGACGGAGATAGGGCTGCTGAGGTTGATGGTTCCCCTGAAGATGGGGCTGCTGAGGATGATGGTTCCCTGAAGATGGGGCTGCTGAGGTTGATGGTTCCCCAGAAGATGGGGCTGCTGAGGTTGATGGTTCCCCTGAAGATGGGGCTGCTGAGGTTGATGGCTGCCCTGAAGATGGGGCTGCTGAGGTTGATGGCTCCCCTGAAGACGGAGATGGGGCTGCTGAGGTTGATGGCTCCCCTGAAGACGGAGATGGGGCTGCTGAGGTTGATGGCTCCCCTGAAGACGGAGATGGGGCTGCTGAGGTGGATGGCTCCCCTGCAGACGAAGACGGTGCCAAAGACGATGGCTCCTCTGATGTTGACGGAGGTGCAGACGACGATGATGTGTGGTGAGCGATAGAGACAGCTCCGACAAGTTCCAGTTCATTGTTACACCTGCTGAGTAGTGGTGCCGGGTCGAATGGCACAAGGCCGCACTTTTTAAAGCCTGCTTTAACATTATGAGGTCCGACTGCATCATCAGCCCACAGTTCTCGTATAAGGTTTGGAAACAGTTCTTTCGTTACTGCAGTTCCAAGATTTTGCCGTGCAAACTTCACAAGGATTTTGTCCCACCCACTTTCACAGGCCCATAAACACCAAGGTCAAGTGGCTGGAGTACGCTTGTGCTGTTGGAAGGCAACTTTAGTAGGATGACCTGCTCTGCCCTTGCTGCCTTCACCAGTTTAAATGACACATGTGAAGCATGTCCATCAAACACGAGCAATACTTGTCTCTCAGCTGGAATGTTTGGTACGAAGTGGTTCTTGAACCAGCCAAGGAAGCAGTCTGCCTCCATCCAACCCTTGTCAGTAACATTATATTTGGTACCTCCTGCCCCTCCTTCTGTCCATTTTAGTCTTAGGTTCTTTGCCGCATAGACAATATATGGGGCAGCATGGTGCCATCAGCACAGCAACAGCCATTTACGGTGATCTGTTCCCTGCCGGAACCTCCAATAATATTGAATAGCTGTCTAACCCCCTTTTGGCACAACACTTTGCTCTTTGAGGCGTCCAGTGGAAAACCACTTTCGTCCACATTGTATATTCCTCGATAGATTATTGAAGATGTTGTTCTCCTCACACAGTTTTTTGAAAAGTTCAAAAAAGTCCTGGAAAATGTCTTTGTTGGTGATGGCTTTTACCCTTGTTTTCTTTAGTTGCTCTGGCTTTCTGCATGAGAGCTGCTGGTGTCTCATTTCAAAAGCGTGCATCCAATTCTTGCCTGGAATGCCATCCGTGAAGACGTCGTCAATTCCCTTGGCTTTAACATACTCGTCCACAAGTTCCCCTACTTCCTGTCTAGTGAAACCAAAGCCCCAGCTGGCGAGCAGTTGGAGGCAGTTCACCAGCTCGGCCTCATGTGCAGAACCAAAAACTGTCGGTCGGCCAGCTCCCATTTTCTGACGCTTGCCACGCAATTGATCTTTCAGGGTGTACAAATTTACGTTGAACGTTTTGCAGCCTTTTTGTACCCCATTAGTCCATTCTGGCACTGCTCAACTGCCAACCGCATGACCTCAGTATCCGACATTTCCAGTTTCCTTTTGTAGTTGCGAACCGTGCTGTGAATGAGAAAAAAAAATCTAATGTAAATCTTGCCAACTAGTCTGTTACGGCCATACACAAAAGGATTCCCAAGCCCTTATAATTGCAGTCAAAGAATATTCATAATCATATCAATAGATCTAGTTAAAGTGACAAAGAGTTTGCAAGCAATGGAATACCAAGGGTCATTCCAAGTCATCTTACTGGGAAATTCCACCCCTTTGGGGCCCGGGTAAAATTTTTGGCTTGAGCCATTTGAGAGCAATATTAATGATACATTTGGCAATACATGTTTAATGTGTGTTTAGAGCTTACAAAATGCTTCAGTAGTCATTTGTAAGACTCTGGGAAAATCTACCCCAATCCCCATGTGATAGATGAACTACCTCCAGGGCCTATTCAGCCGTCCCGTGTGGCTGATAAACTCAGCATAGTCCAGATAAATGCTATTATTGCACAAGAAAAATCTGTACCATTATAAATACATCTTATATCCTCACACTTGCAAATTCAAAAATTACAAAATTCTACTTGCATTTCAAGATGTTTAGAGGTGCAACAGTGACAGTACTTTCTCTGATCTTGGCTTGCTTGAGGTAAACAGGAAGTGATTCTTAAACAGGAACAGGAGGTGCTGAAAAGGAAACTAGTTTAAGTTTTCACTATTCTGACCCATCGACATTGTGGTCCAAGGGGGTGTGCAAAGTGAGTGGAATGGCCCCGGGGGTGGAATTGCTCCGGCCTCGTTGAAATTTAAAACAAGAATTTGAATTTGAATCTTCCGTTGTTGATTCAGAAAATCAATGTTTTCTTTTGCCTTTTTGTAGACTTTTCCAAGGAATTTACATTGAAACCAGCCCACCCCCCCCCCCTTTTGTTTCTCTCATTTTTGCTCTAAAAATTTGAGTAAAATCAGGAAAGAACAAATTACATTTTGAATTATGTTTTTTTAATATCACACGCACATACACATAAACATTCACACACACACGCACGCACACATATACGCACATACATGCACACGCATTTTGTGTCCACTCAAATAAACAACGCCGCATTTACAAGCAAAAAACACGCACAGTTATATTCAAAACACAGACACCTGCCAGTGAACAAAGCCCCATGAACATACCCTTTTCTCATTCAAACTGATACACAAACACCTGGAGTTACGGGAATCAACTCGTTCATTATAGTTCTGTGACTATCATAATTATAATATGAGCAATTCACGTGGACTGACCGGCATATGATTATATCTTCACTGGTCTGAGTCAAGTGGTCATGTGCAAGGCGTCCTCTTGGGATATGCAAGGCATCCGCTTGGGAAGCATAGGATAAGAAAAATGCAACACGGAATCATTTATAAGGATTAAGATATAATAAAGAGCAAATTCCATGTTTCAGTAGTTCAAGGATTCAGAAATCTCTCTTCACGACTCAGGCACCATACAGACACAGACACACACAGAGACAACTGCTGACATAGTAAAAACAGGGCAGAAAAGTCCAAACAAGATTATCTGCCCTGCACCACACCTGGCAGTAATTGTCCCCCTTGAGGCGTGTGTGCACGTTAGAGGGAGGAGGGCTCGGGCCAGTATTTGTGAGTTATGATAAAGCCGTCAGTCTGAGAGCTGCCTACCAGCATCAGGCGCCACCTTGCTGTATACCCCCGGGCTGTCAAACTCCACACCCCTAGCTTTCCGCCACTGTTAGCTGCCACTGACCTGCACACAAAATGTGGCCCTCACTGTGCAGTCTTCTCTCATTTCCTTGCTTACAGTGTCTGAAAGCAAACTGGAGCAAGTTTTTTTTTTTTTAGTGTAATACAAGGCATAGGAAAAGCATGAAAGACCTTTAACCAAACTGTGACTTAAAAGCTTAATAATAATAATAATCTATATATGTATAGTACTTAGAAAATGTTCTAGATATTTCTTCTTAGGCCTCGCCCTGTCGGAAATGAGTCAAGATCTCGGAACTCACAACTACGGCTAATCTGTCCGTTCATTTACCAGCATAACCACACCCTGTGTTTCTCCAGAATGGACCTTGTAAGTTGACGCATTCGTTAAATGTCGAAGAAAGAACTTTAAAAGAATAAAATTTTCTCAGGCTGTGGAGACCTTAAAAACCATAGGTATGTTATGTAAGAAATCTTCAAGTTTTGGTGACCACGACTGCTGACGAAAGATCAAGCTGCTGGACCGCTACCACGAGAGTAGTGTGGTGCTGCTTGCTGTCCTTTCCTACACCTGTAGTTGTATGCCACAGTCCTTACATTTGATACAAACAAGACAGATAAGTCTGAGAAATACATGTAAATTATCATTTGAATGATAATCATGATGACGATATTAATGATGGTAATAGTAAGAACATAACTATATAAATAATAATGATAATAATGACAGCAATATAAGTACAGTGTATTGCGCAGCGGTCATTGACCCGTCTAAATTTTGAAACAGACTTAACTTCGGACTGCTCTTCCAAGAAAACCCATTATCTCAGAACAAAGGAATCTCAGAACGCGATAATTATATTTACATTCAGACATTTAGATACTTCCGGACCCCGCCCATTGTCTAAACAGAACATTTCCCAGTCGGCAACTTCAGGCACACTTTTGGCATGCAGATCTATAATTGTCACTGTTGTGATGCTGGGACGCACTGTGGGCAGTGCCATTTGACTATTCGACGTCCCGTTCTTGTGCATTTGTAGCGATTCCCGAAAGACAGTGACCACATTGGGAGGGATGGCTTGAGGTTTATAATATATATGATGTTGATTACCTGAACAAAGTGCACTCAGGCATCTGATATATAACAACATTCACACTCACTCACCACCTACACTTTCAGACGCTCATGCCCTACTTCAAGAAAACAAAATAGGCACAGTAATCATCGTGGGGCCGATAAAGGCCTTACAGGGGGTGACAACTCCGTATTTCCATTTTCACACTACGGCCCGGTTGTTCCTGGGAACTATCAAATACAGTTTGAGACAACCTCCCTTCTATCAACCTCCCACTGCCTGACCTCTTATCGTTATGAATTTGATTCCTATTGTCTTGGCGTTTGTTTGGAACTATAGGTGGCAGACAGAGGCCACACACAGACAGGTAGTGAGCGACACTCCCCCGACTGCCTGATGGTTTGTTGTTGTTTGCATGACGGTGGGGAGGTTAATGGCTGTTGAGCTGGGAACATTTCAAACATGTAAATGGTAAAAACGTGTTGGTGTTGATACCCAGATATGCTTCTGTTCTCTTGTGTCATGTCCCATGGTTGGATGTAAATAGTTTTGTATTGTTTTGCCGACATTTAGGCGTTCTAAAGTACAGGTGATCTCTGACTTCTGGGTTCACACTCTGAAGCCCCCTTCTCTCTCCATCTCCTAATCAAATGCCTCTCTAAACAAGCACATGCATGAGGCAGATTTGAGTTTTAGGTTTGAGTTCGAGTTTAACGGCTCGTCGCCGTAACGGTCACTTTGCGCCCGCACTTTTTTTTTGTTTTGAGTTATCTTGCTATGAGTCAGTTTCAACTTTCAGATTCTAATAATAAGACCAAATGTGAAATCAAATTCTAGAAGAAAAAGACCACTACGTAAAGTATGTCCATATGTGATACGAATATAGTAATGATAAAAATCTGTTAAATCAACTTGCAGATTTCGGCTGCCTTCAGAGATTGATAGATGCGCTGTGGGTCCATGTCAGAAAATAATTCTTTCATGGCTCTGCAGGCATAATACCTTCTTCGGTACTATCTCAGGCTGGATTTCCGCAAAGACCTTCCATGAAACTGACTACAAACCACCATTGGGTTACCCTTGAGCCGGGACCAAAGGGCGTCGACAAAATTAAATTGCAAGAGATGCATCATGAATTTGTCACCTGTTCATCTTAGATCCCAAGTCTCAACTGTAAAGTGGCTGCAGCAGGTGGGAATTGGTGGCGTATCAGTGACATTGAAAATTAGAGAGAACAATCTAGACAACTTACTCTCGTAGTGAAACTCTGCTAAATTCTCCATTTGCAGATATGGACAGACCGTACAGACAGAGCATACCAAGGGGAGTCAGTTGTTTTTGTCTTCTGTGTGAACAAGTAACTAGATGAACCAGTGGTCCTTAACTATCTCTGTTACTTCGAGTCATCTTTATTATCTTACGTGCAAAGATTCATGTATTTTGAAATTGAGAAGGCTATGGTTTTTGTTACTGATGTGTTTCCATTTTCGAGAAAACTATAAACGAGAGAATGCCTTAAAATCTTAAATTAAACACGAAGTTTATGTTTGAATAATGAGGTTTCCAGATGTACCTGAAATGTTATAATCCATCTACATGAAAAACCGAGCAAGAGAACACACTGACGCACGCGCACGCACATACACGCGCGCCCACACTCACACACATACTCTGAAACACGCAAATATATGAAGGAGCAAGTGAAGACGAATAGACAGGTGAAGAAAATGAAACCAACCAAAATAGGAACAACAGAAGAAATGAAGTGAGAAGAAGACATGTGGAGATTCTCAACAATGTTTCCACCGGGGTGTACGTAAAAACTGCGGGATGTTTTGGTTACAGCGTGTGTAGAACATCCAGCAAGTGTCAGTGAAGGTGTAGGGAAAGGAGGGAAGATAGTGAAACCATTACTACAGCCACATGTACAGAATCCCAGCGCAAGCTTGTCACTCCAGCGATAGGGTGTTTGCTTCTATTTTATCTTTTCCAGGAAATGAAGGATGTCAGAATATCGGAGAGAGAGAGAGAGAGAGAGAGGGAGAAATGAGAGAGTGAGAGTGAGAGAGAGAGAGAGAGAGAGGAATGAGAGAGAGAGAGAGAGAGAGAGATAGATAGACAGACTGACAGACAAACAGACAGACATACAGACAGACTGACAGACAGAAAATCAGTCAGTCAACTGTCTGGTGCAGTCGCTCTCATCAGTGACGGAGTTGTCTGACAGAAAATCAATGGAAATAAGGTTAAAGAATTCTTATTCTGACGGAGTGACCATTCTGGTCCCAAACGTTAATTGTGGCTGGGTACACGAATCAGAGAATGAGAGCATTTAAAAAAAATTATTCTTACTGATGTGACTCAACTTAAGGGATTTTCTGATGCTGTTTTACCGAAAATCTAAATCGCAACCTTTTGAACACTCTCAAAAACTACTCATCGGTGTAGTAGTTTGGAGACGAAATGATAACGGATTTATAAATTGCAGAAATTCTGATTAGCCAAACAGTTCCCAGTCTTGTCGCAAGAATTGCGCAGCTTAGATTAATCTTGCGCCAGTGATTTTCGTTACAACAACGCCCATTCTTTACTTTACAACTTGGTGGACCATGATATGTGTTATCATATTATACATTTTTCTCGTATCCCTCAGGCCTTCCCACACAAACGCCTTTATATCCTCAACGTTATTCACCAGTTGCATTATGGTGTGTAAATATACTTTTTATACCATATTTGGGATAGGTAGACGTGGTTATGTATCTGCTCTCTTACAATTATTATAGTTGTGATAACATTTTGTTAAAGCTGTACTTCTACTCCTTGCTGTGCCAGGCAATTTGTAGAGACCGTCAAACGTGACCTTCGCCTATACTACACTAAACAAACTAAGTTTTAAAAGCCTATTTTGCACGTCTACCTCTCCGTTCTCTAACAGCCACTTGTAATGCGGACATTTTCTGTTTTTCGACCGTTTTAAGAACATACTAAAAGCCTAAAAACACCGACCGGCTCCCTTTGCACTGCAATTTCTGAATCATACACGGGGAGATCAAATTACCAGCAGTCGATTTGAGGGAGTCTTGTGACGACTTTGGGCAAACACGGGCTTCACGATACAAGCCGACAATACGGCATAAATACACACAGTCTGACAAGTGCCTTTAGATAAAGAAATGCCGAGAATACATTAAAATCGGTAATTCAAGGCTTGGAAGATAACTCTTGGTTCTTTTGATGCCCTGGCCATTTTCTGTGACAGTTTGAAAATGTTGGCTTGGATACCAACAAACAATGATGGCACGGCCAATATATATATAAATGGATATATATATATAAATAAATTTCTAAAAAAAAAGGATCTTAATGCTTTAAGACATAAAAATATAACCACCAGCTTTTAAGCTGGACAGTTGACTTCTCCCATGAAAACTACACGGATAAAGTGTTTCAGGAGCGGAGCGTAGGGTACTGGAGACTTAATGTCGAAATCAAGATGTTTCAGAATCCAGCAGTACCGATATACAACTTGGACTACAATGAAGTTTAAGTTATTCCCATTGTTTTCTCTCTTAATTATTGTCTCATTGATGGTGACACATCATTGTGTCTTGGATATCGGACAACTTCCAGACGTATATCAGTCATCCCTCAAAATCTTAGCCCATCGTGTAAGGACTCTGTGGGAAAAAGGTTATCAGGGGAACTTATGGTAAGTCTAAATTGTTCTACCGAGTAAGAAAGAACTACAAACATTCTAGTATTCAACATCAAACCTTGCAACCTCCGTCAAAGACTTGAGAGGATACGTTTAATATCTCTGTGACAAACAGACAGACAGACAGACAGAGGGACAGACAGGCAGGCAGGTAGATAGATAGATAGATAGATAGATAGATAGATAGATAGATAGATAGATAGATAGATAGATAGATAGGCAGATAAATAGATAGATAGACAGACAGATAGATAGATAGATAGATAGATAGATAGATAGATAGATAGATAGATAGATAGATAGATAGATAGATAGATAGATAGATAGATAGATAGATAGATAGATAGATAGATAGATAGGTAGATAGATAGATAGATAGATAGATAGATAGATAGATAGATAGATAGATAGGTATGTTAAGTTGTTTTAACATCGTTTCCAGCCAGCAGCACCCGTTACACCGTGATCTCCAAAGCTCATTTCATGCCCTATAACACAACCAACCAACCAACCAACCACTCAGCAGTGAGTCAGATACAATAAGCATGTCGTTCCTGCAGGAACTATTGGCAGGTTAATCGTTATCATGCTTCATTTTTCTGCTTAACCTTAAGCACTGTTGCAGGAAGACAAAATACAGAAAAACAAACTTGGAGCAGATCTCACGAAAAAAAAGTCTGCCAACATGGCTGATCTCCGTCAGAAAGATGACAGTAGTTTGCATACCTCTAGAGCAAACACAAGACCCCCACGCCTGTAACATCTTACATAAATAATCTATCGAAACCAGGCTGGCATTGTTCCAGAGCAGATCGACGCTGGGCCGATCCAGGAATTTTGACACTGGAGTCTCGGCAACAGACTGATTAGCGTGCAAACAGTAGAGTTTGTTTTCAGGGGAAGTAACTCCTCGTCGATACTCTCCCACGCCAGGTCTTCTCTCCCCCTTGTGTCTACGACTTCTCCAGACCGACCATGATGGGAATGTCTTCCCTCCAATGTTGCCAGTGTCTGTCCCTATCCTTCTGCAACACGAATGCGCCATGTCACGAAGGTGAACATGGCTATGTTGTAAACAGCAGAGGTGCGGTTTATTTGTTGCCTAAAGGGGGGAAAAGGCGACACTTGTTTACTTTCAGAATGGCTGCATTGCTTAGCAGTTGGCTGAAGTTAAACAAATCTCAGTGTATCTGTCTTCTCACACTCCCTGATCGCCAAACTAAATCTAAACCAGCTTAAATAGCCCGTAGGATTTCAAGAATCCGAAATAATTACATACATACGTGTACAATGTACTGTAAATTTAGAAATCAAGCATAAATTAAAACAGAGAATCTTGAGCTATTTCTGAATGGACCCTGGGTACTTATCATATTGTTCCATCTTTAAACATTCTCGACATTGTGCAAATGATTTAAAAACAAAAAAAACACAACAATAATTAAGAAAAAACAGATAGGTTCTACTGCGAATATTTCCAAAACGTCTAGAACAATTGTCATGGAAACAGGAGCAGTATTACACAGCACCTGAAGGAAGAACGTTCACAACATATATTGCTGGTTGAGTTGGCATTTTTGCCATCTATTTTCTTGATTTAGCAAAAATTTCTTTCCTTCTTCCTTTCTCTATTCCTTTCCCATCTTTAAAGAATAATTATTTTGGAATTTATCTCCATGCACAGATTTACATTTGCATCCAAGGACAGCTTTTCCTTCATGAGGAAATGTAATAAGCTTTTACGCCGCGGTTTCAAAATGCAGCCATTGCCAAAAACGGAGGGAAAAAGAACAGCCCAACAAAGCCCGTCGGTTCTATAGCGAAACAGCATCCCTAGCACAATCTATCACCATCATGAAGAAAGAAGACCTGACTTGGTCTAAGTCCCTGTCGAAACAGTATTGAAAATTAACAATTTCTGTTTTGTTACTCCCCTAGGATGATCGTTTTTATCACCTCTCCCTGGCACATGCCAACGTATCTTGCTGATATATCTGGAACCATTTCTTCCTTCTTTTTTTATGTCTATCTAGCGTTCCAGTAGCAAATGTCAACGTGGCTTCCCTAGAAAACACAATCATTGTTTTTCAATTCTCCCGGCATCGGGCACCCGTGCTCTGAGCTGGGTAGTCCCCGTTTGCGCTGTGGCGCCTTCCCAGCATTCCTATGGGTTTTCTCCCAAGTTTGTTTTTCTGCAAGTGTCAACTTTAGATGGGCGAAGGGTGGAAAGAATAAAGAATTTCAGAAACTCCGTGCTGAGCTCGCAAGAATCAAAATATTTATATTTATTAAGAACATCCATGGACCTAACGTTGAATTTTTGAAGCTGACTGTAATAAAGTGCAACATTCAGCGATTGAGAACTACCAGTCTGCTGCAGAGAGCTACACACGATGGGACTGATATTTGGCGCAAACATATCCGCCTTTTTCAGGAATGAAGATACAATAACGGAAAAAAAAATGCGTGTATGGAAAGTCTAGCCTATCACAAATCTAATGCAAATTCAAAACACAAAAGCACCTTTAATTTGTCAGTCTTTCCACATGAAATATAAGAAATACTACATGTAGTTTATTAACTTGTTTAGTGAGCCATTTTGTTTTCGGTGTATGGTGATCTATTTACAACACCTTTATCAGACAAATGAGAAACAAATAATATTGGAGGAAAAGTCAATAACATTGGGAAAGAAAAATAGATAACATCGGTGTCTACAAATTTGCACTTGCACAAAAATGTTTAATGTAGAAAGAGTTAAATCTCACCGTTCGAGAATTAACAGATGGTAAAGTACTATCTAAGTACACTTGGGTACCATAAACCCGAAACAACGTCAGGGAAAATAGACATCGCTCCAAATCAGCGGTCTGAAACTTATGAAGTCTATTTCCCTCTGTATTCATGTCTCACGGCCTTAATTAATGTGTCTGTTCAAAGACCATTTATTTAATGGAAATAACTGGCCCGCTGACTCTGGGAATACACAGTTGTGAATTTTAAAGTTGAGTTTCTATCATTGATGTGTAAACTGAGGCGTAGAACGAAATTTCCTGTCATATTTTTTTTCATTCTCCTCAAATAAAATGTTTCTTTTTTGTTTTCTGGCTCAAATGTCGGAACACTTTCTTCTGTCCATCTCCGATGTGTCTCAAAATCAACGAAAGTATTAAAAATATAACGATTTTCGAGACCTTTGAAAATATGCCAGCGCACACTTTGACGCCTCTCCAAGAATGCTATGAAATTTTGTAGTATTTAGGGCTCAGCAGTTCAAAAACCTTTCATGATTGGAGGCCTACTTCCTTCGTAATATGATTTTTAGAATTATTACAGAACCATAGATCTAGAAGCACTGATGGAACAACCACGATCAATGAAATTAAACAAGTAGGATTGATTGCACTCCAGAAGAGTTTATTAAACACAGTGGGAAAATGAAAGCGACTCTGACTTTCACAATATATTTAGTGCGCATTATCTAACGGCTTAGATATTCCCCGCTGAAAGCTCCGATTCACTCATCCTCAAAAGGAATACCCCTTCCCTCCTCCCGGGTTAAGAACTTCTGCTTTACAGCTCAAGCAAGCCTCCAGCAAATAGTCAAGGGACAAAAGCAATCAAAACAATCAACACCGCTTAACAAATCACTCAAATCGAAACTCAAACATTGGCCTAATCTAGCACTCTATCCCTCCTACCCTGGCGGACAAATGAAATCAATCCTGCTGGCTCCTGTTATAAACATAGCGGATCTCTTCGCATATCCGGTGACGCCGCCATATTTGACTTATTGAATCGCAGCCCCAAGCTAAATGAACGGTTTCCGGTGAACCTCTCGCCGACCAATCAGAATTGTTTGTGCACGTAATTGGAAGAGGGAGTCCCGATGGAGCTTTTAGGGCCGTGGAAAATGTTTGCGCCTAAATTCTGGTTTTCCTTTTTTCTTCTTCGGGTCTTTCACTCGTGTAGCTTAATAACTTAAGTCGGTCTACTGATGTGACAATAATTAAAGTATCACACGTCCAAAGTATAATTATTTATAAAGACAAAACAAATGATATCTATTCCCTTTTTTTTTCCTTTGTCATTATTTGGTGGAGTTTGTAACAAAGCGTGCTTTTATTCACCAAATTATTTATCAGTTCTTACCAAGAATGGCGTATGATGTCAGTTACTGATTTACTGGTGTATCTGATAGGGACGAGAAACTCAGATATGACTTTCTTTTCATTGGAGCAGTGGCAAAAATGTCATCTGATGTCATTTATCCCCATGCCCTTTTTTCAGTCTGTTCCTACAAATAGTTGAAGTAAATAGGATAATCTTAATGTACACATGAAGATTCTTCGTAATCGGGAGTCACTCTTTACGCCAGAAGGTGTTCAGCCCAAGGTTTACCAGCTCTGAGATTCCTTTGAGAAACAGAGAATACATATTTTTTGTCAAGAATTAAACGTGGTCATTTAAAATCAGTTGTTTAGTAAACAGTTTGATAAATCCATTCTGTCTCTTTTTTCTTTCTTTAGTAAACAGGTTTAAAAGATTGACCTGAGCCTGTGCATGTACTGAAGATAGCCGGTGTGCCTGCAAAGAAGGGTGACAATTTCAAAGACACGCCATGTACACTTTAGACATTTTGTGCAACATTACAATACATTTTTTTGTCAAAGCAAACTGCCTGCTCTGTCTGTAACTTGAACATTTAAATCTGCACTAGTTTACACGTATCCATTATTGTTCAAAGATCTGAAAGACGCAAGCGTGCTTGGAAACGTGTGTGTTAGGAAAGAATGACGGCCCTTGTGTTTGTACTTGTTCGTGATTGGCTGAAAGAGAAAAGGTGCGAGAGGGACAAAAGGGAGTATGGAACTTCCTAAATCACAACATATCAAATTCATCATCATCAGAGCCGGACCAGTTTCAATAAACTCCTCCCAGTGCACGTTTGATAATGTCCTTTGAACAATGAAACGAACAACTCATGAAAACCCATCAAAGCTTTTGACTGTTGGCAGTGCTCACGTTTCGTCAATACCTCATGTGAAGTGTTTGCGATAAAAATATGTTCTGACAGTGTTTGCTGAGCTTTGCTGCCAGACCTGCTCCGATACACAATTTGTTGTTGTAGACGCTGGTGATGTAGCTGCAGCAGTATCGGTGTAGGGGATCGTGAAAGCTACGGACAGACCCAGCACGGAGCTACTTTGACTCACGTTCTCATGCCGTTATTTTTTTTTTCTTTTTGTCACACTCTCTTTTGTTGCGTGTGAATCTCTTTGCGTCATCCTCCCTGCACGTCTCGCTTCTCAAACATTGTCTTTGGTACAACATCCCGAGGCCGTCCATTCTCCTCATAAACGCCCTTTTTTCCCCCGCAGTCCAATATTTCAGGAAACCTAAGACTGCCTTCACAAAATTATAAGAATGGTCTTTCAGTCTGATATCTTCTTGGGATAGCATGAAGTTTAATAAACAAATAAACAGGCCAGCAAATACCTTTCCATCACATTGTTAAATTTTTTTTTATCTTGAAAATTCGCCGAATCGTGTCCGCCTGTGCAGTGTTATAGCGAAGCCTGCCATCTGAGGCTCTCAAAGATAGTGACCAAAATATGCAGCTTGTCTCCCCTTCTGCCCCTGATAATCTATTCCTTTAGATGTTGAAATACCGAGAATGTAGACTACAGACACGGCTGATGTTACTAGATCACCCCCCAGGGAATTTGTACTTGAAATACCCTGAAGTATTACACTTTGTACATAAATATCTCACATATTTAGATTCATTTCCTTTACAATCTCAAAGCAAGGTCTTCATTACAAAACGCTCTAATCTTTATAGAAGAACTGGTCTTCAGAACAAAGCTTGACCTCCCGTGACATATCATATACAATATAGTCTGCCTTCTGGTTAGATAATCGCCTGAAAATATCTACATCAACTTCCGTTTGTCTTAGATCTTTCAAGTGTATATATCGCATTGCAAGATGCTTCCAGCAAAGTTGTGTGTATTTACTCTAGGGGTTCTATCTGGAGTCAGCCTCACAGCTCTGAGATATTGTGTACGGTAATTATAGCCCAAACAACTTTCTAGTGCTGTACTGGATTCGTGCCGTGCGTTGGGCGCCAGATGGAAAGTGCTCCTTTCGTTGTCGGAGTTTCTCAGACTGCATGGCCAAGCTTTACTGTTTTTCTTTTTTTTAATTAACAACTCATTCCACAGAAATACATAAGTCAGAGACAGCATTAAACGTTTTGTAGAGCAGAGTTTGTGAAGTCTTTTTTCTTTTCTCTCGATTCCTCTATCACCGCTGTCGTATCAGCCGCACTCCGCCGGATTTGTCATCATCAAAGCGTAAATACTATTTTGTTGATACGAGTAATTATACCTAATCTTAAAATACACATCATTGTGTTCTACAGTTTTTAAGGACTCTAATGAAATTATTTTTTATCAACCAATACAAATAGACGTATTTAAGTTAAGATTTAAAAAAAAAAAGGCCCGTCCACGCCCCACTGCCAATAGCTCGGAGACCCATCAAATCTGTGTACAACTTGCTATGCTGTTATGGTTTCGTGTCGTTTTCTTTCATGTGCATTGTCTGTTATTGAGTTATGTCATGTTCATGTAACTATATTGGGATGTGTGCAATGTGTTCTTAAACGCTCTGTGAAAATGAATCTCCTTTCATAGGGATATTAAAGTGATTCCTGTCTTATCGTATCTGTCTCATTCAGCGTTTTGAACAAACCCCTCTAGGTTTAGTTGGATGTGGAATGAATGAAATTCTTATGTACGTCTCATGTTCGGTTTCCGATGACAATTTCAGGCACCGTTCCAAACCAGTTCATCTCCTTTCATTTCATAGCGACACAAAACTAATTCAACATGAATCATGAGATGGACTTCGGTAGATGATGTTCTTTAAGCACACACATAAACTAGGTTGTCTATTTGACTTGGTGTATCAGGCATCTGGCGAATGGCTCCTTGCCGTGCGTTATTGCCGGTGTTATGGATCAATTCAAGGAACCGTGAGATTATACTGTATACGTGGTTCTTACACTCTGCTGGCCCAATGGGCCACGGTAAATTATGCCTTTTATTTGATGAGTTGTGCAGTATTTTGATACTGACTTGTAAATGTTTGTACCTGTGTCTGCCGCAATAGGTATGTTACCCACTGTAAAATATCTGATATTTAATTTCAGTTGTAGCAAAGACGCTCAAATTATGTCTTTGCTTTGAATCCAGTATTCTGGTAAGGCTATGATGCTTTCAAGATTGCGCTGAGGACTAGAACCATCGGGGAGCTTTGCTTAAAGTTTTCCAACAAAAAAAGTAAAAATTAACTTTAGGTGGTAAATTTATACTAATTATTAAACTCCCAACACAACGGGAACTCGGCTAACAGTTGTATTTTTTTGTTTTCTCCTGTCAGCGTTTTCCTCGTAATTTTTGCATTAAGGGCTAATAAATTGAAATTGAGCAGAATTTGACTGACTTGTTGCTAACAAACAGTCAGAAATTACGAAATAAAAGTGTTTGACTGTTTCATTTCATCAAAGACAGTCATTTACAAGACACAGTTGTGATTTCAATTCTGGGTTTGCCATTTATTGAAATACGCCTAATGGTATTAATTAATAGACAGGAAGGTTACACCTCCTGTTGATAAATAATTTATAGCTCTACAGATTAAACCTTTCCTAACTTTCTGCCCATCATCCCTTGCGATAATTCAACCAGATCTGTACACTTGTCTTGTTAACTTCGCTGTTCCTAGTGGTTTGTGGCTTTTTCTCCCCGTTGTGCCCAGTACTCCGTATCTGGAATAGAATGTTGTTACAAGTACGTACGGCCACCAATTTTTGCGCTAGGGGTACTCCAGAGCTCGAGAGCTCTTCCAGAAATCTCCGAAAAACAGTCTTAATTAATGATGCTTTCAGATTTTCTCCTTTCTTTTGGTTGAAAGATTTAAGGTTGAAGATACGGACGGGGTTGGGGATAGGCACGTACAAATAACTATGCGCGCCTAGCGCAAAGCGCTTGGGGTGCATAGACTAGGTAGGGGGTAACGACAGCCTGTGAAATATGTCATCTATTGCTCTGTATTTGGAATAAATATTAATCTATCACGGTAAGAATTATCATCACGAATATTAATTATTAATAGTATTAGTGTCAGTATTATTATCATTATTGTTGTTGTTGTTGCTGCTGCCGCTGCTGCTGTTGCTGCTGTATTCATCTGATTATTTCAAATAAGCTTTGGAATGTTTCAGAATGTTTTAATGTGGTTGTATGTGTAGGTCAGCACAAAAAGGTTAAATCCAACTGGCAGTAAAGCCGTGAGCCCTGTCGTCATTGATAAGAGTATACCAGCCACACTGAAACTCTGGTGCCCAATATAGACGATATAGCTGGCTAGGTTGCATAACAGGCCAAGGATGTTAGTTTTATATTGTGTTATTTCCCTTGACATAGATGTTTTGGGGGGGGGGGGCGTGGGAGGAAGAGGGGTATTAAAAATATTATGGTCGATTTTTGTTATGTTTGGTGTTATAGGTAAATAGATAGATAGATTGACAAACCAGACAGGCACACAAACAGACAGACCGACAGAGAGACAGACAGAGACAGACAGACAGACAGACAGATAGATAGATAGATAGATAGATAGATAGATAGATAGATAGATAGATAGATAGATAGATAGATAGACAGATAGATAGATAGATAGATAGATAGATAGATAGATAGATAGATAAATAGATAGATAGATAGATAGATAGATAGGTAGATAGATAGATAGATAGATAGATAGATAGATAGATAGATAGATAGATAGATAGATAGATAGGTAGATAGGTAGATAGATAGATAGATAGATAGATAGATAGATAGATAGATAGATAGATAGATAGATAGATAGATAGATAGAACTAGGACTAGAACTAGGACTTGAGAAAAGTTGATTCTTTATTGAACAAAATACTAAAATCATCTTCAGTATCTTCACAAGTTCTTTCCAGCTTACTCTCCTCTACCTATGCCAAATATGCCATTATGTGCGCCCGCACCCTATATTGACACAATGCATTAAGAAAAACGCAGAGAGTTGGCAAAAGCGGGGGGGGGGGGGGGGGGGGTTGTCAAACTGTTCAGCGCTAGTTTGGTATACCAGATTATCCCCCACAATATCTATTCCCCCCGGATATTTCAGAATATTCACCGGATTATCTGGGGGGAATACTTGCCAAATGGTAGGCTGCATCCTATTTTATGACCCCCCCCCCCCCAATCCCCTCCGCGCGAGGCTTTGCAACGTACAGCTTGTTCCATTTTGCCACATTTTGATTTAATGATAATGGTTGCCAACTTCATGGACTCGGTCCAATAAAAATCACCGAAAGCATTAGAAATTTTAAACAGGTTTAATTTCACGCACACAAAAAAAGGGAACAATATCGACTGCCCAAGAAATGACAGGTTTGGATACATTTCAGTAAAGAGAACGGAAAAATAAGCAAATGATTGTTTCTATATTTGCCGCAGTTGTTACTGTATAAACATTATATCGTTGTTGTTCAATGTATTGTTTCCTTGGTTTCGCACCGAAGAGTTTCATTTCATCAGTGACAACTGCCTTGTTCTGCGTTGTGGATTCACTTCGTCGTTTATTAATTCAGCCCTTCATTT
Source organism: Onchidella celtica (assembly GCA_963931925.1). NCBI lineage: Eukaryota > Metazoa > Mollusca > Gastropoda > Systellommatophora > Onchidiidae > Onchidella > Onchidella celtica. Next base: position 19,688,104 of record OZ007571.1, read on the forward strand.
CATATACGTAACTGTAATATAATTGTCCCTGCGGTCGTGGACCTCGTCAGTTCGTGTGGTATAGAACTCCATCCAATGGTTGTCAGAAATCTGGGTCATGGTTGGTCACATTCTGCACCCAGACTGGCTGGGGTTATACTCCCGTTTGTTAAATGTTGACGAATTCATTCTCGTTCCTTATATTATTATAAGTGCACTTGTCTTTCTTTGTTTTATACTGTGTTTGATGCTCCCTGAGACTCGAGGAAAGCCTTTGCGTGAAAGCAGGGCCAATGGTACTATCGCCCTTACCGGACAGGAGAAATACTATCTGGGTGAAGACAAGCACACACCAGGCGCGAGTGCGCAGCTCCTTTAAACTGTCAGAGGTTCTCAACCTTTTACAATATTCAACACTGGTCGCATTCAGTGAAAATTAAGTATAACAAATATTATTTGCTCAGGCCTAATCTGGAAATTTGCCATAGATTTAAAATGTTCGCTGTTCCTTGATTTTTCGTAGGCGTGGCAATTGGGGCAGTATGTGTGATGGGTATCCATTACACCTTAGAGTTATTTCCTCCAACATCTCCTCTTTTCGTGAGAGACGATATGGAAATTCCATAGCACGTTGAAGACGTATATAGTATATGTATATAGTTTTATTTTACATTTCTACTGTAGTTTGCTTTTTGCACAAAACAAAATAATATACTTGGCTGGTTGACAATCAAAGCAGTTTTTCATGAAGAATAATTGTCATTTGGATATTTTCTTTCACTGTTAAATCTTTATGGTTGTCTTGTAGTCATGATAGTTATGTCAAATTTCGATTTCTGCACTCGACCGACTTCGTCAGTGTTGTAGACAAGCTTTACGTTGTTTTTTTTTGTGTGTGTTTTTTTTTACTTTTAGGCGAGCTCGGAACTTAAAGTTTGCATCGACTTCTCATGCAGAATTTCTTCCAAGCACAACTAGAAATGGCCAAGAATAAAAATTTTGACTATTTCGGTACTGAAATGCCCACATATCCCTCCTCCAGCCCCATCCTCACAACTCCGTATAGCAGGACAGTCTTCTACTCTCCTCCCTTTCTTCAGTCTTGTAATCCAGATCCTCCCCTTCCCATCTCATCAGGGTTGCAATGTCCATGGCTTTGCTTCTCAACACGCATTTAATTTTTAAAAAAATTAAAAACATGAATAAAGATTGTAATGTCCTGTCTGGAAAATTATACCTTTTCTTCAGGGATGTCTCCCTCCTATTTATCTGTTTAAACCCGTGCGGCGGTCTTTTTATTATATTCTTTGGTGCTACAGACAAAATGAAGACGAGATCATGAAGGGGATGCATGTATAAATGTTTAACAAACACAACTTGCCTTCTTTTAGTCGATATTCCACCGTTCATGAAGGGCCATTGAAATACTAGGCATGAAATGCGAACCTTCGTCAGGTTGAAGAATTGGAATGTCAAAGAGAGTGAACAGCTATGTATGACACTATCGTCATAGTTTGATATTACGCACTGGAATTCCATTTAGGGAATCCTGTAGAAGGGCACATGATTGTCATAAATAACACCTTTCATTTCATATACAGAATCCACATATTCTATGTTATAAATAGTTCCATTTCTTGCAAAAGCAGACATAATCTGAGACAGAAACGTGGGTATTTCTGATTTAGTTTTAGAAGTGTCGAGCATAATTACTTAACAAAAGGTAAGAAGCCAAGCGAAGCCTGTCTGAAAGTCAAATTAGTCAAAATGTGTGAAAATCTTGAGATAGACACAGGAAATCCACGAGTGAGTATTAGAAGTTGATACCACTAACCAATTGGGGTGACTATCTGATAACAAAAAGGCCCATCTTTTGTTTGATGTTGCTCTTCAACTGATAGAGGCTGGTCAAATTTGATTCTATTCTGGTGACCTAGAAATGAAAGCTGGTAAAACAAAATAGGTTTTTTTTTTTTTTCTAAATGTCTTCATAACCATCAACAGACGGCAACCAATCCTTGCACACAAGCTTGTCAAGTCATGCCGTAACTGAAATATATAAAGTTTCATCAAATTTCGTCCACAAAGATTCCTGAAAATCCAAAAGAATTTACAGTGCACAAAAAAAAAAAAAAAAGATTTACTGTTGAATTGTCCTGCGATAATTTCTCTGTCGCAAAAATGAGGACTTTTCTTTAAGTATAACATATCTCATACAAGAAAGGAATGGAATAATGTAATTTTACAATGTGCTGACGACTGCCTGGCAAGGCAATGAAAATTCGTCAGTCAGCGCTCCTGTATGAGCGTGGTCTAAATTTAAAAAGAGCAACGCCTTTGTGATTTGTGAAATCTACTGGATTCCAAGTAAGGAGAATTAAGTTCGTCATCTTCATCATCTCCAGTTTCTTGCTCGGACAACAATGAATAAAATATTTCGCAAGAATTGTAACTTTTTAAAATTATTATATTTTATTTTGGTTGTTTTCAAAGACAACCTACTAAGTTTGAAATGTAATAATTCTTTTAATTTAAATCACTTTCCTCTCTTCAAATGGTTTTCCTGTTAAAATTGTGCTGCCATGAAAGACTTCACAAGGTTACAGCAATTCCTTTGTATCAGAATGAAAATCAGTTTACTAAGCTTAAGCAGTCTCCAATAAAGCAACAGCAATGAATTCCCATAAAGTGGACAAAATCACAATAAGAAAATAATGTTGCTAAAACTCATTAACTTTGACAAAATAATGTGCCGCAGCTGTATGCCCATGCAACAAGCTAAGCCAAAACGACGCAAGATGGTTCTGTCTCAGTGCGTTATCAGGCCAATACAGATACCAGAAAGCGGTTACCATCAATGTGCCATCTGGGGAGCTATTTGGAAGATTGGTATTTTGTATTTGTATTTGAATACTACTTTAATCCCATTTGGGAAATTTGCCTTTGTGTCATTGCACCCAGTTACAACTGGAGCAGGTACGTCGTCGCCACAGTGCAGCTACCATCGGCGGTTTTTTTTTTGGGGGGGGGGATGAAGGGGCAGGAGGGGGGAGTGATAGGGATGCATTTTATCTATTTTTGCCCGTGCAGCGGCCTGTTCGGCCTGCTCTTTTCGATTTCCAACTGCCAAGATATCTTTAACGTGCGCAACTTGCACACGGGCCCTCCGAATTTTTCGTCCTTATCCGAGAAGACTAGACACTCGATCCTACCTCCCAAAGGATCAGGGACAGGAAAATATGAGAAAAATCCCGAAATTCCAACATGCCTGCATCGACCGGGATTTGAACCCGGTACCTTAGGCATGAGAGGCGAGCACCTTGCCTCCAGACCACGGTGTCCCCATCGGCTACAAGTGTACCAGTATCAAAACTAACTTGTTTGTGTGGTGTGGGGACGCAACGTGCCTGAGCTAGCTCTAGATTCTACATATTTTATATTCAAATCTTTTATTGTTCCATTGTTTTATCTGTTTAATTTTCCATTTTTTTGTTCTATTGTTGTTTTTTCTTTTTTCTTTTTTCCTTGAAAAATGCTGTTGCCAAAATACAGGCCATTTTCTGTCTTCTCTTTTAGTTTGCGTTTCATTGTATCGTATGGGTATTATTTCTTACGCGAGGCTTTGCTAAATACAACTTTTTTCTTTTTGCCAAATTTTCTTTTTAATTGAGCTACCTCTATCTTATGCTTGAAACTTTACCACCGACGCAGTGATGGAAATGATGCAATGATTTTGGTAACCGCAAATTTGTGACGACCTTCGGGAAAACAGGGACAGCCGGCCACAAAAGTTCAAAATTGTCCTCAAAGTTGTTGTCAAACGACGCTTGCGATTTAATACGTCATGATCCGTAGCAGGGTTAACTGACACCAACTTTGTGCATTTGGGAGTAAAGGCAACACACTTTGCACATTTATAGTAGACGGACGTTGAAATTATTAGGGATATAGAACCATCTCACCTGTAGACCCTGACAAACTCCCAAATTATTACAAACTTTGATTTTTTCTTGCAGCATTTCTTTGTACATGAGTTTTGAACAATAGGTGACGAAAAAACTGAAGTGATTACAGTCACACTCCACATGTCGGCTTGAAATTATTTCCCCATTATTATTATTTTATGCATAATAAGTTCAATTATATAAAGAGAAAGTTCTCTATATAAAGAGAAATCCTTTTAAGCTACAAGGAACCCCCATTACCCCCCCTCCCCCCCTCACCCATGATAGCAATCTTTACTCTCTCTGTTTTTTTTTTTCTTTTTCTGGCGCCAACCAAAAGAAACAACCAAGAAAGCAGCCAGGAAGAAGATACCCATAAGGGAGCCCTTTTGAGGGCTAGGAAAGCCAAGAAAAGGACCACGACAGAAAACACGACAGAAAACAGGACAGAAAACAAGAAAAGCAAACAAGAAAAAGGAGGCATAAATGCCAATGGCAGCATCGACCCCTACTAAAATAAAGATCGAATTCTCTTCTCATATAAAGAGAGTATAAAATTCTAGTGCTTCCTCCTTCTTCCTTTTGCCCACGCCTCATTTTTTCCAAGCACTTCTTTTCAGCGCGCGATCAGCAATCATGATAGGGGTGTTGCAAAGCCACTCTATAGTATAGTATAAAGTGGCTTTGGGGTGTTGGTTTCATATAATTATTATATTACTTTAGACCACGAAGCAGCGAACTGTTTTCCCCTAAATGTATGTACTGCATTTTGTCAGCCTTCACTCATTAGATGGGCAAAGCACCATGATCTTGAATGACCACAATCCTTCCGGCGATGTAGGTAAATTAGGATTGTACGTGAACTAAGTTGGAGGTGGCTCTCTTTCTGTGTTTTTCAGCAAATGAGAACGATAAGTTGCATTTCATGGCATAATTTCCAATACACGTAGCATAATGTGGCACAATACTGTATACCGCCATCAGTGATGGAGAAAAGCCAGAAAACCCAATATAGAGAGGGTGAGGGGAGTGGACAGTAAGATAATTATTGGAAAAGTAAACACCATAAAAGCCTTTCCTGTAGCCTACCGATAGAAAGCTGTCTTCGAACAGAAAACTTCGCTTGGCCCGGGGTGGGGGGTCAACAGCATCGTTTAAAGAGCATTTATCTTCATATAAACACAAACTACAGTTGTTTCCAAAGTGGGTTAAGACTTTAGAAGATGAAAGAAAACGGCAGGCGGGTACCCTACTCCTACGTTTTTGACACTATATAAATGATCTTCATTATAAATGATCTTCATTATTATCCCCTCCTCGCCTCCCTCAGTCGAAACAAAGTGTACAATTACACACACTTTAGGTGTGCAATCTAAGCAGAGTGATGTACGATGGTGAACGGCAAATGGTATTAGATGGAAATTAAATTGAGGGAGGGGGATACTTTATAGCAGAGGAGGATGTTCGATGGCACCCTGGCGGGGGGAGGCTGGGAGAGGAAGTAGGATGGGAGATTCCAGGATGTCAAACGGGCCCGTGTGCACCTCATCCGTTGCACTGTACCTCCTGAGGTCATCACAGATTCCTTTCAGGGTTTTAGTCCTATCTTCCATGTTTATGTATGTGTAATGTATTTCTGTTGAGTTTTTTTTTTTCCCCAATTGAAATGAAAACGATTAGATAGAATGACAATGCCACTGTTGAAGTAGGATAGGCGGAGACGGAGTTGATGGGGGTGGAAGGAGGCGAGAATAAGATGGTGTCGAGCAGCGTTGCTGGTACTTGGGACTTTTCATAAGATCTTGGGATATTAAGGGCAACATTAATTGTGGTCTTGGCATTTTTTTTTTTATCGATCTTGAGACTTTCGGGCTATTGTGGACTCTGTATTTTGCTATTATATCTTTGCAAAAAAAAAAAAAATTAAAAAATTGCCCTTCCATTTGCAACTTAAAAGGTAAAAAATAAAGCCAAATGACCTAAAGGAGAGTTTGAGATTGCTTATGAAAGAGGATCTTTTGAGTGGTCTGCGAGCTTTTCTCTGCACTGGTTAGTAAATTTTAAAAGTATTTTGTTAGGTTGGGAAAAGAATTTTGGATTTTTTTTTTTTTTTACCTCGTGTTGGGATTTTTTACAATATATCCACAGGCGATGCTTGTGTCGAGAGTAATGAATATTTATTAAACTCGGCATTTGGATGCTGAAAGGATCCGGGTTGATAATAATATTATCTCGACTTATCAGGGTTTCACAATTCGTCGAGTTTGCTCTAAACCTACAGCAGTTGAGGCCATTAGTTAAGTAGCTTTACATAAACTACTATCATGAAATTCAAATCACAGTCTTATGTAGTCTTAAGCATTAGTTTAGTTTTCTGTCTCTGCTTTCCTTTTGTCCGCCCGTTGTTTTTCTTTCACTTGGAGAAAGGTTTTATTGGCAGGAGAAATGGTGACACCATGCACCGTTCAGCGATGATCATTTATATTGGAATTTTACAAGATACATGAGAGAATTTTTATGGTTCTCTGTTGTGTCCCTCTGACATTTTACACCCCCGCCCCTAAAAAAATCGGCACTTGATAAGTAAATCTCCCTTAAGCGCAAAAGATTATAATATTTTCAATATTGCTAAAATATTTGCAGAAAAGGCCTCTTCAGCGGTCCTCGGGCTATTCAACTCTCCATTAACATCTTATGCCCCACATTTAGAGGGGAACACACATCCTCAACATTGAAAACTACGGATGATGAAAAAAAAACAAACCATCTCCTATGTAGATTTAGTGCACGCAGCCAGCCAGTTCTGTGTATCAACCTCTGCTGATGACATCCTAGAGAGCTCCTTGCACGAACCTGCCGTGCCAGAGGTCATGAAGAGAGCAACAGGGGGATCCCAGTCAAGCGATGGAACGTCAGGCTCCAAGTTGACAGTCTGGCTCTTTGGACATGCCCTGTACAGAATGTTTGATGGTTTAGACACGCATTCGCCTGGGTGTCGCGACAGCACTTAGGCTACTATTGTTGAATGTTCAGCCAAGGCAGACGGACTCTGTTTGTGTGCCCTATTCTAGATTCTGTTTCTTTTGCGAGCCGTTCGTGTATCGCGCCGTCGTTAGCGTTTTAACATTTGAAGGAAAACGTTTGGATAAGACAGGGTTGCAGCTTATGAGTGCCGGTTTTGTGTAGGCTAGCGTGTCCACTCTCTCCTTCCCGTTAATGGTTACAAGTTTGATTAACTGCGAGATGGTCTAAGCAAACTGTTCCTCTCGCCATTGTGTGGTCATGATCAAGCACATTATCTGCCTATGAAATGTACACAAATGGGCGCTTAAAAAAAGCAATGTATAAATTAAGCTCAGAAAGGCGGAATTTCACAACACGTACAATATCTGCCAAGACGAAAAATTAAGTTGTATTATGGTTGCTTGCTGGCTTCTGTGGCAGTGTTTACTCAAAGTATTAGAATCTTTAACCCTTTGTTCAGGACAAAACTGTTAGTATAAAGTTATTGGGCGGACAAAATTGAGAGTCAATATCACATCACGTCTCAGAAAATGTTCGCATTGAGCGTTTGCCTCAGAACATGTTCACACTGAGCCTCTCTCGTACCTGTATCACTGTTCTTGTTACTCCTGTTTATCCTTCCGCTTTAAATTGTCATTTCAGTTGTTGTTGTTGTTTTTTGTGAGTGCTGCCATTTCTAGCCTTACAACTGCTCCTGCGATAAATTCAAAGACAACGACTTTCTCTGTCTTTTGCGCTTTTGGTGGGAGGGGGGGGGTAAAATTAGCATACTACTAATGTATATTGAAATTTTAGCGAGAAAAACTTCAGTATTCGCACCACTGATTCGCAATGTGTTGAATTATAATGTTCTTTCTTTAGATCAAACTGCTGCATCACCTTGGGTTACAACACCCTAGTAAACTGATGCAAGGTTTTGAGGCGAGAGCCTAGAATTTAAAGCGGCGTGCAATTTGGGATAGGGGTCAGAAGTGAAGCTTCAAAAAAATATCCTCTCAGTTCTCGTGGTTTCAAACACTTTAATTGTTACATTAACGTGGTGATTTAGCCTCGGGTGACCGTTATGGATCTGATGCCACCAGAACTGGGGGTGTCCACAGTGATAAGATTAGGCATTTCTTGATAACACGATATCAAAGTTAACTAAACGGATGAATTATATTCATTCTCTGTCTGCCTGTCTGCCTGTCTGATTGTCTCTGTCTCTTTCTCTCTGTCTGTCTGTCTCTTTCTCTGTCTTCCTCTCTCTCTTCTCTCACTCTCTCTTTCTCTGTCTGTCTGTCTCTCTTTCTCTCTCTATCTCTCTCTTTCCCCCTCTTTTTTTTGACAAAGCAGACCCAGTACCCAGCCCTGCCTGTCTGCAAGGGCACCCCTTCTCCGTCGTCTCTTGCTTTTGTTGTTGTTGTTGTTTGTTTGGTTTTGTTTTGTTTTGTTTTAACAAAAGACAGATAGATATTTCATGAAGTTTCAAACGCGTTCTTACATGATAAATTATATTGACTTCACAGTCGGAACTAGACTTGTGATACCTGGAATATATTGTGGTATCAGTTATGTGAAACGATCGAGCTTTGCCGTTGTTACACAAGTTTGCATGAGTGATTGGACAGAAGAGAACATTTGCATAGATATATGAAGTGATAAGATCTCAGGACAGGGGATTAGTATTGCCCGAGGGACTTCGGGATTTCGGCATACTTCTACAGCCAATCAACGGCCACTTTACATGTGTTTGCGGTTATGCAGATCAATCGCTCGCGCTTGCTTAGTCAACACGGCTCCCGTTGGCCGCTGCTGCCGTGCCGGTGTAGCCTTACAAAGTGTCCTGACATAGAATTTCATAGTGGAATTGTCTAGAAGTCGCCAGCCTGGGGCCCAGCAATTCTATCGATGTAGGGGATACACAATTGCAAAGCCAATAGTGGCTCACTCGATTTGTACCGGTGTTTAATCAAGTCGTGATCCCCGCTTTCAGAAACTCAGGAGGCACACAAAAGAGGCCAGTATAGAATTCAAGCCAGCGGTGTAAGTTACCTCTTAGCCCCTGAGATTGGTCCCGTCCCTACGCTAACTGACTGGTGAAATATTTAACAGCCCGTGCAGTTATTAAATGTTATATCTGGCTCACTCTACGTCGATACGTGGCCTTATTAGTTCTCCGCTTTTCACAACCGTATACAATTTCAAATAATGCATTAAAGGGAGGTTGGTAAACTTACCTTGAATTAGCTCAGGCAAGCGACAGGAATATTGATAATAAAGCCCTTCGTATCCATATGTAAGTTGTTAAGAGCACACACATTTTCAACTCCACGCCTTTTCATAGCTTGCAAATTAACACCATTTGAGAGACTGATTGGTGCAATAAAAAATGCTGCAGAAACTTTGATGGGGTAAAAATGGCCTGGAGTACCCAAGCTTTCATCATAAAGGCTAGATTTTTTAGGTTCTATGAGAAGAAAGTGAAATATAGTTGGTTTTTTTTTTTTTTGTATTGCTTTTTCTCTGAAGCCGTCTTCATCATAATATATCTAAAATGTCTCTTTATGGGACACGGCTGACCACATTAGTTTGTGGAACGCAAAATGTTGTTTTGGACCATCATGTCTCCCCGAACCCCATGTGTCCCCCCGGCCCCATTTGTTCAGATCTGTGAATCACAGATAACAGTCCGATCAAAGCTACCTTTATTTAAATGTTTCTACAGACAAAGGGACTATGCAGACTTGTCAATCTCTGAATATTATCCGCCAACGTTGAGGCCTCCATGCACGGACATTTCGGGAAGGTTCATCCTCCGTCTTGAAAAGGTCAAAACAAGGTGGACATGGAAAGTTAGGGAGGAATACAGAAATCTCTATATAACTGGCTGAAGCTATCGCTCCTACCAAGGTTTCTCAAAACCGTCAAGTGGTCGACTGTGGATGTTAATATTTCCTTATTTAATTTTTTCCCCTTACTCTGTTGATTTTTAAAAATTATCAACGGACCCCTAAATTTGTTGAACATATTATTATTTTAATGTCAGTCCCAATTATTTGTAACAGTGAAGTAATGTTATTTCTATAAAGTTGCCAGATGGACGTCTAGACTGCAACTCATATGCCAGGGTTGTCAGGTGGGTCACATACAAAAGAATAGAAAAAGACAGAAAAACACTGAGAAGCACTGATTTAGACGACTTTGTTTTCATGATGAGAGATACGTTCTACTTTCACCATAAAGTCAACGCTAATTCAGCATGTTTGAAAATTACCGAAGAAAAACCTCTTTACTATTGACAGTTTGACAGGGGTAGTTGCCGCTGTATTAGAACGAGAAGAGATGCTGAAACATAATAGATGCAGTGATGTGACTGTTAAAATCAGACGTCGCAACAAATTGTCCAGTAGTCTGAAGTCGCCAACTGGTCTCGTAATATACGTTTGGATTAAAATATTACTGGACACTTGATCTTTTTCATTGCATTCGACGTCACAGAGTTGCGCTCTTCAGATTTTTGTTTCTTAACTTCAACAAATCGACTGTGATAACTGATAAAGATCTACGGCGATAACGTTGAAAGTTTATCACAAAATATTTCTATAATCTCCAGGTCCCAGATATTTTTGCAATACTCATAGCCAGTACCATCACAGCACCATGTCCATAAGAATAATCCCCTTTTCCCCGATGTGCGAGAAAAGTTATTGAATTAATATATATTGACATATACAAAGGGTTCGTTTCACTTGATCTCCCAGAACCTGGGCTTCCCTGATTTTTAAAATTACTTTTACTCAAAATGGAAGTAGAGCACTGCATGACAGTCTACGTTTCAACTTTGGCGAGATCAGTAAAACATATCATTAAAACTATGTAAGTGACCACGACATGGTTCTCAAATGTTATCCGGAATCTTTTTGTTTTAGTAGGTCAGTATTTGGATTGAAAGTCTATTCTATCCCCATATAATGAAAATTCTAGACCAACGTTTCTCGAGGTGGGGCGGGGAAATATTTTGGTGTGGCGCGGGGATTCGGAATGGAGCGTAAGGACCTTTCATAGAACTCTTAATTTCATAGTGTATTTTAACTTAACTGTTTAGATAAATTGTTGTTTGTTTATGTCATGCTGGTGGTTTCCTTCTTCAGCTAGGAGTAAAACATCGAACCAGACTCATGCTTTTTAAAATCGTTTTGTATAATATACTGTTGACTAATTTTGTCGGATTATGGTGGGGGGGGGGGGGGGACGTTTCTGGGGAAAACTGAAGTGAGCCGTGGGGCAAATAAGGTCTTAGAAACACTGTTGTCGACCTATATGTACATTCACCAATCCCGATTTTTGGGATGCCGGTGGCTGTTAGAACGTCTATCATTACAGTTATCGGCCTTTGAATACACAGGCATAAAGCAATGATCGATATGATCAATTTTAAACATTTTTATTAAGCTGTCATCATTAGTTACAGACCTTTCATTTGTACAAGAATGAAGTTAAACGAATATTTCACAAAGGAATTATTAATTATCAAAAAACAAAATGACGGGTAAGGTTTAGTTTGAGAAATTCAACTTGGTACTAGAAGAGTTAGTCTGAAAAGTTTCCACATATTGTATTTAGATACAGATGCTCCTCATACACCGATAGATTTAAAAGTTGTCACATTTATAGAATGCTTGCAAAATTCAAATGAAAAGTTTATTGGGGTTGACAGCCAGGGCAATTTGTGTTTAACCTAGTGTTAATATTTACATTATATTTTATAGAATTTCAAATGTTCTTTTTCAATTTTTGCTTAGTAAGAAAGAAATTAGAGCCCATTTTATTTTTACTCCAATTTCTGCAACAATTAAAAATTGTGTGCAAATTTTTGTTAGCGATCACACAGACGGAAATCTAAAGATTCCAATCTGGCAATATTGACAATGCACACGTTCTGTAAGATGAAATGAAATGAACCTTTCTTTTAAAAAACATACACGGAACCCCCCTGGCACATGGGGAGGTAAAATATTTCAACGACAAAAAATGTTAATATAGTTTTTTGGTTTATGATTATTATAGAAATATCTGATGCCCTGAGAGGTTAGAAATATTTTGAATTAGTTTGTAACTTTATCAGAATAATGTATTTTTTTTTGTTTTTTGTTTTGTTATCACCGTATTCTATTGAGATTAAAAATGAACAAATAAATAAATAAATAAGTAAGTGTGCGTCAAATAAAACAACAAATTAGCCTGAAACAGTTCTACTACAAAATTCACCACTTCCACTGTTGCTTGAAATCAAACTACAGTGACATAACCACAGATAAGAAAGACAACGATAACTGGTTAAAACTGTCTACTTTTTCAGATTTTCTATTACCTGTTAAGAAAATCATCAAATATAATTAGCCTAACTTTGCAAAAGTCATCAATATTAAAATAATTAAATAGTAGATTACTCCATAATTTTGTCATCGCTCTAAAGAACGCGAAAGGAAACAATGATTCTTAAAAGTTCCTGAATAAATATTTGGAATGATGTTACAATTGCCTGATCTCATAATGACGAAATGCCCGATTTAATGATGGACCCCAGAGAATTCTGATTTTGCTGCACTTTTGACATTTATTTCTTACCGGAGCGTACATTATCGCTGAGATATTATTATTATCATTGCTATTTCTATTATTATTATTGTTGTTATTATTATTAGCAGTATTATATTATGTCCCCTTAATATTGTTTTTTAAAAAGTTTCACATTTCAATGAACAGGACTCTGTAGCTTTAGTGACAAAACTGTCAAAGTGACATAATTTGAATGGCTCATTTTGACAAAAATAAACTGAAATAAAGTAAAATTTTCATTTCAATAAATCAAAATTTTTTCGTTGTGCGTTAATCAGACCCTAAACAAAAAGAAAGAAAAAAACAACAACAGGTCTCTCTTTCTATATATAGTAAATTAATATAATTCGTTTGCTTTTCCTTCCAGGATGGAACGTAGTTATCATGAAACAAATTATAACAGTTAAATAACAAACTCTGACTACATTCGTGCGAACACAGAGAAGCAAGACATATAATAGATTTACAACCAGAAAGACATCTAGGACAATAACAATAACATCACCAACTGGAGATTTGACCCAGACAAAAGTTAATGGGATCAATTATAGTTTAATGCTAACTCAGTTGAAGTTGAAGATGCTGATACAAACGAACGAATAAAATATTCATAATACATGCCAGACATACATTACGTAGACGCCACTTACACCGGTGATAGTGCTGTAGTTGAGATACAAAACTTCACTTATTCAGAGTCATCACTGATCCGTATCAGTCACTCATTTCGACATAACATGGTAAAGTAATCATGACTCAGTCTCCGACGGTAACAGACCTCTTTCATCAATACATTTGACGTTAAAATTAATATTATTCAACTTTGTATGTGTGTATATCTCACAGTCAAATAACGGAAATTTCACTCCACATGTTGTACTTTGACACAGACATTTCTAAATATACGGATAGACTTAGAAGTTGACATAATAATATATAGAATGGATGCAAAACTCAAATGAAAATTTATGCAACCTTTGTTTCATATTTGTGAGATATTTCCAGTTCCATATGATAAAATACACCTTGAATACTTGTACTTTTCATTTTAACGGCATAAACCTCTATTCTAGGCTTCTTCACATATTCCATGTTTTAGCTATATGATTTCTCGACAATAAACCGTGCAGGGCTCTCAAAAGCGGCTATCGCTTTAAAAATTCAGATTGAATCTGTTTGAAGCACCTGCTCCGAAATCACAACCATGCAGCCAGTCAGGATTATCTGCATGGGTAAAGTGTCATGTCTAGTCATACAACTTTGCATTCCAGCATATAAGTCTTCCAAGTTTTCTAAACAAAATTCCCCCGGGGTATGTAGAAATCAAGTAATATCTTGAAATATTTCCCGGTGATCCTAGAAATGGCGAAATATCTGTACAAATTAAATTGTTCTGTGAGTACTTGGATTTACCAAAATATATCAGTGAACTCACAGAGCCTGTAGTGGGATAGAATATGGTTAAAGGGGAGGGGGTGGGAGAGGGGAAATACAAACAAAAACGAACACAGACGTTAAATAATAATAATAATGATTAGATAAGATGTTTTGGCAAGGAATTCTCACCATTTTGTCTTTAAACATCTTGATTGTACGTTCTGAATAATGTAGGTTTTAATATTTTAAAATATATGACATAATTATAATGTGATATCCACGTAATATTATTTTTTAAAGACACCGAAAGTGCCATTGTCTTTCAATCATAAATTTGTCACTCTATGAAGTTAATCAATGGCTTTGTTATCTCGTGGTGAACTTCCTTCGTCCCAGGAATCTGAGATATGATCCGAATCCGTTAAAGCTGATTTGTCACTATTTTTATCTGGCGTGCGGGCACGTGGGGAGGATGCGCCACGGAAGTTAAATCGATAGGGGTGAAAAGAGAAAGGGGATGCAAAAACCCCGGGGTAGGAAGATGCGGAAAGTCCTCCCATCCCTAGCCCCATGCCTAGTCCAGCGTAGGCAAAGTGTGGAGCAGGTGGTAGAATGTCCGCGGGAGTGTGTCCTTGTGGGAAAAAGGGATTTCTCAACGCTACCTCCGCTGCAGCTGCGTGATGAAAATGCGGTAGGTGGTTAGTAAAGGCAGCGTGGAGTCCCGGGGCAGGCCCGGTGGGGAGAGGGGTGAATGCCGACTTCATGCTACCGTAGTTAAGTTTGCTGGACGGTCCACCCCCTCCGTGGGCCACGGGCGGGGTGTGGTGTGAATGGTGGGCGGTCCCGCGGAGACCATTGTGGGAGTTGACAGAACTGCTACTGCTGTTGTTGTTGTTGTTGCCATGACTACTGCTCGAGTTGACAGATTGTCCAAATAAAGTATGGCTGGTTGTGAAACCATTCATGAACGGGTTAGGTCTGGAATCTGGCTTCTGGCTGGCTTGAAGAACAGCTTGTTGCTGCGCGGCCACTGTGTCCTGTGCTGACAGAAAGTGTTCTATCGCCTTCACCAGATCACCATTACATCCTTGAAGAACCAGCTCAAGGACAGACTTTCTCTGGAGAGGGAAAACCCGTTCTAGAATCTCCAATGGTGTCAGTCTCCCTGGTCGGAAACCTGTAGGTTGATGCTGGCTTCCCGAATCTGAATTCTCTTTACGATGATGATGATGTGTGTGGTGATGATGATAATGATGAGGAGGTGGCTGCGAGGTGGCGGGTTTGTGGTGAGTAGTAGAGGACTCGCACGTCGATGTTGTCTGGGGCGTTATTTTCTCATTACCATTTGGCTGCTCCGAGCTCGTTACTGGAGGTGAACTGGGAGTTGGCAACTCATTTTCGTTGTCACTACAACTGTCAACTTCCAGCTCGGTCTGGGAGTCTGAAAAAGAGAGGAACGTGACAGACATTAGTTAAACCGATGCCACAGGATGAAATGGCGGGGATAAAATTTTGAAATGTACTTGTCGTAAATTCATTCAATTGGCCAAAGTTTTGTAGTCGGTAATTTGTGTACATTGGCATTAAGACTGTAAAACTTTAAGATTTCTAATTTATAAAATAATGCAACAAACAGACGCTTCTTCATCAAAAGTACATGTTAAAAAGTCGAAAATGTGTTGTCATGAAAATAATGCCCATTTTTTCCCCAGTCTGTATCCGTGTACGCTGAAATCTGTGAGGGCCACAGAGATTAGACAACATTGTCAGGGGCAGACACTGCGTTACAGCACTAATTTGCTCGTAGATGTAAACCTGGTTGGGGAAAAAAAACGTAGGTGCTTGTTTAATGTGAGTGAGTGGATCCGCCTACTTGTGCCTGTTTGCAATGCACTTGATCGTTTTCTCTCTCCCAAAACGAAACATTTTAACGTGTTTGTATTGGTTTTCACAAATTGAGTTGCACTGGGTAGAACGTGTTCTACGAAAACTCGTCGCTTTGCAGTTTGGCCAAATGTACAGAGAGGTCTCTCTTGCACCTGTTGGGGGGAAGCCAAACATTCAAAAAGGTTCTCATTCTGTTCGGCCATGGCCCCGCTGGCACATAATGTTATCACACTCATTCTAGTTCCGCCTCGTCGGTCCGCCCCTGCCTCATCGTTTACTGTATGATTACATAATCTGCCCTTGTTTCAAATGGAATTACTAAAAGTGGGGGCGCGTCCATGCTTTCATAACTTTTGTTCTTTATGAAGGGGGACCAGTGCCTTCTATATTTCGCAAGAGCAATGATATAACTTTAAGTGGAAACAGGTATATCTATCATGACTAAAAGTTTAAAAAAAAAAAAAGTCGAAATGCTGACTCGAAGATTTATAGAAAGTACATTCAATTGATTTTTTCGTGCCTGCCATGCAATGATCGGAATCTCATAATTTACATTCAATTTCCTATTTAAAAAACTTTCGAGACCCGTTTTTATAATATTTATGATCAAGCAGCATTGCATAACACGATATAAACAGACAAGGCAAGGCTTTCTCTGGTCTGCTTGGCTAAAAAATTATCCATGACATCCCATGAGGGTTCCCTTGCCTACGAGCTGGGAACCTCTGATACAGCTGGTTGTAACCTTCACAGCCACGTCTGGGCGTGAAGTGTGAAAGATGCCCCCAGGGTGAGGACGTTCCCCTCATGAACAACCCACAGGCAATTTGCTCTCATCGGCTCGTTAGAAAGTTGATATGCCTGCTAGTTTATTGGATCTTGGTAATGGGACGTAATGTGTTGTCTGTATTTCTCTCACAAACTTACAGATCTGTTCCATGCCTTGGGGCAAGGCTTACGCGAGCTTAGTCAGTCATATTATAATGAAATACCAATGCTGAATTCCAGGCATTGGGAGACAACAATTGAATTTGGGAGGGTGGGGGATGTTGTTGGTCGAGGGTAGGGCGGGAAGAGTAAAATTTGTCTTTAATTCGTAAGATGAGTGGCAGAAGAAATAACAGTCCTGGGCCTTCCCAGATATTGCTATTATTTAACATATAAATTCATGAAATCATAATACAAACATGAGGTTATATAATACAACATAGTATAGGGAACGGGATTGAATGACACAGTTACTATATTTAGATTTACGTCATGGGACATTCGAACTGTTCAATGTGGCGGTTAAGCACAGTTATGGACTTTCTACACACTTTTCATGTGCAGTTGATCTTTGTGCCTCGAATCGCCCTAAAAAAGTCCATAACAACTGTGCTTAACCACTGCGTTGAACAGTTCGAATGTCCCATGTCGTCATCAGTAAATTTAAATATAGTAACTCTGTCATTAAATCTCGTTCCCTATAGGACAGACCACTCAAAAACAGGCCTAGGAAACCTATCATACACCAAGGGCCAGACCTGAAAATTTTGAGGACCCAGAGGGCTCCATTTTCTCACCTCATGTCAAAGCCTTTCTGAAAAATGACACGTTATGCATTCGGATGTTGATTTAAACAAAAAAAATCCATTTTGATTTGAAGTACATGATGTATGTAATGTGTGTATGTTATATTTATTTATTTATTTATTCATTTATTTATTTTTTACAACTCAGGCCATAGGTTGCCCTTATATATATTAAAGAGCACAGGACATCTCATGTCGCGCATGACATGCTACAAGCGGCATATTACAAGATAACGGGATATACTGCAGAGTAGCTGACACACTAAAAGTATAGAAATACACTAAACGGTGCAGGACATACTACTCATGATAGAATATACAAAAAGGTTTGGGACATTTACATACTGCATAGAATAATAATACAAGTAATATTTAAAAAAACAACTCGAGTTCCATCCCCTCCCCCCTCCCAGCCACAATACACAGGTATACAAAAATGTTATTGCCTGGCGTATTTGCCATATTGATGTATGCGACATTGTGCGGATTTTGAGATTTTGTCATGAAAATGGTTATCTCACTCCTAATTTCATTAAGTATAATTGTCGTTTCAGTCCAATAAAAAACTTTTCGAGGAATGTGTTTGTGACGTAATGTTGTACTCTGACTTTACACAACTCTTTAAAGTTTCGATCCTCATTATTTCGAAAAGACAAAAATCCAGATAGGCCTACAACAATATGGAAATACCTGAAGACAATTTATTTTGATTATATATGATTATGTAATGCGACTATCATCTCCATTTTTTACTTTTATATGCCGGCCGGGAGAAAATTGATTATAAAGTCAATTAATTATTGTCTATCCTGACCAGATTTGAATATCCAACTATTGCAGCTGTGGAGGCATCAGGCTTCCAACCCGTCCCTCTCAAACTAGCTTGACCCCCTCCCTGGGCACGTGGTGTTTCCAATACCAACAACATGAAGTGTGCCATTTTTCTGCACGTGCTGTGGCTCACGAGCACTCACGAGGGAGTGAGCGCTCCCAGAGGTGGGCTCATATTAAGGTGTGGAACTCCTGGCTATGTTTGTTCACACAGAGTAAATGAGGTTTTCAATGGCTTCAGTAATTAATAACTACACGGACCAGTTCCAGAACAAAACATGGTACAAGCCAAAATCTGAAAATTGTCACGAAACTCTATCGTTTCTGCTGGAGCCAGACAAATTCAATATTGTTAAGATCGATTAAACACGCCCGTCGGTATTAACTAAGGCAGTTTAACTATAGTTTGTCGTAATAGCGACTTTGACTTTAAGATCAGAAAGATATGGCATTGAGTGTTGTCGCCTTTAGCTTAAAATGTCTTTCCTTATGGCATCAACGTGGCTAATCTGATAGTCGAGAGCGCACAGTGGGAACACCATTCCGCGTAATAAAGACCAATAAAGATTTTATACATTAAATGAAATAGCGGATTAATTTGAAATGGTTATGAGAGAAAAATAGAGAGAGAATTAAAGGGATAGAGACAGAGAGCGAGTGAGCTAGCGGGAGAGAGAGATAGAGTCAGAGACTGAGAGAGATAGAGAGGCAGACAATGAGAGAGAGAGACATAGAGCGAGATAGAGAGGAAGAGGGGGGAGGGAGTCAGAGAGAGAGAGAGAGAGAGATGGGGGGGGGGTGGAAAGCGAAAGGGGGAGAAAGTGAAACAGAGAGACAGAGAGTCAAACAAACTTCAGCTTCATACTCATGAACAACAGTAGAATAAATAGGCTGTTCAACACTCTATTGATCTGGTCCTGAACCATCGAAAAACGTTTTCACCCTTTCTTGTGAAGTGCCCCATTTTAACATTTAATATGAAATCCTGGAAGCATTTCTATGGTGTTTATTGACACATTTTGAGGACGGCGACTTTAAGATGCGAAAAGTGTAAAATAAAATCATAAGCTTAATAAGATCAAACGGGCTTTTTGGTGTGTTCAGAAGACTCTGCTTGGACACAATTCAGTACTACTGAAATTTTCTGTGCCAGTTAATGGCCAAACAGAGGACCAAACTACAAAACGGCTTGATGGAATTTGTCTGGATGTGGGCCATTTAGACCGACAACAAACATTGGCTGGTTTATTCCCTCTAACATGAAATACCGCGGCCAGTTGTCTCCCTTAGTTTGTCTCTGACGTCATCAACAAAAGATTTTACCCGGCGCCAAAGTTTTCGGGCGGAAATGGGTATCAAATAGAGTGATCGCGCAGAACGGGCGTAGACTTTCGTTTCGGGGACGTTTCACACACAGATTTTAAGCAGTTTCGCAAACTTACACGGGCAATTTTCCAAATACCGTTAGTGAAAGTAGTTACAACGTCTATCATAAAAGAATGGAAGGAGTCAGTGCGAGAGAGGCGCCAGTAGGCGAAGGTACCCAGTGTAGCTGTGGGGAAGTTGAAAAGACTTTGTAAGAATCCTTACACAAGGAGTTTGTTGGGTTATCCCCCCCCCCCTTCCCTCCGTTTCTTTGCTTCTGGTGTCCGGTAGAAAGTTGTTTTAGATAGGCTGGGTCTTCCGTTGGAAGTCCGAGGGACCAAGGGCTTAGCCCTGTAAATAAAGGTTAGATACTGTAAACATGTTGTAAGTTAAACATGATTAGTCTTTAATGTTAGAGCTGCCGGGGCTTCGCGGTGTTTGGGCAGTCTATATGCCTCTGTTATAGTTCGAATCTTCTACATGAGGTGTTTGGGGTCACTTCTGAGTCATCAGAGCACTTGGCCATTGGTGTGTATAAGTATGTACATGTATAGGTCGGGAGGTAGGAGGGGTGTCAACAGGAGAATGCCCAGCAGTCTAGTCTATGTCAAACATTTTTTTTTATCCCACGCCCCACTTCAAGTTTCAAAATAAAAACAACAACAACAACAAAAAAAAAAGTGCGCCCCATCATGATCGGACAAAGTTAGGATACAGCACAATAAAACATATACAAGAAGATTAAAAAAAAATATCTATATATTCAGTACGTAACCATTGAAAAGAAGTTTTAATTAACGCTTTATAAAAAACAATAGTTTATCTCTACATTTAAGTTAATAATTATAATATATGAAATTAAGATTTCTATTAAAAGTCCCCACCCCCCATTCTGAAGCCCCACGTCTCAACACAATATTGACACGCCCCTCCTTGAGAAACGCTGAGCTAGTCCTTGAGGATCTCGTCTTACTTGCATGATACTGTATTTGTACAATCATATCGATGACACTAAAGAAACATTTGTAGTGGCAAAGACTGGTCTTTCCGCTCTTCATTTGCAGTGCATTTGCGGAGACGAAAAATGACATTATGAAGTGGAAGAACAGAAGACGAAGAAGAAACTGGGGAAGATTATCAAGAAAATGAAATGGAGAACGAAACAAAAAAGGAAATCCTGCTAAAACCGGTGATGACACTCCGCTCCCTCTTTCATTCTCTCTCTCTCTCTCTCTCTCTCACTCTCTCTCTCACTCTCTCTCTCTCTCTCTCTGCCTCTCTCTCTCTCTAACTCTGTCCCCTTGATTGCACACATATTCGTTGTACACAGAAGGTGTGAATGGCAATATTTTGTTGTTGTTTTTTTTTTTTTTGTAGTTGGCAAGCTTATTATTTTATTAATATTGTCATTATCATTATGACTATTTTTATTATGATTATTTTGACTTTGTCAAAGCATAGGGAACTGTTTCAATCCATCCAGTGGTGAAGACATTTTGCAACCAGAGCGTGGCCATTTGCGAAAGAATTGTTATAGTTTTATCCATTACGTGACATCCATGTCGGAACATTAGAAAATTCATCTGAATGCATATAATTTAAAACAAAAAAATTCAGCCATCTACATGAATTTTGCGATGCCCACCCACCTTCCGGGAAAAAAAAAGTTGGCCACCAGCTGAGAAGTGCCTGTTATTCAAAACTATTGTCTGGTTATCCTGGCTTACTGCATCCTGATCCAGTGCCTCGGACTGCTGCGTGAATTGTACCGCGCTTGGGGTGTGGTCACTTTCTGGATACCACAGTAAAAGTAAGTGGAACTCCTTGTTCATAACTCTTGGGTTTTACCCAGCGAAGAGGATTCCATGCAGCCTGTCCCGACGGCAAAATGCGCTTACACAAGTCTGCAGAAAGTCACAAGTTCATGACATCTCGGGGCACAGAGGTGCAAAGTCAAACGATTTGTGAGTGAGCATGTAGGAGCAGGAACACGATGCCGGCACAGCTCACGATATGCAGAGAAAATCCAGGCCACATGCACGACCTTTTGTTGAGCTATCATAGCTCACTTGCCCTCCCGTTCTATTTGTTTCTTTTGTGAAGTTTCCTAATGACTTCAGATACCGAAGTCGGGCCACTGTACATGCAGGTAGATCAAATGCCGGGACCGTATCCTTGGTGAGATGGCGTCGGTGATCAGAGCAATGTGTTGTATGTTTGTCCGTTTGTGCACGTCTCTATGTCTGTCGGTCTGTGCCTGCGAATGCTTTATAATACATGATATCCAAATCAATACTTATTCCTTTAAATCAAAAGCTGTTGTTATAAGGACGTAAGCAAAACGCTAGGGTTGCGTATTTATACGTAGTATCCTAACCCCGTCCTCATCCTCAACCCTAAATCTTATTGAATTAATCCTTAACCCTGTCCGCTGCCCGTTCAACCAAAATACAAGAGGAAAACAAAAAGAAAAACTAATTAAGGCTGTTGTTAGGAGCATTTCGGGAGGAGCTCTCTAGCTCTGGAGTCACAAAAGGGTTAAGAATATGTACCCCTAGGGCAAAAAACTCGGGGGACGTACATACTCGTAACAACATATAAATCGAAGGCCATTGATTTCTTTGCCTGAAGCTCTACAAAGCCAAACTCCCTTCTTTCTGTAGCGATATTCTTAAACATGTCTTGGGCGGAAGAGAATCATAGGAAAACTGGATAGTTGTGTTAAAAAAAAAAAGTTTGATAAAGGAACACCAGGACAAGCAAACAATGAAATAATTAAATTTCCCCTGTTTGTCTTCTATTCATACCGGTGGTGACCATGGGACAGGTAAGTCGTATCTCTGACCCAAGTGGGATGAGTCCTGTAGTCACCATTTATGGCAGAGTAGAGCGCCTTTATTTGTCCTGTTTTGAGCTGACAAAGAGTAAGAGAGGAGGGAAAAATGTGCGTGGCAAAACAGAAAGGTGAACCACAGTGGACCGAGTGATGAAACTGACAAACTTCTTTTTTTACTATTCCCTGGGTGTAATGCAGCGGGTTATGGGAAATTCGGTCATACTGACAAAGTTCTGCTAAAATACTCAGAAAACGTTTGTTTTGTAACTCGCAAAGACTTGTGTTTACATGCGCATTGTAAATTCAACAAGATTTCTCATTGGTTAACAAATGACAAAGAGTAACTTCACAATCTGACTTGCAAGGCAGGCGCGGTATGGTTTCCAGCACCGGTAAGTTGGGGCTCTCTTTCTGAGCCTCATCATCTGGATACCACGTGTCCTAGAGCCGGCGTTGCGAATAAAAGATTACCCAGTGAGGTTGCCAGTCCATATTACAAGATGTCAGGGACCCACCTACCGCATACACGCAGCAACAAATACACCGGGTTTTGTACAGCATAAGAAACACGACGTGAACACACAAGATATTTTCAAAGTCCCCATCCGCGTGAAACGTGCAGCAAATTTCTCTGCCACATTTCCAAACCTTTGTACGGGAAATAGTCCTAATGGATTTGGCGTTCTCCTTGCATTCTTGATACCCTTCTGTGGCTCACGCTGTCCCTATTCTCTACCCAGATGGCAAGCATGAGGGATACATAGCAGCGCTGATCGTGGGTGGTTCGCCATCAAGCTAAACGTTTCCGAAATTAAGACACGATGGTTCAGTAAAAGGCCGCTCATTCACCCACGAGCATGTTCTTTTTAGTCGTTTTTCCTTGTAGAAAGTCTCTAGTCTTTGAAGCTTGGGTGTGATTAGACCCGCATAGACAGACCATTTGTGCCCAATTGTGGGGCCAGGTTTGCTGTGCTTTGATAGCCTGCACACAGACACAAAAATGTATCCTGAATATGGGACACGGCGGTCGTTGCTGGAACAAAAGGTGTGGAGGAAGAGCTTGAAGCGGCGGCAACAATATATAAACTTCGGTAATGATGAAGACAACGGGAATTTGATGGTAGTTCCCCCTCTTTGTTGCCCATTTTGATCACATTCTCTTCATCTTGTGGCCTTAACTTGTCATGAAACAGCACAAGTACGAAGATCTGATTTTACAGGAAAGGAAAAAAGATCTGTTTTTCTTGAAAAGTATTCCAAATCTTATATACATTTCACATGGCACAAATAAAATGAAAGGTAGTGTTCCCCCTAAATTGATAGAAAAAAAAAAATCAAACTCCCTCACGGAGTTCCTTGAGTATTTGGAATACACACACACACCCACAAAAGTTGACATTTGGAGATGGGCCATTACACTTGGGAGGTTCCATCGTAAACCCAGCAGTCTCTTCTTCATTCACTGTCTCTCCGTCTCCATGTGTCTGTCTCCCTCCCTCTTTTACACCTGACCTAACTCAAATAGTTCATCAACAGAAATTAAATGGAAACAAAGAGAGGGTGTAGACTAACCTATCCCCGTAGGCGCAGTGTAATAGCTTGTAAACTGGCACTCAGACCTTCTTGTGATGGAGAAGAAGACCTATTGAACTAAAGCACAGTGTTCCAACCAATAAGTAGACTGAAAGTTTTGTCTTTGATAATAAGGCACACACCCATAGAGGCATTCCCAAGCACAAGAAGGGGAAAAGAATCAAAGACGGCGTAAGAGAAAGAACAATGAAGAAAGTGCTAACAGTAAGGGGAGAAAACAACGAAGATAAAACGTTCACGATAGATTTTGAAAGTGTCGAAGTGATGAATATAAAAGAAACTCAGAATAAGTGCTCCACTTGAACACATTGGCCATTAAGAGACGTGGTCGGTAGCAAATGTTCCCCAGCAGAGCTTGACTGCAAATGTCAATGCTAAGAGTTCCCACTCTGACATTGTTTCTTGTTACCTCAGATCAAAGAATCAGCTATTGCCAACATATTACATGACCATCAAGAGCTCATTGTCTCCTCCTCAGTATCTAACCCTCAAGCGTCCCAGGGACAGGAAACAGAGGTGTGAATCTGACCTATGAAACAAAATCTGTACCGTTCTTCAAGGCCGCTTACGTGACCTTACAAAATTCTCCCACTACGTCTTTGATCACGATTATTCGATACTTTCACACGGTGTTAGGAAAGAAACATTATTTCACAAAGCATTCGTTCTTTTAAACGTAGTATGCTTGTCATAAAATCTTCCAAATAAGAAAAAATAGTGCCTGGCAAGTTTACTTGCAATATCTTCATTCTCGAAATACTAGCTCCGTAAAATTTGAACAGCTTTTTGTTTCGGTGTCCATAAATAGCATCTGTATGCTATTAGTATTATCATTAGTTGGCCTACTGACTCGGGAAATACACAGAAAGCGACTTTTAAAGTTGTGATTCGATCACCAATGTGTAAATTGAGGCGCAAAACGAAATTTCATGTCATACTTTTTAATTCTACTAGAAGGAAATGCGTCTTCATTTTCTGGCTCAAATCGTCGGAACACTTTCTTCTGTTCTACTCAGCTCTGGCTCAAAATCAATAAAAGTATTTAAAATATAGCAAACTTCAAGACCTTTTAAAATACGCCCACGTACACCTTTAGGTTTCCCATACGCAACATGATATTTTGTAGAATTTATGGCTCAACGATTAAAAAGCATTTTATGATAACATTGAGGCCTTACTTCCTTTATGATATGATTTTTTACATTATGTGCATTATATTCCATATTATTTTATTACTTCATATTTTCTGCATGGGAAGGTCACAGTTATTAATTCTACAATTAATCAGAACCATAAAATTGACTAGTTTACGGCACTGGAAATAAAAAGGTTAAAGGAATAAATTTCAGATTTTGTACTCCGAGTTGTTGACATGTCACACCAGCACTCAAGTGTGAGGATAAACGTCAAGATTGTGCTAAGAGTAGAGTCGCTATCAACAGCGTTCCATTACTTCTGTGGAATGATGTCTTTAGAAATCTGGTATCAATTTTGGTAAGGGCCCTTTGTTTCATGTTTTCTGCGCATTCTGATATTCTTACTGATCACGCTTAAAATTTCCTGTGGGCAAATCAGGTCTGAACCTATTGGATGGTCGGAACTAAACAAATGAAATTATACTCCAAACACTACGAGACTTTAGTTCTTGTCTGTTCTACCTCCATTTTCTGAAAAGACTGGAGTTCTTTTCGTATGCAGAAGAGGTATAACAAATGCACACTTTGATATTTTTTTAAATGCGTTGTGGCACTTATCAAACTGTTTCACAGCTTCCTTTTATTCTAACTCCCTATCATAATCACTAAAGCCGCAAACGTTTAACATGGAATTTCTCAGTGGAGAAAATGCAAAAAGTGGAGTTGGAATCAACAAGAACTAAAGTCGCGACTTGATGAATCCTTCCTAGAATAAAATTATGCCTAATTATTAGATACACCCTACTGTTGGTACCGTTATGGGAGAAGAAGAAGAAAAAGAAGAAGAAAAGGAAGAATCAAATGCAAATAAAAACAAACAGTCAGCACAGATACATACAATCATACACACGTACGTACACACAATGAAAAGGAAGGAGAGCAGAGGATGAGCTAGCACTGATGCCGCTTCTCTCGACTGGAAACGAGCCATTGTCTTCAGGTACTTTGATGAAGATTAACCCAGGAGCAAACCTGCCTATCTTGATTGGCCGACCAGATAGAGTGTGGTGTCAAGACATTGAATTTCAATGACACCTCGCGCACCAGCCAGCTAGATGGTTCTCACTGAAAGTCATTGTCGTGACGTCACCGCCCAACTAATTAGCAGATCAAAATCGGCTAATGCATGAATAGCATAAGAGTCTTTGTTGAAGGAAACAAATAATTACTGTTCAGTCGTGCATCACCTACCGCAACTGTCCTCTCCATCTCCTTTATCGTCAGAGTTCAGGTGTTTTTCAGAGCCTGCCAGAGGGGCAGTAACTGTGCCTGGTCCCCAAAGCGGCCCTTGTGTCATCACTGGAATTCCTGTTTCAGACACGCATGCGCGAATGCCCAAAGCAATAGCATCTTCCGCCGCCTGTTGTCTCTTCAAGGCTACCTGATGACCACAGAGAATAGACGTCAAGTTTATACCTGTTTAACATCTCACCAATATATTTCAAATCTTGACATAGGTGCCATCCGGCATAGACAATGATGTGGTGCTATAATGTGTGCTGTCATAACCCCCCCCCCCCACACACACACACACATACACATACACACACACACAATTAATTAAAACAAATAAAAGTAGGTAATAAAAAAAGGCATGCTGGTCTAGAGGCAAGGTGCTCGCCTCTCATGCCGAAGGTATCGGGTTCGATCCCCGGTCGGTGCAAGCATGTTGGAATTTTTTGGGGGGAAAAATTCCTGTCCCTGATCCTATGGTAGATAGGATCGAGCATCTAGTCGTCTCGGGTAATGACGAAAAACTCGGAGGGCCCGTGTACACGTTGCGCACGTTAAAGATACCCTGGAAGTCGAGAAGAGAAGACCGAACATGGCCGCTACCCGGGCAAAATTTTTTAAAATCTAAATCCTTATCACAAAAAGACACAGAAACAAGAACAAAAAAAATAAAAACTAGAAAAGTGAGGTGTGAATGATTAGAGCAGCGAAACTCCTAAAAAAAAACATAAAAACCTAAGACAGGCAGTTTCTAAAACTCGCAACAACACAATACGTAAGCATGGTGTGAGCGGGAAAATGCCAGAATATGGAAATCAGACTTGCTTGTAGAGATGGTGTCAAACATTTAATATAATTGATAAAAATACTCCAAATTCTTGTATTTGTCTGCCACTCAAGAAAATTTGACATCCAGGGTGCGTTTTGAGAAAACAGTATTAGGTACAAGAAAATGAGATGTTATTGGGACGCCCTGAAGCAGTGGTCCAGTGATCAGAGCCCTTCACCTGGGCGCGACAGATTTCCTATTCGAATCCCATCCGGGTAGCATCTAAACTAACTAATGGACATTCGGTGGTCCTCACGTTTCATTTCCGATAATCCCAGGAAAAACGAAAGAAACAAAGAATGAATTTCAGATTAAAATTCCCATATTCAATTTTGTTGTTGTCGTTGTTGTTGTGTTGTTTTTGTGTCCAAACATTATAGTGCGTGATGCACATTGTTATGGAGAGTTCTGGGTTAAAACTGCAGCTCTGCGCAGTAGTAATACGATTTCTTGAATTCACTTGGGTCAGGAAATTATCGGTTCTCTAAGAAAAAGAAAATGTAGTACTCTTTTCTTATGTTTGTCCTAAGAGATTTATCTCTGGTGAAGCGAAAGATAAAGTTTAAGTTAAATTCTCCAATAAAATAATACAGTTCGATTGAATTGAATAATTATGTCAAATCTAAAAAAAAATTAAAAAATCTGTGAGTTTTGCATACTATTTCAATAAATTGACTTTCCCCCAAACTCATACTTTCAGGCTCTTAGCATGACATCCACAAATCACTTTCGAATTTAATGTAACAATGTTAATTTAATTTACAAGCACATTAGCCAAACTTGGAATAAGGTCTGGAAAATGGGGCCTATTGCCTTCAGACTTTGACTATATTTCGGAGATTTCCGACCTAATTCTCAGACCGTTCTTGAGACTGATTCTCATGTATTGTACTGATGATAAAATATATATTAAAAAGAAATTTTATCCTGAAACTTTTCAAGAACAGGAAAAGTTGAACCAATTTTAAGAAAGATTTTTTTTGTACTTGTTGCTGCTGTTTTTGCAGAGAGACTTTGATACACTGAAAGATGAATCTCTCTTGCGCAAACATGGCAGTTCTAGTTGTTCATTGTAAGAAATCGCTAGTGACATACTGTTCTTATCCTTCATGGAAGACACTTGACCTTTTTGGTATAGTACCTTTTATTTGAAATTGTAAATAATTATTGCACGAGTGGATGATGTCGCAAAGACATTTTAACTTAGCTATGCATTTGACAGAGAGAGAGAGAGAGGAGAGAGAGACAGGAGAGAGAGAGAGAGAGAGAGAGAGAGAGAGAGAGAGAGAGAGAGAGAGAGAGAGAGAGAGAGAGAGAGAGAGAGAGAGAGAGAGAGAGAAATGTAATGAAAAAAAAAACGAGAACAAAAACCGGAGACCCCTTTCCCCCCAATATTTATTAGCCTGTGTCAAAACAAATTCGACATATAGACAACTAACCTACCCACATCGAGCTTTCATCTGCTTGTGTTAGATTTTGGATGATACGGTATTTAAACATTCAGGGTATGTAAATGATTCACTTCCAAATCCAAACAAAATCTTTTCAGGAGAAAACTAACACTTTTTCTTGTCTTGGGCACATGGCATGCTGATATACACTGTGTATTGAAAACTTTCTTAATAAACATTTCAAAGTTTCACATTTTTGAGTGGAATCACATAAAAATACGTTACACAAAATTCATTTGACTGTGACTTGGAAAGCCTTTGTTACCGTATCGTTATCATATTCCGGCCCAGCTACTCAAGAAACAAACAATAGTGAAACTACAATTACCATTATTGGTTACAAAATAAATTAAATCAATAGCGTATTTTTAAACGGATAAACAGGAAAAAAAAAAACCTGCAGTTTAACTGGTTGTCGTATTGAATAATCGTAGGTAGATCCTTTGTGCTCTAATCGTTCAAAAAGCATTTTTTCTATACCTGTTATTCTGTATTCACAGATTAAAGCAGTTTATGAATGATTGGTTTTTGTCATAGCCCAAGCGCTCATATCTCTGTCAAACACATCAATTTACATCAATTTCCACACCATGCCAAAATAATTTATGGCCTATGTTAAATTAACAATATTGTTATGTTATAATTGTTATCAATCTCATAAATCATATTATTATTATTATTATCATCATCATCCTATTATGTTATTCAGTGTTATTATCATTATACTAATTTTTTTTTTTTTTTTACTCTACGGGTAAAATCCACACCACAATTCCCCCGTCACTTGTAGGCTACTGTTTATCCTTTTCCATTATCTACAGAGAAACTCGATCCTAAGGCTGATACGAATTTTTCTTAGAATGGATCGTGGACTTCCCATGTTCCCGATGTTGTCACAGTATGTAACGATAAAATTACAAATTTTAATGTCACAATAGACATCGATTGACAAAATAGAGGACTTGCAGAAATCATTACTACAATAATAGTAATAATAATAATAAGGAGAAAAATAAATATGAGAATAATGTTATTCAAGCTTAGATAATCATCATCATCATTGCCTTTCTCACCCTGGATCAGGGTATAGGCCACCAACAAACACTTTCCATCCCTCTCTATATGGGCCAGTCTCTTTACATTATTCCAAGTCTTTCCGCTTCGTTGCACATCATTTTCTCTGGCTCTTCTCCACGTTCCGCGCGGCCTTCCTCTTGATCTCTTGCCCTGGGGATTCCAATCCAATACCTTCTTCGTGATGCTGTTTCCTGGCCTCCTGAGAGTGTGGCCGATCCATCTCCATCGCCTCCTACCAATTTCCTCTCTGGCTGGGCTCTGTCTTGTTCTTTTCCATACAATTTCATTGCTGACCTTGTCTGTCCATCTGATCTTAAGTAGCTTCCTCAAACATCTGTTGATGAAAACTTGGATTCTCTTTATGCAGGCCTGGGATGCATTCCAAGTCTCACATCCATACAACAGGACTGACTTCACGTTCGAGTTGAATATCCTCAGCTTTGTTTTTAGAGATATATCCTTGGTTCTCCAAATCTTGCTTAAGGACGTAAAAGCTGCCTGTGCCTTTCCAATTCGTGCTTTGACTTCTGCCTCTGTTCCTCCCTTATTGTCAATGATACTACCAAGATAGCAGAAGGACTCTACATCTTCCAGTGGTTGATCTCCTACTCTGACTTGTGCGCTTGGGGGTGCAACAATTTTTAGGACCTTCGACTTCGCAGGATGTATCCTCAATCCAATAGATTCTGAAATTTTGTTTAGAGCTGTAGTCTTTGCTTGCATCTGGTCGTGTGTGTGCGACAATAGTGCCAAGTCATCTGCTAAATCTAGATCGTCCAGCTGTGTCCATGGGGTCCATTGTATGCCATTTCTTCCTCCACTGGTGGTTTCTTTCATAAGCCAATCAATCACCAGGACAAACAGAAATGGGGACAGCAAACAACCCTGCCTAACACCAGTCTTGATATCAAAGCTGTCAGTAAGCTCGCCATCGTGTACGACTCTGCAACTTGTCCCCTCGTACATGCTCTTGATAAGGTTCACCATCTTCTCTGGGATTCCATAATGTCTCTATATTCTCCACAGTGTTTCTCTATCGATGCTATCAAAGGCCTTCTCGTAGTCAAGGAAGTTCACTATCAGTTGGGAGTTCCACTCTAGCGACTGCTCTACTATAATTCTCAGCGTGGCGATCTGGTCGGTGGTTGATCGATTACTCCTGAAACCAGCTTGCTCCTCACGAAGTTTTGGGTCTGTTGCATTCTGTATTCGCTTGAGAATAATCCGGTTGAAAACCTTTCCTGGGATGGAGAGAAGTGTGATTCCTCTGTAGTTATTACAATTGCTGAGGTCCCCTTTTTTTGGAAGCTTCACGAGGTGTCCTTCCTTCCAGTCCTTTGGAAACTTGCCTCCGATCCAAATCCTCGAGAATAGCGAGTGCAGACCCTCTGCAGCCCCAGCAGCATCTGCCTTCAGCGCCTCTGGTGGGATCTGATCTGGTCCAGCTGCCTTGCCTCGATTTAACTGCTTTATGGCATCATTAATCTCTGCTTTAGTCGGAGGGTCGCAACTGATCGGTAAATCATTTCTTGCGGGTAGAATGTCGGGTGGGTTGCTTGGTGGAGGTCTGTTCAAGAGGCTGTTAAAATGTTCTATCCATCTTTTTGCCTGGGCTTCCTTTCCAAAAATAGCCTTCCTGTTGTAATCCTTGACAGGAACTTCAGGTTTTCCATATTTTCCAGCAAGAGTCTTTGTAGTCTGGTAGAGGATCCTCATGTGTCCTGCTGTTGCTGCCTTCTCTGCTTTCTCTGCTAACATTCCTATGAACTCCTCTTTGTCTTTTTTAATTGATTTTTTGACCTCTTTAGCTGTTGCTCGGTACTCTTCCTGGTTACCAACTCTTGAGCTTCTTGTACGACTTGCATTTACCTGTTCTTTTAGGTCTCTTCTTATCCTTATCAAGTCCAGTGAATTTTGACTGATCCATTCCTTGTGTTCCACTTTCTTTTCCCCAAGAACATCCTGGCATGTCGATGTAAATACTCCTTTTACCTTAGCCCAGTGAGTCTCCAAATCTACTGTCTCTTCGAGGTCAACAAGGGGTTTGAATCTATTCCTCAGTGTCAGCTGGAACTCTTCCTTCTTGTCTCCATCCAGAAGGCTCACTTGAAACTTTCTCCTCTTTGTTCCTGCTCTGGTACCTTGTTTCTTGAGGCGGAATTTGAGTCTTGCCAGCAGCATGTGATGGTCAGATCCAACATCAGCTCCTCTCTGTACTATGACATCCTCCAGTGAGCTTAGATAATGCCGATATTAAAACATATTACCTTTAAAAAGGATAATAATTGTAGGGTTAAAATTTGCAGGAAATCGAATATACCAGAAGAGCATTCATATAAAATTGATTAAAAGAACGTCCATCGTTTATTATAGTTTCAGACGAGCAAGGAATCTCCTGGTGAAAAATTTCACCATTTCACCGTACATTCTGTCACCTAAAACTCTGATAAATAATTTAAAAGTTAAGCAGATTTTCTGGAAATGAAATACCAATATTCAGAAGGAGCCCAAATAAAGACAAAATAACATGAAAGGATTACCTAACGTAATAGCCGGTCGCGAAATGCATGCAGCTCTTTAAACTCCAATATGCGGCTCTTTGGAATATGTTGTATGAATATGTCATCACTCCAGTTAAACAAAACAAAACCAAAAAAAAAAACCAAAAAAAACTGCACACATAGTAAATATTGTTACATACATGTATTTTCTAATATTTATATAAACTATTTGTCACAACGTATGTATGTAACAATAAAAACGTGCGTAAATTTTATTCATATCTTGTGGCTCTGGAACATCTCAAGTTTATCGTATGTGTCCCTATCACATTAAGCAAGTTTGGCCACTCCCATAATAATGAGTTGGAGTTTGTAAATTGTTTTGACATTAAACAACAAAAGGGAACAAAAAACCCAAACATCTTGCGTAAGCTAAGGCACCATCCATAAACCCAGCGTATGAAAGGTGTACATTGGAGAGACAGGAGTTGTTATGAAGCCCAAGTGACATTTTCTTTGGTACGGTAATGTATTGAAAGTTTATTTTTATCTATATATTTTTTTTTCAATATAATAAGTTGAAGAATTGTAATTTATGAAATTACATTTTGACTATGTTTCCAAGGACACAGCCAAACACTCTGCGCAGAACGTCATTTAAAGTTTCAGAATATCAAGGCCTTATCATCTCCGATGGATAGGATTTTAGATCTGTCGTACACTGACATGGTATGATCATTTCTAAGATTATGATTAAGATGCCCAAGATATGCCTGAAGACTGCGTAGCCTGCTACTGCTGCAAGCGTTCTTGGAACATATCCAGTCAATATTATCAAAATATTTTAATTAAATTTTAATTTCATTCTACAACTCATGAAAAATGAGAACATGGTAGCGTGTTAATATTCTTTTACATAAATAGCGTTTATCGAATGCTAGAGGATGAATAATTATGTTATGATTATGTTCTTACTTTTTAACTTATGAAAATATAAAAAAAACTTAATGCTACATTCAAAAATTGAAAGTTAATTTTTTTAGGTTATCTTTAATGAGCAGAAACATTACAATGATGGAATGAATTGTACATTTAGATTTGTTGCATATTTTCATTTCTTCAACCAATAGAGTATATAATTTTAGATCTTTTCTTTGATTCTGTTGACATATTTTCTTAATGGGCATTTTCTTTCCTAAATATTTCTCAGTTCAGGCACCTTTCCATTTAAAATCATAATTGCAAAAATCCCGGCGACACGGAAATCAAACAGAAAAGAACTCTTGCCTAACAAAAAATAACTACACTGTTCCTTTGGTGAAGACCAGACACCCTGCTTTTAAGTGGCGAGACGCATGTGAGAACTCTTGCAGTGAAAACTTGTTTTATATTGAGAAATCGTGTGAAATACAATTGAGATAAAGCCAATCAGAGTTGCCGAATCGGACAAAATTGCCAAACCTTGAGATGGATGCACTACGCCAACTGGTTACTGAGTTGCGACCATTTTTTACCATCGGTAATCGAAAAAAAAAAAAAAGAAATCTTGTCAAGAAAACCAATAGTCGTGGAATTAACAACAAACTTCACACATCTTTAGATATTGTATAATATTTGAATATGAAACTTCAAACATGCATGGACGTCGTCATGTTTCTAGAACTGGCTATGGGTTCGTGACCAGATTACATTTTGGTTTCTTGAATGAGAAGTTGTATGACTGTGTCGTCACTATGAAACTAGAGATTGTTAGAAGATGAAAAAATAAAGGAGTTTAGAAGTTAGTAAATTATGTAAGCAAGCGTATCTAATTTTGTCCCAAGATATGGCAGCGCACTCTGGGAAATAACCTGTTTTCCGGATAAATTTCACTTTTTGTTTTAATGGTGTGGTGTCATAATGATCAACGAATTAATTTGTACAGTATATCGTTGGTTCTATAATGAGATGGCACAAATGTGAAGAAACTAATTTTACAGAAAAGGGAAAAAAAGCAACTGTTTCATTTGAAATGTATTTCTTCGTACTAAATAATTTTAGTTCTAAATATTTGAAATATTGTACTTCCACTTAATCAACAACAACAACAACTACAACAAGATTGTTCAAGGAGTTCATAGAGTATTTCAATTTTAGCACAAAAAGTGTTGCCATTACTTTTGTGCGATTTCTTGATAAGGCCGGAGAGATATAAAAATTTGTGCAGTTCTGTTTAAAGTCATATTTTTATCATGTTCTTGACTGTGTTTTACATGATGCGCATTATTATTGTTTAAGTTTGTACTTGCAGGTAACAGTTCGGTTTGTCATAGGTTAGAATAATGACCGTACAACTGTCTAGCCACAGAAGAGTACTCTTATGTCTCACGCATTTAGTGACAGCCAGTACTTGCTTTGAATGAAAGTGGGAAAAAAAATTAACCCGCTAGCGCCCAAATATAGACTGTCTTATCCAAAACTTTTGAAACAGGCAAAACCAACTCAAACTAGATCTAGGCCTAATCAAATGAATGCAGAAAATATCAATATTAATCATGAAAACTCCTTGCCTTAAAAATTAGAAATTGTATTAATGAAAAATAAAAGCATTGGATATTTTACGTGTTGCAAATAATTGGTAGACGGATCTTTGGAGGGTTAATAACATTGCCAAGTATTCACAGTCACATTGTGACTGCGTAAAGAAAATGGGAGGTTTTTTTTTAGGTCTTCAAAGCAAAAAAAATGTTATTCTGTGATTCATAATCACAATCCCCACATGTCACCCCTCAGGAAGTCGAAGTGTTTGCTTTCTAATAACGTCAAGTTTCCTACAATAGTAACGACGTGACAAGTTAACCACGACTGACACTATCTGTGAAACCAAGGACGTCTGACGGGCCTCGGCAAGTATAAAATATTGCTTCGATAAAGTTTACTATTTATAATCTTTGGATTTTGTTCCATTTTCAAGAAAGAAGATACCGAACTTCAGATTCTAAACTTGAGCCACATCCCATATTTTAGATTAACAGTGTATACAACTCATTGATCCCGAACTGGGTGTAATACTTACCATTGTAACTGCACTCTACTGACTTGTTGTTTCAATGAAATTAACACTTGAATGTACAAAATAAACTCTCATCGGCTTGCAAAGCGGGAATGGCAGGACTGACTTAAAGCCCTGTTCGTTTAGATCCCAGAGTGGTCATGTTTTCTTCATGGTGACGCTGTGCAGAAGGACTTCCATCTCTGTCCTTAACTCTCGGAAATTTCAGTTTAATGGAGAGAGAGGGAGAAAACGTTAATGGTCCTTCCGATGCCCCTTAACTTTTCTGTTATTTTCGCCCATGAATATAATAAACTTAGACACTGTAATTGTTGCATTTTATCATTGTAAAACAAACTTTTCCTAGCCAAATTTCAGATCATAATGGAAGTATTTGATGTTACGCCATCAACATCAGAATGGTCTTTGCACCACCGGAAGTTGCGGAGATTTTCCGTGCTAAATTGCACTAGCACGACACTGCAAACACAGCCCGGCCAATGCGCTGTCTCTACACAATGAAGACTTGGTCAAGTATTATAATAATGGAAAAACATTAATTATTCATTGTGGCGACCCAAGGCTTTCACCCTTCACCAGCTTAGATACAAAACTACAGGGACTAGCTCGAATGAAATCTCTCTCTGTCCCTCTCTCTCTCTCTCTCTCTCTCTCTCTCACACACACACACACACACACACTCACAAACACACACATACACTCACATACACATTGCCAGAATCACAGTGGACTGACCTGTGCCGCCATCACCCGCTGTCTCTCGGCGATCAGGTTACATTTAGGACAGGTACAATCCTTGTAGGTGCAGTGACGTTTGTGGCCTTTGAGCCAGGACACCATGCCGTGATTCCTGCATCTAGCACACTTGGGCTTCCTGGCTCCTTTCTCTGTCAGGGGGTACAGAGCGGTCACCCCGTTCATAGTGGGCGGGTATAGAGACAGCTTGCCGGCCTTTCCAACCAAAAGTTTGATGATTTAACAAAACAAACAAAAAATGATTAGAGTTGGGAAAAAAATTTATTGGGGTTGACAAAAAGGGATTCTGAACAGATTTGTCTCTGTGGTCGTTCTGGAATAGAAAAAAAAAAAAAAAAGGCCATGAAACCTTTGTTATCACTGATATTCAGCCATTATCAGCTTAATGACATTCATTCTAAAAGTTGTCTGTCAAGACTGTGCTAATTTGAACTGTTCTTCTGTTTGGTTTTGTCTTTTGATTTAATCTTGTTTCCCATGAGCTGATTTCGGCACTAGTTTGGAGGAAGCAAATCATTACATAAAAAAAACAACAACTGAAGAACGAGTGACTGTTATCTTTGAATCTTAAAAGAATAATGAATTTTTGGATACGGTTTTTTTAATTTTAAGATACCCAATATGTAGAAGATTACACTTCACTGCAGAAACCTATACTAAAACACAATAAACAGCAGCAGTTTGGAGTTTTGGTAGCTCTTTCGGAAAACTTGACTCACTATCACTGCCACTGGACTGTGACATCTGGCTGTCATATTCTGAATTCTGACATGAAAATTATCGAACTGTGAATAATAAAAAAAATATATTACATTTCGACTAACCTATTACCATTGTCGTCATCACTTAACTACATCATTCGTGTATATCTAGGCCTACACCTTGTTGTCTTTTAGCTTGTAGATGGTGCGTTTTGAATGTCTTTCAGAAACCTATTTAAATTTAACAACAGTAAGTCGAAGTAGTTTGTATCTCTTGGGACATTGTTGCGAGTGTACTTATTATTATGCCGAGTATTGTTATATCTGGATTTTCAGATTTGCTAGCGACCATCACAGGGTTTAATTCTTGTTGTCTCTTGTTCTCAGGCTTCAACATCTAGCAGGGTGCCTCTTTTTTTGTTCTTCGCATTGAATAATGGAACAGCCATTCTGCGTCAGTTTAATATCGATGGCATTTTTTTGTTTTCATGTTCAACCACTCTCTCGTCGATATGTGACAGTTACCTGCTTAGTTTATCCTTGCGTAGTTTAACTGAATTAATTTCTTATTTCATGCTACCATTGTGGCGAATGATGTGCTCACCCACTGATACATTTCTTGTCAAACTTTTTAAAAAGCCGTCGGATTAGGAAACGGTTAAGTAATTGCATAGGATTATAATAATGGTAAGCTTGATTTACTTTCACCCCATTTGTAATAATTTACTCACTTAATCTTCATTTAGTTTTGTTTTGCCTTTGGTTGTTACAGTAATAAGGTAAAATAACTTTAGATGAAGATAACAGCTTGTGTTTTTTTTGTTTTGTTTTGCCTAGGCTTAGTTGATATAAATTCCTCTTCTCATCTTCTGCACAAAAACTCACAGCTTATCATGTTACTGCAATTATAACCTTCATGAAGTTCTTTTCAATTATAATGTTGATTTTTCTATGTCCCCAAGGATTTTGCTGGAAATGACGTCTATGGGTTTTAATGGTCTCATAGCAAATTTCGGTAATTTAAAGCGGCTGCAAGAAAACAGAAATTTTAAACACCCGTCAGATGTTGACTATTGGGTTCACCAGTTAATCTAGTTTTATCCGCTAGTCGCCTAAATCTTCCAAAATTCACATCATTTGTTTAAATTGACGAAATACGATAAAAACCACAGAAAAACTGTGGGGTCGCAGCAAGGCTTATAGGCAAAGTCAAAATTTGGCAAAAAGAAAAAGTTGTATGTAGCAAAGCCTTGCATAAGAATACCCAAGCGATACAATGAACGCAAACTAAAAGAGAAAACAGAAAATTGTCGATATTTCATCATTTTTTAAAGTGTGTTCCCAAACTGCCACCAATACAGAGATTTAAAGAACACTTAACATTTATTTGTAAATGTGTCCCAATGCCCAGTCAACAGGCATGGACTGCATATTTTTTCATTTTGTCTGAGGTCATTGTTTCCAAATGCAGATCTATTGGTTTTTCGTTACCATTTCAATCAGCCACTACTACTTCTATTACTACTACTACTACTACTTCTACTACTACTACTACTATTACTACTGCTACTACTACTACTACTTCTATTATTACCGGTATTGTTATATTATTATTATTGCTTTTATTATCAGTAATCTATAATTTCATATTATTTCATTTATATTATTATTATTATTACTGGTATTATTATTATTATTATTCAAATTCTTCTCCCCTTTGTTAGCATTATGACCATTTGATAAAACTAGTCGCGATTTTCACAATGATGTAAAAAGTCTCTTTTTGTTTTCAGACATTCAAACCAATATGATAAGTAACATTTCACCTCTACCGTAATTGTTCCTATATTCATCTATTTTATGTTAAACGTGATAATATAAAAAATGCGATATTTTAAGAGAATTTGTACTTGCTATAAATCCATCACTTTCTTAGAATGATACCTTGGTTCAGTTGTGTCAAAAACATCAAAGTTAACGATACACATGATTTTTTTTTTCATTTCCATTGTTAAAGAGATACATTATGTTAAAGTTTTCCGTTTGTGTGATATATTTAGAAATAACATTGTTTAAAACATTTTGTTCAGAAGTTAAAGTTATGGTATAAATTTTTTTCCCCCCATAATTTCTTAGGACTTGAACATGTTGAATTCAGAGCATTTCCATATTGACATCTCACAGATTAATGAGCTAGAGTGTTAAATTTAGTGTATTTCATTCCGGAAATGTGCTGAATCTATCGTGAATAGTGAGTAGAATTATCTAGTTTGATCGTTAATGTAGCAATAGTACCATTCAAGTTGTTTTTATTAAAATAGAATTCAGTATTATACACATAATTTTATAGCTAATAGTTTTAATGTGCTCCTTAATCTTATTGATCTTTGGTAAGGACAACAATCAAATTATTTATTTTCATTTTAAAAAGCACTCAGTTATCTAGCGCAAATATTTCTTGAACGAAAGGAGGGCGGTATTCCTTACTGTAAGCACAATCATAACAGGGTTTTAATAATGATAATAAATAATAATAATAGTAATAATAATACAACAATTATAATAATAATGGCGATGGTAATGATGCTTTTGAAGAGTAGACAGATGAAACCGAATATGTATCAAAGTTATGAAATTTTCATGCAATACTTATTGCAGCTGTTATCATTTTTACACTACCACAAATAACGCTAAGTTAATATACATGCTATAATTAATGATGCTATCATCACCAAATATTCAGTAATTATTGATGTTATGATTACCTTTGTTACTACTACAATTAACAATTTATTAGGCTCACCACGGGTGTCATCATTCATCACAGTTTTCAAACAACAAGATTACAATTTCTTCATTATTCATTAAAATTTGCACAACTTTCATGGGAAAACAAGCCCCGATCTCTCCCTAAATCATCATAAAAATTTACTATATACAGTACACCATACAAGTTAATCTTACTATATAACAAATTAGTAATAATGAGTAAGATTAATTTGAGTATGATTAACAATGAGCACATGCCGGTGATTATGGGTTCCTTTTGCTATTAAGTTTCAAAACAATAAAAAATGTTTAAATCTACACATTTTCTCTAGCTTTCATATACATAATCTCTAGTGGAAAAATATTTCCAAGACATCTTGATGTTCATTCTTGTTTTGTTAAGCCTATATTATTTTCAGTGACTTCTCTTTTATTTTTGTCTCCCTGGTTGCTTGTCTGTTTCATTTGCCTCAGTTAACCCACTCTTCCAATCCTCTTTTTCTTCATTTTAAAAAAAAATCTATCCTTCCACGTCCACCGTTTTTATCTCCATCAGTTTCCTCCATCCCAAGTCTTCATGCTTATCATCTTTTTTTTTGTTGTTGTTGTTGTTGTTGTTGTGTTATTTCGCTTGTTCTTATATTATTTTTCAGTTTCCTCATTTCGTATCTTTTATTTTTAGCATTGTCTCTAACATTTATTTATTTATTTATCTATTTATTCTATATATTATTTATTTATTTATTTCTCTCTTTATTTCTTCCTTTTTATTTACCTAATTTAATTAGAGACGCAAGTTCTCTTTTTCCCGTTTTGCCCCTCAGTTCTGTTTTTACTCGACCTGACAAAATGTATCTCAATCAGGGAAAATTACTATCTGTCGTGAACCAAATCTTGCAATCAGTGAAAAAGATAATGCAAATTTATTACAGGTGTGGAAGTTGAAATTTAATGATAGAAATTCACTTCAGGTCGAATGAAAATTAAAGTAACTTCATTCTTCGCATTCTTTCGAAACAAATATTATTCCGTGTCACTTAAAAAAACAAAACAAAAGAGTTTAGGCATAATAAACACATTATTAAACACAATATATTGTATAGGGCAATGTAAGGCATTGCTTTTATTATTATTATCATCAGTAATACACTGTAATTGTTGTCCTGCGATTCTTAGGAAAAAAAAAAGATCAAATTTTATTGAAATAATTTACCTATGTTAATCTAGAGATAGCCGCTGCCAGTTTATCGGTTGTCACAACTTGTAACTTTTATTAAGCTTTCTTTTTCAACGAATGTAGATTTATAATATGGTGACATTCGCACTGTGACATTGATGACGGAATAATCAGGCCTGGAGATTTGCTGTTAAAAAAAAAAAAACGGAAGAAGAAGACGGTGAAGAGAAAAGGGAGGGAGGGAGGGGGGGGGAGCAGAGAAAAAGAAGAAGAGGAGATGACGATGATGATGATGATGATGATGGTGAGGATGCAAAAAATGACACGAAAGAGGAGAAAGAGATGATGATGAGGAAGAAATGAAAGGAGAAGAAGGCGAAGAATAAAAAAAAAAGGAGAAGAAGAAGAAGGAGGAATAGAAGAAGAAGAAGAAGAAGAAAGAGGCCCCCCTGTTGCATTAAATGTCTCTGGAAATTCAAATATCAATTTCTTTCAAGTCACTGGAGATTGGGAGCCAATAATTGACAACATTCTGAGCTTACACAAGTCAGTGAGTACTACCAGCTACTGATGATTAAACAATATTTGCAGGAAACTGCCATGGGCTATTGCCCAATGATCATAAACTACTCTAAGAAAGTGAATTCTATGGCATGGCATAAAACTTTAATATTACGCGCATCCATGTATCTCACTCATACATTTCTAATGGAAGATTGAATTGAGGACAGCATGACCAATAAAATACAGTAGCTGTGAGTCTTATATCAAATTTTTACGCAGAATACTAGATCTAAATCTTGCACAATTAATTTTTTGCTCTTATTAGTCAAGTTCAAAACGAAGTCTCTAGTTTGCGTGCCCTGTCTAAGCCCTACTTGCAGTGTAGAAAGGATTTTAAAAAAAAAATAAAAGGAGTGAAATTTGATGTGAAACCCTCAAATTGGAGTGATGAAGAAAAAGATAAAAATGTGGACAATGAATGTCTGATATTTTTTAACTCGCACAGTACTTGACAATGACAGTCTAAAAGTAAAGCTCCCCGGCGTTCGTTATTGTTGTTTCTCTTGTCTTTTCGTGTCTCTGCATTTCTTTCAATGTGGCGTTTGTTAAACGTGGCTGGCATCAAAGTAACTTATTTCTTCAATTAAACTGTTGTTACCTGATGATTGAGGTAAAGTCTGATGCATAGCTGTATTTTTTACAGCTGTATTTTAACAGGTAGCCCTACTGTGTTTTCAATGGTTTAGTCAACTTAATGGTCTTCTAGTTGTCCAGAGAATCACAACAAGGTGCTACTGCTAACAGTACATATCGTGGACACATTATTACACATAAAATTATATACATTTCATGCAGGGCAGAAACATTTTTTATATTAATGTTTACCATTCTCAAAATTTGCTACATAAGGACTAATTCGGGCGAATTCATAAAACGTCTAATTACTTCGAAATTAGTCTATGCAGCCACACACAGACAAAGAAGGCAACAATTAATAGGCACTTACCAGGTTTGATCTCTCTGTTGTAAAATGTGCAGTTTGTTCGATCCTGTTAGCCCGATCTCCTATAACTACAATGAAAATGTTTCAGTTTTTCTGCTTTATTTGATGTTTTTTTTCAGATGACGGACAGCAGGAAATCTGTGCTTGTCAAGTGCATGGACATACTGTCTGACACTGCACAACGTCGTAAAGTATCCGCTGAATGAGAGCTGGACTGTGTCCAGTTGTGCTTACCACATCAAAATGTTATTGTACGAACACGCGTTTGAACATTCACTGAACTTGATGGAACCGCTGACGCAAAAAAGCGACACTTTCATTGTAATGGTGCCGTTGTGAGTAGAATGTAAAACTGCAAGAGGTATTATAGCTGTGTGGACCCCTCCTTTTCTCTGTCAGCTCACGGAATATGTTACATCCCTATGTGCCATAATTCACAGTCGTCAGAACCAGGTGTCAATCAGTACGGGGGTTATACAAGGGGACTACACCCGTTTCCTTTTCTTTCGGACACCCGCAAAGTAACCTCCCATTGTTGATCAAATTGTTAACATAATGTCTCTATCTCTCTTCCGGTTCCACCACTTGGCCCGCCCATATTTCTACATTTATCGACTCCCCTGGTCGAAATTCCAGGCCTCGCGCATTCCAGACCCGTCAGGAACTCTACTTAGCCACGCCTACCCGTCAGGTCGGCAAC
Organism: Onchidella celtica; assembly: GCA_963931925.1. Lineage (NCBI taxonomy): Eukaryota > Metazoa > Mollusca > Gastropoda > Systellommatophora > Onchidiidae > Onchidella > Onchidella celtica. Next base: position 19,731,064 of record OZ007571.1, read on the forward strand.
GCCTTGATCTCTTCCTGTGCAAACATAGTGCTCGGCAGCTCCTCGGGAAATTGCTACTGATTGGTCGGTCAGATGCTACGTTGGTAAGTACACACAGACCTCTTGCGCAACTCAGAGTAAGATAGGGAAAGGTTGGATGTCGGCAGGTTTAGTGTGATCTCTGCTTCTCTAGTAAATCTGCAGAGCAGCACAGTACAGACAAGTCCAACTTGACTTTTGCACGATATCTGGCTAACCATTAAATAGTTAAGGTTTTAATTGCAGAATGGTTTACATAGTAATATTTTCACCATTTTTATTATTTCTGTTAAGCCAGTTCAACAAACATACCTTTTTTTTTTTTTTTTTTGCATTATCAAATTATGATATTATTTAAAGTATTAAGCATTGTATTATTATCAGTATTACTATTATTATTATATTGTTATCATTATGCCTACTATCATGTTTATTGTTGCCTTGAATTTTATAATAGTTTTGACGTCACCAAAGAACGTTTCATGCAACGAGTATGAAGTTTCCCACAGCAACGTCCGTCCTTTTCACTACATCAATTCTATAGTCGGTTTTGTGGGTTTTTTTGGGTTTTTTTTTTGCAGTCGCCACCCACCCCCCCCTCCCTCCTCACCCTTTTGTTTCCACCCCCGCCCCGCCCACCCCCCCTTTTTTGTGTTCTCGTTTTCCTCCACTGATTCCACCATGCTAGTGACACCTGTGAAATCGTACAGATGTTATGGTGAACGATCATTCACATATCTTGGCCCCTTAATGTGGAATAAGTTACCTATGGAACTGAGACAAACAAAATCATTAGTAAGTTTCAAAAGGCAGCTAAAGCATTTTTTGTTCCAGCAGGCTTATTTTTCTTGACTTACCTGAGGGGAGAGAGCATGTGATAGAAGGAGTGAGAATGTGATGGGAAGAGAGAGAGAGGGGGGTGGGGAGAGGGAGTGTGGGAGAGAGAGGAATGAGTTTTTATTACTTGTAAAGCGCATTGAGCATTTATTGGAAATGCCCTATATAAATGTAATTTATTATTATTATTATTATTATTCTGATGTTTGGGCATGTGATATGGCTTTTGTTTCCTTATCGTATGTGTGTGCGCGCGTTCGTGCGTGTGTGTATGTGCATATGTGTGAGTTTCATATCTTTGAAATCATTTACGGCTTTCCACTGTCATGCACTTCTGTTTCAGTTATTCCCCCCCCCCCCCCAAATTGTTTTTCCCATTTATGATCGACCGAAACAATACTTGATGAGTTTTTAAAAACAATTTTAAAAAAAAATCAGATTCATTTTCAGCGACAGGAAGGTTAAAAATGATTGTGGTGCATGTCAAGTCTCAGATACAGTTTGTTCCTGTTAAAAACACAACATTCCCGTTTCCAATACCAACAGGTTAATGTGTCATTCACGGCTCATGTCCTTGCAGATTCACAACGACCGTCGTACTGATCACATTCAATAAATAATGCAAGACAGATTTCTTTATCTCTGTTTGGGCCACTCTGGTCTGTACTCTGGAGACTTGAGCAAATTTTTTATTTCATATCAACCTTATGTGATCTTGTTGCCTCCCTGAATGTTCAATGGTGAGCTGGACACACATCTGTAATCACAATTTGGGTTCAGGTTCCGATTCACAACTCGATGTTTATGTTTCAGTTTTAAATTTCTAAATCCGAGATTCGGACTATTCGGAGAAACCAGGCCGCCTTGTGAGACTAATCCACTTTGTTTCTTTCTTTCTTTCGTTAGTTCTTTCTTAATTGGTCTGTTAGTTAATTAGTTACTTATTTATTTAATTAGTTAGTTTGTCGTTTAGCTATTTAGTTAGTCATTCTATTTATTAATTTATTCATTCATTCATTCATTCATTCATTCATTCATTCATTCATTCATTCATTCATTCATTCATTCATTCATTCATTCATTCATTCATTCATTCATTCAATTAGTTAGTTAGTTAATTAGACATTTGTCTTTATTTATTCATTTATGTCTTTTAATTCCCTATTCATTTACTTATTTAGTTGATCACTTAGTTAATTATTGTGTTTATTTATTTATTTATCTGTTTATCTATTTATTTGCTATTCATGTATTAGGTTATTTAATCTTGTACTTACTTTGACAAAAGAAGCCGTCATTTTTGGTCATGTATGAGAAGCACTGTCTTCGCGCCGGTGTTCCTTCATTGTGCGAACAGCAGCAATAACAAAGAACATGGATTTCTGTGTCTGTGTGATAAAATTGATATCAGACAGACACCTGTACGCGGATACATGTTAAAACTCTTGGCTAGCTTTGCTAAACTTCCTCCCCCCCCCCCTCCCCCAAACCCCTCTTATCCCTCCTCCACCGGGATAATTAAAGATAATTATTGTGAGCAAACTGAAGTGAGGCTTCCCAAAATGTTTATTCTTATAGTCATCATCATCATCATCTTCATCATCATCATTATCATCATCATCATCGTCATGATCATCTTCTTCATCATCATTGTCACAAATCCCAGACTGGGAAATGTAATAATCATGACAGGACAACAATCACGAATGAACGAGTATAACACTTAACAGAACAACCAAACAGACTCACACATTTATTATACATAAAAATAAAGAGATACGTGCATTACATTATTCAATTCAAATACCATACAATGGTCAGCACTCCCGACATTCATTCCTCTACGGGTCCACAACCCGATAATACTTTCTAAAATATGCTCTGGCCTCAGCCTCACATCTATATATATATTACTTGCTGGCCTCTCTTATTGGCTCCTGCTCAACCTAATCTCCGTATCTCAATCTCCCCTCGATGTCTTAATAGCACATCACTATTTCAATAGCACATTATATTCTCAATGGCACATTAACATCTTAATAGCACATTAACATCGTAATAGCACATTAACATTTGAATAGCAATAAGGACAATAACAACGTCCCTGTCTGTCTGTGGCCAGACTGCCACGACTCATGTGCTCCCGCTGTCCTGTGCGACAGCTTCACTCAGGCGGCCTGTGGGTAGCCTTCTGCCCAACCCCGGCACAAGTCCGCTCACCGCGGGTGGCTTCTCTGCCCGACCCCGGCACCTATAAGAATAACATTACATCTGTAATACACCACACAATTACTATCCACTTCACCACTCATTACGAACCATCAAGCGTACTCACAATAGTCCACATTTCACTCACCACACATCTTACGGTAACACACCTCCACCGTGTTACACCGTACTCAGACTCGCTACGAATCCATGATCCTAACTTACATCTATCGCTCATTGCGCACATCTCTATACACAGTAATCAATGACTTTCACAGTCCTCACATATAACTTATTTACATCATGGTCATAGGAGAATCTAGTACATCAATCATCATAATTATCAATCACAGTTCAACCTACCAGTCATCACTGGAAAACACACAATCTCCCGACTGCCTCTGATCTCACGTCTGTCCCCTTGGACTCCTTAACTTGCAGTGATCTGACTATTCAGATTTTGCCTCTACTACGCCTCAACTTCACTCACAACATGCACGCTTTAACGTTAACTAACAAAAGTCAATACAGGTGAGCAGCCTCACTATCCCGTGAGTCAATCCTACACTTCCATGCCCCCGTAATCCTTGAATCCCGCTCACTCCACTCGTGACAATCATCACCACCATCATCATAATCGTCATCATCATTATCACCTTGTGTGCATAGTGGCCCTCTGGAGGTTCAATATATAATATCAGAAATTCCTTGCTGCTTCCCAGAAGTTGATGTAATCGTATCATCAAACCATTTCTTTTGTGCAGCATTTTAAGCGCAGTGTTATATCAATAACGATGGATTTGACCAATAGCAAACTGCCATGTAACTGCCATATTCATTTGAATATTGACTGAAATTATACCAGAAAGGGGGGGGGGGGAATTTATCGTTAATTTTACCCACAGTGAATTTTCATTTTTTTAATGAACATTTTAATTAATGGATTAAAAAAAATAAAAAAATTAATGTATTTCACTTTGTTTAATTTTTTTTAAAGATGCGTTTATCATTTTTCTTAATTTAAAGTTTTTAACTTTGGGTTTTGATTTGTTTTCTCAATTTTTATTTGCTTTGTTAGTGCTATAAAATAATGGTTTTCATGGTGATATCATGGCTTCGTCAACATGGGTAAAGGCCTACTTATTATTTATTTAATGTCCTAGAACGGCGTCGTTTTTACATATTCGTTGTCAGGAATCTGTTCCTTTGTTTAATAATTATATTATATCACGTAGCATTCTTGCAGTCTGTCTACCCGATACTACAAAACCCTGCCCTACGTTACCCTATCTGCCTGCCCTACCCTACCCTACCCTGTCCTACCCTACCCTGCCCTGCCCCACCCTACCATACCACATACCCTACCCTATCCTGCCCTACCCTACCCTACCTTGCCCTGCCCTACTCTAGCCTACCATACCATATACCCTACCCTACCCTACCCTACCCTACCCTACCCTACCCTACCCTACCCTACCCTACCCTACCCTACCCTACCCTACCCTACCCTACCCTACCCTACCCTACCATACCCTACCCTACCCTACCCTACCCTACCCTACCCTACCCTGCCCTGCCCTGCCCTGCCCTGCCCTGCCCTGCCCTGCCCTGCCCTGCCCTGCCCTGCCCTACCCTACCCTGCCCTACCCTACCCTACCCTGTCCTGCCCTGCCCTGCCCTGCCCTGCCCTACCCTGCCGTACCCTGCCCTGCCCTGCCCTGCCCTACCCTACCCTACCCTGCCCTACCCTACCCTACCCTACCCTACCCTACCCTACCCTACCCTACCCTGCCCTGCCCTGCCATACCACCTACCCTACCCTATCTGCCTACCCTACCCTACCCTATTCTACCCTAACTTGCCCTGTCCTACCCTACCTTACTCTAGCAGACCATACCACATTACACTACATCAGACCATACCATGCATGGTTACACTATACCATGCCATACCATACCATTACCATACTCTACTTTATCGCACCGTGTCGCACCGAACCATACCATACCGTGCCGGAACGCACTTCCCTACACTATGCCATACTCTATCGTATGATATCACAACAGATTGTACTGTATTATACCACAGTCTGCTCTACTCCACTCTGCTACTTTCAATAGTTTCATAACTCTGCAACCCGACAAATTAAATCCCCTTAACACATTCATTACATATCTGATGGAAATGATATCTTTGATAGAAAAAGAACAGCAAAGCATTATCAATGTATCTATTACTAGATCTAATCTAATAGTCAGCAATCAAGAGAAGTCGCGAGATTTCTTTCTTCAGAATTTGTCTCCTTTTTTGTTGGATGTAATGATTATTGTCGCAGGGACGGGAGTGTTCAGTGGCCATATAGAAGTAAATGACAAACTGCTAGATTTTAGGGAAATGATTCTAACTTACACGTGCATTGATGTCTCCCTGACTTCTCGAAATCATGATCGCTGCAACATACACTGATTCTGCCGATTTCCAAAGGAGCAAGCGTCATGTACTCCTAAGTCAAAATTGGGCAAAAAGAAAAGGTTGTATGTTGCAAAACCCCGCGTGAGAAATAAAACCCAAACAATACAAAGCAAACTAAAGAGAAGACAGAAAATACAAAAAACTTTCGGCTTTCGCCTTCCATGCTTTTGGCGGACGGACGTACTTTGGTGCTGCTAACGAAGCAAGAACTCGCAGCTAAGTAAACTGTTTCACTTCGTTCCTGTTGAAGTCTTTTATTGTTCGTTTATTTTTTCACTTGAAAAGGGCGAAAGCCGAAAATTTTGTGTATTTTCTGTCTTCTCTTTAGTTTGCTTTGTATTGTTTGGGTTTTATTTCTCACGCGGGGTTTTGCAACATACAACCTTTTCTTTTTGCCCAATTTTGACTTTGTTTATAGCCCTGCTGCGACCCCACAGTTTTTCTGTGGTTTTTATGATATTTCGTCATGTACTTCTAGTTGTGCTAACTGTCATTTGGAATCTAAATGCTTCCATCAGTTATCGGCGGTAGGTTTGCCACAACTTCAGATACATCGAATTCCATACTAAAAAACATTGCCCTTTTCCATGACCCAAAATCGCGGCTTTTTAATAATACTTAAACCGTTATGCAATGTGCAAAATTTGAATTCTGTGGGAGTTACATATAATTTTGGGGCGAAAACACTGGCTCTCAACACTTAATATACTTGGCACATGCCGCACATGCCATTCACATATAATTATGTTGTAAAGAAACGGGTGTAACTTTCCATTTGTCAAGAACAAAGTAATAAAAAATAAAAAATAATGATGACACTTCCCTCTGGCAGTTTATTGAAAACGCTGGAGTGAACAAAATCACGGATTTAATAAAAAGACTTTGCTGTCAAACTAAGTACATCCAGATATCTGTTGAAATGGCGTGCTGCACACTAGAAGTCAGTCCTTTAAAACTTGTTTCCAGTGACATTCACGTCTTATGGCTTTAAATCCCCCCCCCCCCTTTTTGGGGGTTGGGGGGGTATGAAGAATATTGAATACATTCTTTTTAGTATTTGTAACTCACTCTGCTGTTTCTGAGACACCATTAAATTTGGCGGATTCCACAGACTTAAGAACACTGAAGCGACGAGCCGGGACGATGAAATTAAGCAGCGGAGACTAAGTAGGCCCTATTGGATGTACTTCATGCGAATAGTAAGATCTTTTAATGCTGATAAAACGCTGTTTTCCTGTTCTACAAAGCTCCCATTGAGAGCATAATATAACGTATTATATTACAGCACGGACAGGCAATGCTTGAGAAAGTGGCAAGAACAAACTTAACAACACAGCCGTCAAGAAAATTATGCGACATGACAAACGCGGCATTTTCAGTTTTAACAATCTATATTCAGATCTATACTAACATTTGAATATAGACGGTTTTTTGTGAAGAAACTCGTATCCATCTTAAATGGCAACCACCAGCCCCTGTTTCATCAAATTTCTAGATCATCCAAGAGCAACGGATTAATACACATGAAAGCCAACATAGAAAGACACAGAAGATCGTTTTTGCCCTCCACAATTCACCTCACCAAGACATTTTAGCTGAACATGTGCCATTTTACTGTAAGGTTCATTCTCATGTTACTTCATGTATGCCTGTTACTGAATTGTCGAGTTTGGATATATTATATTAATGAAATGTTTCATAAGATGTGTGTACCACGCATGTGCTCTTCAACACACTGTGAAAGAGAAATTGAAATTCCTTCATGTGATAATAAGTGATTCTTATCTTCCTGTCTTATTTTAAGTAGAACGTCAACAGAATTTATGCCCAGTGTAGACTAAGAACAATAAAAGAACGACTGTACTTCAATAATTTCATTATGTCATGTAGTATGTTTTATTTACC